>CM062813.1:1003004096-1003524096 GCA_031772625.1 Pinus tabuliformis | reverse complement strand
ATTTTGCCTTAGGTGGATGGTTCACGGGTACAACCTTTGTGACTTCATGGTATACTCACGGATTGGCCAGTTCCTATCTGGAAGGTTGCAATTTCCTAACTGCTGCAGTTTCTACTCCTGCTAATAGTTTAGCACATTCTTTGCTGCTATTATGGGGTCCCGAAGCACAAGGAGATTTGACTCGTTGGTGTCAATTAGGTGGCCTATGGACCTTCGTTGCTCTTCACGGTGCTTTCGGTCTAATAGGTTTCATGTTACGTCAATTTGAACTTGCTCGATCTGTACAATTGCAACCTTATAATGCAATTGCATTCTCTGCTCCAATTGCTGTCTTTGTTTCTGTATTTTTGATCTATCCACTGGGACAGTCCGGTTGGTTTTTCGCACCTAGTTTTGGTGTAGCAGCTATTTTCCGTTTTATCCTCTTCTTTCAAGGTTTTCATAATTGGACCTTGAATCCATTTCATATGATGGGAGTTGTCGGAGTATTGGGTGCTGCTCTTCTATGCACTATTCATGGTGCTACCGTGGAAAATACTTTATTTGAAGATGGTGATGGTGCAAATACGTTCCGTGCTTTTAACCCGACTCAAGCCGAAGAGACTTATTCCATGGTCACTGCTAACCGCTTCTGGTCCCAGATTTTTGGGGTTGCTTTTTCCAATAAACGTTGGTTACATTTCTTCATGTTATTCGTGCCAGTGACCGGTTTATGGATGAGTGCCATTGGAGTAGTTGGTCTAGCTCTAAACTTACGTGCCTATGATTTTGTTTCCCAGGAGATCCGTGCAGCAGAAGATCCTGAATCTGAGACTTTCTACACAAAAAATATTCTCCTGAACGAAGGTATTCGTGCTTGGATGGTGGCTCAAGATCAGCCTCATGAAAACCTTATATTCCCTGAGGAGGTCCTACCCCGTGGAAACGCTCTTTAATGGAACTATAGCTTTAGCTGGTCGTGATCAAGAAACCACTGGTTTCGCTTGGTGGGCCGGTAATGCCCGACTTATCAATTTGTCGGGTAAATTGCTTGGGGCTCACGTGGCTCATGCCAGATTAATTGTATTCTGGGCCGGAGCAATGAACCTATTCGAAGTGGCTCATTTCGTACCGGAAAATCCTATGTATGAACAAGGATTGATTCTGCTTCCCCATCTAGCTACTCTAGGATGGGGAGTCGATCCTGGTGGGGAAATCGTGGACACTTTTCCATATTTTGTATCTGGGGTACTTCACTTAATTTCTTCTGCGGTTTTAGGTTTTGGTGGTATTTATCATGCACTCATAGGACCCGAAACTTTAGAAGAATATTTTCCATTCTTTGGCTATGTATGGAAAGATAGAAACAAAATGACCACAATTTTGGGTATTCACCTAATCTTGCTAGGTGTTGGTGCTTTTCTTCCAGTGCTAAAAGCTTTGTATTTTGGAGGTGTATATGATACTTGGGCTCCCGGCGGTGGAGATGTAAGAAAAATTACGAACCCGACACTTAACCCAAGTGCTATATTTGGTTATTTACTGAAATCTCCTTTCGGAGGAGAAGGATGGATCGTTAGCGTGGACAATCTAGAAGATGTAATTGGAGGACATGTATGGTTAGGTTCCATTTGTATCTTCGGTGGTATCTGGCATATCTTAACCAAACCTTTTGCATGGGCTCGCCGTGCATTCGTATGGTCCGGAGAAGCTTATTTGTCCTATAGTTTAGCGGCTCTATCCCTCTTTGGTTTTATTGCTTGTTGTTTTGTTTGGTTCAACAATACCGTTTATCCCAGTGAATTTTATGGGCCCACCGGCCCAGAAGCCTCTCAAGCTCAAGCGTTTACTTTTTTAGTTAGAGACCAACGTCTTGGAGCTAGTGTGGGGTCTGCCCAAGGACCTACTGGTTTAGGTAAATACCTTATGCGTTCTCCGACTGGAGAAATTATCTTTGGAGGGGAAACGATGCGTTTTTGGGATCTCCGTGCTCCTTGGTTGGAACCCCTAAGGGGCCCTAATGGTTTGGATCTGAGCAAGTTGAGAAAAGACATACATCCTTGGCAGGAACGACGTTCAGCAGAATATATGACTCATGCTCCTTTAGGTTCTTTAAATTCTGTGGGTGGTATAGCTACCGAAATCAATGCGGTGAATTATGTCTCTCCCCGAAGTTGGTTATCCACCTCCCATTTCGTTCTAGGATTTTTCTTCTTCGTAGGTCATTTGTGGCATGCGGGAAGGGCTCGTGCAGCTGCAGCAGGATTTGAGAAAGGGATTGATCGTGATTTCGAACCTGTCCTTTCCATGACTCCTCTTAACTGAAACAATAGATCAAACCAGATGGAAGAAAAATCGATTCAATTTCGTTACATCTATCTCCCATATCGGTGGGATAGGAGTCTTTTCAAATACTCTTTTTCCAACTGGATCCTTGTAGCTCGGCTATATACAGCCGAGTTATTCTCTTTTTTTTTTATTGGACCGGTAAATGCAATTGTTGAAAAACAAAAGGAGAGAGATGGATTCGAACCCTCGATAGTTTTTTATCTATACCGGTTTTCAAGACCGGAGCCATTAACCACTCGGCCATCTCTCCCGGGGACAACTTCTATTCTACCCCTTCGTATAATCCCTAACTATAAGCATAAAGTTGGGTCGATACCAACTATACCTGTGACATATGATGATTTTTCATCATCTGGAATGGAAAAAAAAGAAACGAATTTCCCTCTCCTCTCACACTCAAATATCAAATTGAAAAAGTTTGAAAGCTCGATCAATTTATGGTCAAATCCTTTCCATAGTGCATTTGATCAGAATTGAAAATTGGGGATCGGATGGTATAGTCTATTCAATCTGTTGGGAGCTTGTAAGATCACAACCATGACTATTGCTTTCCAATCGGCTGTGTTTGCATTAATTGCTATTTCATTTTTACTAGTGATTGGTGTACCTGTTGCACTTGCCTCTCCCGATGGTTGGTCAAGTAGCAAAAATGTTGTATTTTCGGGTGTATCATTATGGATCGAATCAGTCCTTTTTGTAGGTATCCTTAATTCTTTCATATCTTAGATATGTTCTAGATGTTTTAGGTTCACACTCCCTCCCCCTCCTCCCGGAGGGCTTTATAGCTTTTCTGAAGGGCCTTTTACTTCAGGCCCAAGGAGGAGGGGTTTTCCATATCCGTAATTGAATTAATAATTGGACCATTCAAAAATGGCGTCTACTTACGAATGGGATTGAACATATATGTATTTTCCATTTCAATTATATGAATATATAGATATTCATATAATTGAAATGCGGGTATGGTTGAATGGTAAAATTTCTCTTTGCCAAGGAGAAGATGCAGGTTCGATCCCCGCTACCCGCCCTTCACATGGAATATGAAAAAAGAATAGTTCATGTATTGATCGTTTCTTTTCCTCACTTATAATTCAATTATAAATTGATAATTGAGAGAGCAATCCTTTCCGGACCAAAATACTTCGTATGTTCTGGTCTGGCGGAGACAGGATTTGAACCCGTGACCTCAAGGTTATGAGCCTTGCGAGCTACCAGACTACTCTACTCCGCACCATTGATTTATATCATAATCAGAATGGGTACACAAAACAATAATGGGATATAGTACCCCTATCCCTATATAGGGATAGGGGTACTATATCCCATTATCACAAGAAACTTCAATTACTTTTTTCTTTTCCTACCAACTCGATTTTTTTATCCCGGGCAATAAACATGCATGGGCCATCTCACGGAGTATGTGTCTGGACAATCCAAAGTCTCGATAGTTGGCTCTAGGTCTTCCAGTCGAAGAACAACGTCGATGGAGACGTGTAGGTGCACTATTACGTGGTGAAGATTGCAATTTTCTATGAATTTCCCATTTGTCATCCAATGATGACACTTTGCTTTTTTCCTCCAAAGATTGACAAATTAAATGATATTTCCGTTCCAGTGCTTGTCTCTTCTTCTCTCTCTGAATGAGACTCTTTCTCGCCATAATAGTTCAGTTGGTACTATTACCTACCAGGAATCAAAATATAGATCAGATTTTAGATGGAGTAATATTATGTTGATTACTTTTTCTCTGTGGGGTATTGTCATTGTATCAATGACAATACCCCACAGAGAAATTGATGAAGAAGAATTAACCAAATTTACCTGATGTAGAGGCAATTAAAAAAGCTGCATAAGTGAATATATAACCTACGGAAAAGTGAGCTAATCCAACTAATCGTGCTTGAACAATGGAAAGGGCTACTGGCTTGTCTCTCCATCGAACTAAATTAGCTAAAGGCGTGCATTCATGGGCCCATGCAAGAGTTTCGATCAGTTCCTGCCAATATCCACGCCAGGAAATAAGGAACATAAATCCAGTAGCCCAAACAAGATGCCCGAATAAGAACATCCACGCCCAAACAAATAAACTGTTCATACCAAAAGGATTGTATCCATTAATAAGTTGTGAAGAATTTAACCATAGATAATCTCTTGACCATCCCATTAAATAAGTGGAAGACTCATTAAATTGTGCTACATTACCCTGCCATAATGTTATATGCTTCCAATGCCAATAGAAAGTAACCCATCCAATAGTATTCAACATCCAGAAAACTGCTAAATAAAAAGCATCCCAGGCCGAGATATCGCAAGTACCACCCCGTCCCGGACCATCGCAAGGAAAACTATAACCAAAATCTTTTTTATCTGGCATTAACCTGGAACCACGCGCATCCAAAGCACCTTTAACTAGGATCAATGTAGTTGTATGCAAACCTAGAGCAATAGCATGATGAACCAAAAAGTCTCCAGGACCAATTGTTGAGAACAATGAATTATTATTATCATTAATAGCATTTAACCAACCGGGTAACCATATGCTCTTACCTGCATCGAATGCTGGACCACTTGTTGAAGATAGGAGTATATCGAAACCATATAACGTCTTACCATGAGTAGATTGTATCCACTGAGCAAATATGGGCTCGATCAAGATTTGTTTTTCTGGAGTACCGAAAGCAAGCATAACATCATTATGGACATAAAGTCCCAAGGTATGGAAACCTAGTAATAAACTAACCCAACTAAGATGAGATATTATAGCTTCTTTCTGCTCCAACATTCTCGCCAATACATTATCCTTATTCTGTTCCGGATTATAATCCCTAATGAGGAATATAGCTCCATGAGCAAAGGCTCCTATCATAATGAACCCGGCAATGTATTGATGATGAGTATATAATGCAGCTTGGGTGGTGAAGTCTTGTGCTATGAATGCATAAGCGGGTAAAGAATACATGTGTTGAGCTACCAAGGAAGTTATAACCCCCAAAGAAGCTAAAGCAAGACCCAATTGAAAATGAAGAGAATTATTGATTGTGTTATAAAGACCCTTATGTCCGCGTCCTAATAGGCCTCCTGGAGGAACATGTGCCTCCAAAATATCTTCCATACTGTGACCAATCCCAAAGTTGTTTCTATACATATGACCAGCAATTGAAAAAACAAGTGCAATAGCTAAATGATGATGAGCCATATCAGTCAGCCATAAACTTTGAGTTTGTGGATGGAATCCTCCGAGAAAAGTTAGAATAGCAGTTCCCGCCCCTTGGGAGGTACCAAATAAGTGACTACTAGAATCAGGATTTTGAGCATAGAGATTCCACTGACCTGTGAAAAGCGGTTCTAAACCTTCGGGATGCGGTAATACATCCAAAAAATTATCCCATCTGACGTGCACTCCCCTTGATTCAGGAATAGCGACATGAACTAAATGCCCTGTCCAAGCTAGAGAACTGACTCCGAAGAGTCCTGACAAATGATGATTGAGACGGGATTCGGCATTTTTGAACCATGAAACACTTGGTCTCCATTTAGGTTGTAGATGTAACCTACCCGCTATTAAAAAGATGACAGAAAGAAATAGCAAGAAAAGAGCTCCAGCATAAAGATCTTCGTTAGTGCGTAAGCCAATGGTATACCACCACTGATAAACACCGGAATAAGCAATATTGACCGGACCGGGAGCACCTCCTTGGGTAAAGGCTTCTATAGCTGGTTGACCAAAATGAGGATCCCAAATTGCATGAGCAATGGGTCTTACATGTAAGGGATCGCGTACCCATGCTTCAAAATTGCCTTGCCAAGCCACATGGAACAAATTACCAGAGGTCCACAGAAAGATTATTGCCAACTGACCAAAGTGGGAAGCAAAAATTTTATGATAAAGGCGTTCTTCGGTAATATCATCATGACTCTCAAAGTCATGTGCGGTCGCAATACCGAACCAAATAAGATGAGTAGTTGGGTCCTGAGCCAAGCCTTGGCTGAACTTTGGAAATCTTGATGCCATATACTTTTCAAATCCTCCTAGCCTTTATCCTATTGCAATAATTCTTGCCAGGAAGAACGCCCATGTTGTGACGATTCCACCCAGAAGGTAATGAGCTACTCCTACAGCACGTCCCTGTACAATGCTCAAGGCTCTGGGCTGGATAGCAGGAGCAACCTTCAATTTGTTATGGGCCCAAACAATAGATTCAATGAGTTCTTGCCAATACCCACGGCCGCTGAATAAGAACATTAAACTGAAGGCCCAAACAAAATGAGCACCTAAAAATAAAAGACCATATGCAGATAATGAAGAACCATAAGATTGGATCACTTGAGAGGCTTGTGCCCATAGAAAGTCACGGAGCCACCTGTTAATCGTAATGGAACTTTGTGCAAAGTTTCCTCCCGTAATATGAGTTACCACTCCCTGATCACTTATATTACCCCAAACATCGGACTGCATTTTCCAGCTGAAATGGAATATTACTACCGAAATTGCATTGTACATCCAGAATAAACCAAGGAAGACATGATCCCAGGCAGATACTTGACATGTTCCTCCTCTACCAGGTCCATCACAAGGAAAGCGAAAACCCAGATTCGCTTTATCAGGTATTAAACGGGAGCTACGGGCAAATAGAACACCTTTAAGTAGGATTAAAACAGTCACATGGATAGTAAATGCATGAATGTGATGTACCAAAAAATCCGTGGTTCCTAATGGAATTGGTAACAAAGCCACTTTGGAACCTACTGTCACCAAATCACCACCTCCCCAGGTTAAGCTGGTACTCGCTGTTGCACCAGGAGCTGTTGAACCAGGTGCTGAAGCATGAGTGTTTTGTATCCATTGCGCAAAGATAGGTTGTAATTGTATAGCAGTATCTGAGAACATATCTTGAGGACGTCCTAGAGCGCTCATAGTATCATTATGAATATACAGACCAAAACTATGGAAACCTAAGAATATACATACCCAGTTGAGGTGTGATACAATTGCATCACGATGTCTAAGAACGCGATCTAATAAATTGTTGTATTGAGTAGTCGGGTCATAGTCTCTTACCATAAAAATCGCTGCATGTGCAGCAGCGCCAACTATGATAAACCCACCAATCCACATATGATGTGTGAACAGAGATAGTTGGGTACCATAATCAGTAGCTAGGTATGGGTAGGGAGGCATCGAATACATGTGGTGAGCTACAACAATAGTTAAAGATCCTAACATAGCTAGGTTAACAGCTAGCTGAGCATGCCACGAGGTAGTTAAGATCTCGTAAAGACCTTTATGGCCCTCCCAGGTAAATGGACCTTTATGAGCTTCTAAAAGGTCCTTGAGATTATGGCCAATGCGCCAATTGGTCTTATACATATGACCGGCTATCAGGAAAAGAACTGCAATAGCCAAATGATGATGCGCAGTATCGGTCAACCACAGACCCCCCGTTACTGGATTTAATCCTCCACGAAAAGTCAAAAAGTCTGAATATTCCGACCAATTCAGGGTTAAAAATGGGGTCACTCCCTTAGCAAAACTGGGATAAAGTTCAGCCAAAAGATCGCGATTGAAAATAAATTCATGAGGAAGTGGTATCTCTTTAGGATCCACTCCAGCGTCTAGAAGTTGGTTAATGGGTAGAGAGACATGTATTTGGTGTCCTGCCCAAGATAGAGATCCAAGTCCTAGTAACCCTGCTAAATGATGGTTCAACATGGATTCTACTTCCTGGAACCAAACCAATTTTGGGGCAGCTTTGTGATAATGGAACCAACCAGCAAAAAGCATTAACGCTGCAAAGATCAATGCACCAATTGCAGTGCAGTAAAGTTGTAATTCATTGGTTATTCCAGATGCTCGCCAAATCTGGAAGAACCCAGAGGTTATTTGTATCCCTCGAAAACCTCCACCTACATCCCCATTCAATATTTCTTGGCCTACTATTGGCCAAACTATTTGGGCACTGGGTTTGATGTGAGTGGGATCAGCCAGCCATGCTTCATAATTGGAGAAACGAGCGCCGTGATAGTACATCCCACTTAGCCAAATAAAGATGATGGCTAGTTGACCAAAATGAGCGCTAAAGATTTTGCGAGAAAAATCTTCCAAATTATTAGTATGGCTATCAAAATCGTGAGCATCAGCATGTAAGTTCCAGATCCAAGTGGTAGTATCAGGACCTTTAGCTAGCGTCCTTGAGAAATGACCAGGTTTTGCCCATTTTTCAAAAGATGTTTTTACAGTATCTCTATCCACTACGACCTTTACTTTCTTTACTTCTGTTTCCGGTGAACGAACGTCCATTGAATTCTCCTCTTTTCGTATGGGACTTAAATAATAAGAAACCTGCCAATAGCAATTAGTGAACTTACGAGAGATATATCTCAACTCGTTTCTCCCTTTATTTTCTAGTTTATGACTGGAGCGACTATGGGAGTCAATCTGAGGCAGGTGTTCAATTCTATTATAACATATCTTTGTAGGTGCTCAATGGACCACGGGCTTTTTTCATGCAAAAAAGCCTTTTTTTTGTAATTTTAAAAAGCAACGGTGATTATTACACTACACCGTTTCTAGATGGATAAATAAATATATCTGTATATATGGATATATATATATATATATTTATTTATCCATCTATTGATACTCCTCCGTATGTCCCATATAAAAGGCCATCCATTATAAATCGTTATTCATGGATCATTAATGAAAAAAATATCCGGATGGATTTTACCCCTATTAAGAAGATCCATCAACAATCCAGAATCAGAAAAGGTATTCTTTTTATATTGTAAATATATTCCTATAAGATGTCCACAAAATAGCAATTTTTGGGAATATTCTGGAAATTTCTTCAACCCATTTGGTGAAGTAATCAGTGGCTGTAAGGATATATTTATGCTGCTTAGAAGAATGAGGAAGGATCTCACCTATTATGTCCAATCCCTGCTGTTCAAATGGTTGATCAATGTTGACTAGTTGTAACGGTAATGCTGGTTTCTTCTATGTTCCGGTAGCTATCTGACATATCTAACATTTCCTTACATAACTATGTGCATCTTTGAATGAGGTTGGCTAGTAATAACCTGCAAGTAGGATTTTATGTGCTGTAGCATCTCCTGCAAAGTGTCTACCAGCCGTCAATCGTGAATTTCCTGCTATACTTTCTCTGCTTCATATTTCTCGAGACATCTAAGAAAAACATAATCATAATTCATTCTAAACAACACATTGTTGACAATTTGATACTATTTAGCTTTCAACCTAAAGTCTCTCTTCTTTGTGTAATTCAAATGTGGAGGTGCATATCCATTTTTTAAATAGAATATCATATCAGCATATGTTGATTCAATTTCGGTAAGGCTTACCTCATAGATTTGTACCTTGTCACCTGAATGTTGTGATTCGAACATATTCGATGCTTCTGCCAACATCCTACAAAAACCATGACCTTTCACAATGTTTGCTGGTTTGATTTCAATGTCATACTATTCAAGAGCCATAACCCAATTTTCTCTTTTTTCACCCACATCCCTTTCTACTAGAAGATTTCTTACTGTTGGGAATGGTACTATCACTTTGGTGTGGGTTTTGAGAAGAAAAGGTTTTTTTGACACCTAATCCTTGTGATTGGGTGAATTATTGTAAATAAATAATTGAGAAATGTGAACAGTCAATGGGAGGTGAACTGAACAGTCTCTCCCTCATGTATATAACAGACCTACCTGATTGAATGAATATATGAATCAGTTATTTGTTTTGTGGAGTTACTGCCTGGCCTGACATGGTATCAGAGCCAACTTCATTTTAGCTCTTGTTCTTTGTAACTCCCTCCTGCATAGTCTGCTCATATTCTGCCCATGTTCTGCAGGCTGACATGTCTCTCATATCCCTGCGAAATCTCAGTCATTGTTTAATAATTTCATTGTGTGTGAGTTCCATTTTGCTATGCGTTATATGCATGGATTTGTTGTGAGTCTCAACCCAAACCTGGGCCTGCCTGTTCTTCTGAATACATTAATCGCTCTCTGGCAGTCCTGACATGGTCTGACTGTTCAGTTCTCTGACTATCATAAATGTTTCAAAAAGGGAATTATTGCACCTGCGCCTCCATTTCATGAATTGCTTCACCTGATTATGCTATGCCTCCATTGATTATACTCTGCGGATTCCCACATCTCACCTACGACTCCACCGAGCAAGTCGTCCTTTTGTTTGTCTCAGGCCGCCGGGATCATTCTTTTATCTTAGTACTCGCGTGCCTTACCTGAGCTGCGAGAGTCCGTGATTTGAATCAAGGTCTTCATCCAACTCACCAACTACACTAATGTTATCTCCCCTGATGATGTACAAGCCCAAGACAAGTTGCTCAACTCCTGTCCTGGTGGAATAGACCCGCTCATGAGATTCATCCATAATGAGATTGGTGGCCTGATCATATCCCTTCAATATACCCACTATGTTACGGCCATCATTGGTAATGACGGATATTGTTTCATCGACTAAATCCTCCAAGCCTGAGATAATAGACATGGCGGAATGCGTATAAGAAGTAGCGCACAATAATATTGATTTGGAAATACGACGACAAGAGAAGCTGAACAGATTTAAGCAACGAAAGAGAAAAAAAACGAAGCCTGTTCGGATTAAACTCCACGCCGGCTAAATACACAACGAGATTACCATAGGAGAGTCCGTGATTTGAAGGCTTCAGAGGTCTGCAGCTCGAATCCATTTTGTGCCGTTCTGCTTTGGCAGTTATCAGGCGCTCATTGGTATTCTTTTGATTTCGCTGAGAAGAGATTTGGTGTATGTGCTCTGCGGTTTTATTTTTTGAGAACGAGGTCTCGGTTCGCCAGAGAAGAGTCCACAACAGCCGCATAGTCACAAGTTATGTGGAGTCCAGCAAGGTGTTGAAGAAGGTGAATAGTATCAATACGCAGTTTTTTTAAATCATTTGAATGGTATAGTTACAGCATGCTGCGTTGTATAGTTAAAGCATTGAAGTGATATGTAATATATAAATATATTACATTTTAAAACATTGAAGTGATATATCAATGAAATGCTGGATGCTTTTATCAAACATTGGAGGGATTTGAAGAAAATAAGTTTGGAGAAAATATAGTGCATAAAGTTGTAGTGTAAGGAAGAGATTTCAAATCTTTTTGCCCTT
The DNA here is from genome assembly GCA_031772625.1 of Pinus tabuliformis. Taxonomy (NCBI): domain Eukaryota; kingdom Viridiplantae; phylum Streptophyta; class Pinopsida; order Pinales; family Pinaceae; genus Pinus; species Pinus tabuliformis. Next base: position 1,003,512,598 of record CM062813.1, on the reverse strand, counting down.
TTGAGTACAATTTCACTGTATATCAGCAGAAGTATTTTTTCTATCAGAAGAAGTATTTTTTTACAGAATGCATTCAATCATCTCTATGGTAGGAATAGTTCTCACTGGCAAGGAAAACTATCCTGAATGGTCCCGAATGATAAAACACACCCTCATCTTCAATGAGTTGTGGAAAGGAGTGTGTGTCGGAGAAGGAGACAATGACCCAGTACAGCCTACCTCAGACAAAGAGCTCGTCATTTGGGAAAACAAGAACAGCAAAGCCTATGCATTAATCGTAGCATCTGTAAATGAAGAGGTGAGTCGTCATATTTCATCATATTCAACTACCTTTGAATCTTTACAAAAGCTGAAAGAACTCTATGACTCACATTCTGCACTTGAAGTTGTTCAGCTCATGATTAAACTCTTCACTCTTGAATTGAAAAATAATGATCCTCTTGCTCTTGCATCTGAGGTAAAGTCTATAATGCATGATATCAAATCCACTAAGGTTGAGCTGGATATCCCTCTTATTTCTTTTCTCAAGGCACTCTATCCTACTTACTCCAATTATCTTGAATCTTTACAAGCAAATGGAAATCTTAAAGATATAACCTTTGACTCTCTTGTGAAAAAAAATTCTGAAAGAGAGAAAGCCTTTGGAAAGAAGACAGCCCCTGAATCTTCTGAAGAGACTGTGTGCCTTGCTCATAAAGAAAAGCATCCTGCTCAAGATTCTACAAGAGGAAGAGGTGGACGAAGAGGAAGAGAAAGATATTTCAGAGGCAGGGGGGCAGACATTCTCAAGGAGAAAAGGCAGACTTACATTGCATTCGCTGCAAAAGAAATGGATCGCATGATACCTCTACATGCAAGCTACCATGGGACAAAATTGAGCAGAAAAGAAACCAACAAAAAGGTAAAACTGATGATACAGACAAAGGTAAAGCACCTGAATCCGCTCACTATATTGAGGCACAATGTAACATTGGAGTAAATGAAGATTTTTTAATGCTTCACTTGCTTCTTCGAAAAATGATTGGTTGCTTGATTCAGGAGCAACCTGTCACATGACTCATAGAAAAGATTTTTTTGAAGATTTCACTGACAATGTTAATGGAGCAGTATACTTTGCATATCAGTCAAAAATCAAGCCATCAGGGCTTGGCACAATCAGGCTTAAACTGCCTGGTCTTCCAGTCTTTCTTCTAGATCATGTTCTATATCTCCCAAAGCTCAAGAGAAACTTGTTGTCCTTGGTACACATCTGCCAGCAAGGTCACTCCATTCATATGTTTGATGGAAAGCTTGAGGTAAGAAAAGCTTCTGACCACTCACTTGTCATGAGGGGAATAGAAGAAGAAAGGCTTCTCAAACTGCAAGGAACCTCTGCTCATGCACAACATTTCTCATATATTTCTCATCATGAAGAAGGTACACTTCCATCAAGTTTATTATGGCATGCTAGATTTGTACATTTAAACTATGACAGTCTCCGCTTATTGAAGAAAAATGGTGTTGTTGGTTTGCCTACAATTCCTAGGAAACATAAGCAATGTGATGCTTGCATTCTAGGAAAGCATAGAAAACAGTCTTTTCATGATTCACATTCAAGAGCACATAGGAATCTTGAACTCATTCATTCATATTTATGTGGTACAATGCCTGTTCCTTCTGCAAATGGAAATAAATATATCATGACATTTATTGATAATTACACCAGAATGTGTTGGGTTTATTTATTGAATAACAAATCTGATGCCTTTCAAACATTCAAGAATTTTCATAAATGGATTGAAAATGATGCACAATCTCATATTGGGTCTATTCGCACTGATAATGGAAAATAATATACATCAAATGAATTTGAAAACTATCTTCGCCAACATGGGATCAAACATCAAACAACTGTGCCTTATAATCCCCAACAGAATGGTGTAGTTGAAAGAATGAATAAAACAATATTGAATATGGTACGATCCATGCTTTTCTTCAAAAATGTAAAGATAATGTTTTGGGCTGATGTTGTTTTGTGTGCTGCATATATAAAGAGTAGATGTCCATCTAATGCTATAAGAAATAAGACTCCTTATGAATTATGGTATGGACATGTTCCTTCAGTAAAACATCTGAGGATCTTTGGTTCCACCTGTTAAGCTTTGATAACAAAGGTACATAGAAACAAACTTGGTGCTAGAAGTCGTAAGTGTATCTTCCTGGGGTATTCAAACACCTCCAAAGCATACCGCCTCTATGATGAAGTAAATAAAAATTTTGTTGTATCCAGAGATGTAATTTTTCTTGAATCATCCAAATCTGACAATGCTGTTGAGAGGCAACTTGATCGCTTGGATAGATTCGCAAAAATGAAATCATTTCAAGAATTTGATAATCAGATTCCACATCTTGAAGGGGGGATTCCTATACTAGATCAACACGTGGAATCTTCTTCTGAAGAACAATCTCCCCTGCATGAAACTCCAACAACGGATGATGCTTTAAGTGATGTAATTGATAGAATTGGGAGACTCAATCTTGATTTAGTCCCAACTCAATCAACAGAGCAGCTTGGACCATCTCAGAAAGGTCCCCCAAAGTGGCTGACAAAGACACTTGAAAGTTTTCATCCTGATGAAATTGGAAAAACAGGAACCAGAAATTCAAACCGGCAAAATGGAGGTGATGTAGATGACTCTAATTCACCTGTTGATATGGATGTAAAAACTGCCTTCTTGAATGGAGATCTAAAAGAGAATGTTTTTATGTCCTAGCCTGAAGGATTTTTTGTGAAAGGAGATGAACATAAAGTATGCAAACTTGTGAAGTCCTTGTATGGCCTCAAACAAGCACCACGAGCCTGGTATGAAAAACTAACTGAGCATCTTCTGAAACTCAGCTTCAATCATTTTGATCTTGATGATGCAACTTTATTTGTCAAGAAAGTTGGCAAAACAGTTGTATATCTTGTGGTATATGTAGATGATCTTTTAATGACAGGGAACAATGAAAGCTACATTGCATCCATAAAGAAGGAATTGGGGAAAAGTTTTGAAATGACTGATTTGGGTTATGTTCATTACTATCTTGGCATTGAAGTAACCCAACATCCAAAGTCCTTATTTCTTTATCAAAAGAAATACATTGGAGATCTGTTGAACAGGTTTGGTATGACAGAGTGCAATCCTCTTACTACTCCAATGGAACAAAACTTAAAGCTCACATCTATTGAAGGAAAAGAATTTGAGGATGCAACAAAATATAGACAGCTTGTGGGAAGTCTCATCTACCTCACTACTACCAGACCAGACATTTCATTTGCTGTTGGAATCCTCTCCAGGTTTATGCAAAAGCCTTGTGAGGGACATTGGTCTGCTGCAAAAAGGGTTCTAAGGTACTTGAAGGGAACTCAAGACCTTGGAATCAAGTATACACAGGTGGACGACTTCAACTTGATTGGATACTCTGATTCAAACTTCGATGGAGACAAAGAAACTGGGGTATCTACTTCAGGATATGCTATGCGTATTGGATCAAGAGCTGTCTCCTGGAGATCACACAAACAATCAGTTCCAGCAGATTCCGACACAGAAGCAGAATACGTGGCAACAGCTGAAGCAACAAAAGAAATTGTGTGGCTCAGGAAAATTCTTGAAGATTTGCAGGTAAAACAAGTACAATCAACCCCACTCATGATTGACAATACCTCTGCAATAAAGTTGGCCAAGAACCCAAAGTTCCATGATCGAACCAAGCACATCAATACTAAATATCATCTTATTTGACATCATGTTGAGGCCAAAACAATCCATCTCTGTCATTGTTCCACAAATGAGAAAATTGCAGACATCTTCACCAAAGCGCTTGGAAGAGAAAAGCTTGAAAGATTCAGAACGATGCTTGGACTCACCAACATCCCTTCAGATTAAGGGGGGGAATGTTGACACCTAATCCTTGTGATTGGGTGAATTATTGTAAATAAATAATTGAGAAATGTAAACAGTCATCGGGAGATGAACTGAACAGTCTCTCCCTCATGTATATAACAAACCTACCTGATTGAATGAATATACGAATCAATTATTTGTTTTGTGGAGTTACTGCCTGGCCTGACAGGTTTGAAGTGTTTTATTGATTTGAAAACATCGTAAGATTGTTTTTCAACATCTGAGTAATTCAATTTAGCTCCCTATAAATTAGAGCTAAAGAAAGAAATTGAGGCTTCGGCTTTTTCTTAATTTGCTTGTGTCAATATGGCTGCGTATGATTTCTCAGAAGCGAAACTGTACAAAGTGAAATGATTGGAAAAATTTGGCGTTGCTAAAGATGGGGTGTTTATTATTGCTTGTTTTCTCAAGTTAAAAGCTTCATGTTCCAACTGATCCCATTTAAATAGAGAATTTTTCTTTATCATGCCTTGAAGGGGTAATACAATTCTTGAGAAGTCACGGACAAATCATTTGACAAAATTTATTTGACCAAGGAAAGATTGCATCGATTTTTTGTTATGGGGGAAAGGTATTTAAGAAATTTCTTTTTCTGCAACTCCTAGATGTGTATTAACTTTGCCTTGCCTTCCAGCAAGCGCATGAAGCACTAGATGGCACCAACGTCTGTGTCATCGTACTGATCTCATCATATTATTGTTGTGCTTCCTGATCTTTGTGTTCAACTATTGCATCATAGGATCCTCCTGCAGGGTATCCAATAGGTCGATTGCCTAAGTGAAGAGCTGGTCGTCACCCTGAACTTAGACATCTAGTTGACCCATGGACTCTTTTATAGCGACACCTCTTTTTTCTCGAACTTCTGGCGGTGTGGTCGATTGTAACTTCAACTGCAGCTCAGCTATTTGCATCTAAAAATCGAAAGTCACATTATCGATTTTATGCTTTGAAGCATGCATTGCAACAGCTAATTTCCTTACTTTCAATGAGGCTTCTGCATCCTCTGGAGTATTCAGCTTAGGCACAGACTTGCAAGCCTTCTCAAATTTTGTTACCAAGTTCTGGCACTGTGTCAACAATTCCTCATGTTCCTTCAACACATAGCTTTTTCTACGAAGAGCTTCTCTTTGTTGACTTTAAACTCACTGACAATTGTGAGTGCGCATTGTTCTCTAATCTTCAACTCATTTGAGACCCCCTGATGTAGTGCATGAAGGGTATGGAGTGGCAGTGCAGCAAGGATTAGTCCCATATCCTTCATTGTGTTGAGCACAATACGATCCTCTTCTGATTCAATGTGAACTGACCCCTCTGGCAAAGCAATGACTCTGAGATCCAGATTTTGTTCAGTCTCTACTACTATGCCACTTCCAGTCTCGCCTACCTAACACCCACGTAGATCCTATTTTCCTATATCTATAGTTCATGCAAATCCTTCTAGATGCTCCGTAGCATCTACATGTATTGCTTCTCAAACTGTTGCAACACCTCTGTTGTTGTGTCCCGTATCTTGTTCCCAATCTCATCGATATTGCCTTCTGTCAGTACCATGGGATCCAGATGTTTCTTTTTATCAGACTTATTCTTCTTTTTTTGCCCACGCATCTACTCTTGCTCACACCTCTTCAAGATGAAAGGAGTTCTCTTCTCCTCACTGTCGCCTCCTCCCTACGCAGACAGTTCCTCTTCGATAGTGTGGTGGGAAGAGAACTTGCCACTCTCCTTGACATTCTTCCATTCCTGCTTTTCATACTCTTTGGAAGCACGCTCTTTCTCTATATGCACATTCTTTACAGCTTCCTTAGCGGTTTCCTTATTCTTTTGTTCTTCCAATGTGTGTGCAACTTTCTGAACGGCCTCCTTCCACTTCTGCACAACAAAGCTCTCTCCACATTTGTTGGTTCCCACATCCAGCATTGTAGGTTCACACCACTCCAATGGCCAATAGCCAAAAACTTCCTGTACATCCGTCTCGATCACTAGATAAGCCAATAGATGCCAAGTTCCCTCTGGGTCCTTTTACATGCAGATTAAGACGTTGTGAAAGCCAGCCTTGAACTCTGCACAAGCTGTCAACTGTTTGAACAAGGTTGGGGACAACCTTGGCCTCCGGTTAACCACCTGTTCAACTGTTTGCTGTAAAAAAGAATCAAAAATGGATTCAAACACTCTCAAAGGCTGCAAATATACTTATAATCATGCCAAAGGATCCATTGATGCTGTTGAAATCCTCAAATTATGGATAAAGGCCTTCCACTGATTGAAAAAGTTGCAAGAGAAAAGCCCTTTGGAGGGAAGAATTACACTATCGGGAGGCACAATTGCTCTAAAATCATAAAAAAATTCAAAAAGCAGGCTTAGAGGTCCGAAATCATATCAGCCATTGGATCTGGCCGATCAACGGTCCAGATCGCGTCGGCATATCGCAGATCGGGGGATGGCAGTGGCAGCGACATGATATACTCGCCGATGAGCGATCGCCGATATCGCATCGGCGTATCGCTATCGACATTGTCAAAGGGGCAAGTGCAATGGCGATGGGCCGGACCCGACGGCCATACAACGCTACATTCTATATTATTTTGGGTCCGCAGTGATCGCCGATATCGCATCGGCGCTTTCAAAGGGGGCGGGCCTTTCGCACATATATATGCCTCCGATCCGATGAGCCGAACCCGACGGGTATTCAACATTGTATTTCATGTTATTTCAGTTCCGCCAGCGGCCTTTTTCGTTGGTTTTGGGTGCATTTTCTTTTTTAAAGGAAATATAAAGAAATGCAAAGGATGCTTGGTGGGTGCGATTGCGATGGGTTTTCGAATCCAAAAGGGTACTAAAACATAATATATATATATATATATATATATATATATATATATATATATATATATATGATTCAGGTCCGCCAAAAGCAAATTTCCCATGTTTGCAGCAGTGTTATGTGTTTCCAATTATAAGGAAAACCGCCAACCGTATCGGACCGCTTTTGCTTGGAAAATTGGTTTTCGTACAAGTGAGCCCAATGCAATAGAACAGTGCCACGCGTCCTCTGTACGGTTCCAAAACAGCCTCTCTATCGGAAAATAAAGGACAGTCAGGAAAGGGCTCCCGATATGCACCTCAACCATTCGATTTCTTGAGGGCAGATCAACGGTTGACGGACAGCAACCGGCCTGTAGCAAATAAATGTCATGTGGAGTAAACGATTGGTTAACCAGCGTATCAAAGTGATGGGTGGGAATGAACAGAGTGGCAACATTTCATTGTTTTAAAGCCAAGCAGTCATGATTGAGCCGTCTTAATGATTCAGCAGCCGCCATTAATCAAAAGTATGGCCGAGGAGGAAGTGGGACATCGTTTATCTGATCAATGCATTCAATGGTTATGGTTCCTTTGGTATTTCATGCCACCGTCTCAAAGGAGGACTGCAGAGCAACAGAGGGGTCAAATTCATTTACAGCACAGCCAGATTTGTATCAACAGCCCCATTTCTGAATGTAAATGTGGTTGGTGGCCATTTATGGGCTCCTCCACGCATAGCTAACAGAGAGATGGTGTAATGAGACACCATATATACTGAAAAAACAGTTGTAATCAGATTGATGAGTGTTAGATGAAGCGAACCGTGTTGTAAGGTTCAACTTCTGGAGACTGTAACTACTTTGTAACCTGCGGCGTCTGGTCTTCATTTCCAGCTAATACAAGCTTCTTTTGTTGTTTATTGCTCACTTTCCACTTCTCTTTCTTGTTCTAGGTTGTTCCTGTTTGCATTTGTTCTATTACTGTGAATGTTTAGCATCAGAGGTGTTGTCATCCCACCTCTGTGTTAGGATTTATCATGTATCATAGAAAATGTGTGTAGGTTTTTGTTGTTTAATGAATAGAGAGGCATCCTGTCTATGCATTAGAAACTAGATTTACAGACCTCTTAACTGGTTGCAGCCGGCCAGCACAGGGTCCTGTGCATCTGCTGGTGTGGTCAGTCTTCTCCATTGTCACCTTATCCTCAAACTGTGAGTAATAGGTGGTTAAAAGCCTTGTAGTCTAGGGGTGTTCACCCATGTCTGGGGTCAATCACAGTAGAAGTGGTTATCTGGCTTGAATATGCAGCATTTGTTCCATTCATCCACCATTTATCCAAGTATATTTGGTTGAATTTGTAATGTTCCCGAGCATCACTGATATGCAACCTAGGTGAGTTTCTTGGGGTGATAACACCACCATCCGAAGGTCCATCTCCATCAAGACCTAGAAAATATTTGTTTCCTTAATGTGTGTCGCATCCTTTGTGGTCGAGAGTAAGGTGAACCTGACAGCCTTGGGTAAATCTTCCATGTACGGAGGAAATTGGTTGTCCTTCGGTAACCTCCATGCAACTAATACAATAGAGATCAAAAGCCAAGCATAGTGAAAAGGCTTTCTTTCATCTTGGGCTTCTCTGCGGATCACGAGGAACTCCTAGCAGAGATACTTCAACCAATTATATTGCACGCCCTTCACACATTATGCAGCAAGTAACACAACTGGCACTGGAACTTCGTCCGCGCGGTACTTCCACATGATCTTCCCTCCGAGGATCTAGGTAGAGAACTGGATTGCATTGTCTAGAATTGAAAAAATTGAGTATCCACACAACTTTTTCACAAGCCCATACTCCTTCATCTTATCAACGAGCTCCTTTTCCTTGGTTTTCCCTCCAAACTCCTTCGCAGGGTCCGCTCCTTTGTAGGGAAACTTTGTTATCCCATTGATCAACATATCGGTTATTGTAATAGGCTGCCCCAGCCACAGAATCCCATAGTGAACTAGTGCGGGGAGATGGAACACACAGACCATATTGATAGGTGAGTAGTGGTAATCCGATACTAAAATCATATTCAACAGCCCCGACTCCTCAACAACGCAGACCCAATTCATGGGCTCCAACTGCGTATCCCCTGTCTCATCATAATATATCTTCGTCATGCACTTGTGGGTCGCCATATGTAGAAATTTATCATGATCTGTGAGGTCCCAATCCTCCATTTTCAATACCAGGATGCGCACAATCTTAGTTCCTTCAAATATGTCATGTTCAGGCAGCAGGGGAGTGGATACCACAAATTTTCGAGAATTGGGATCCTTGGTCACTTTGGTCATTCCTTTCCATGAAGGGATGTACTCTGGGAGCCTAGAAATAGGCTCAATTCCCTCGACATCGACTTCCTCGACCCCTTGGTACTCCTCTTCTTCTAAATCCACCACTCTTTCTAGTTGTCTGTCTTTTGGCTGCTTTGGCCGCACCTCCAGATTTTTCCTTGGCGGCATTCTTACAAGCACTAGTTATGTTTTTCCTTCGCAATAGAGTTCTTATCCCTTATGGTCGGTTGTTTTTCTTTTGCAGAAGTTTTCTTCGGCCTAGGTGACCTTGGTGCCATAGGCACAGCAAGCGTGGATTCCATACTAGTTACTTCAGGACATGGCGTGTCAGACAGAGCCACTTCTAAATTTAGGTCTTCAGTGGGGTTAGTATCAGTCATATTTTCAACAAATAGCTCTCGGAATGCTACAGAATAGTTCGTAAATGAGGGGTGCATCATAAATTCTTCCCAGGACGCCTAATTCATATGCTTCAGATAGAAAAACGCACAAGAAACTCTTAGAATGAAAAGTGTTCTCTGTTGGAACAACACGTGTAATTTATAAGGGAATTTGAATTCAAGTACAACCATTCCCCCAAAATTTTGATAACAAATGCTACTTTGGTGGCAAATCTTCAAAGATTTTCATCATAAATAACGCCTACCTACTCCCCTTAACTGTCGTTTGGCCATCAAATCATGAATAGTAACCTCAACAGTTACCTCTGGACCCACCTATGCAATACCATCCTCCATGGTGCAACTCAGGCAATGCAATTTCACTTGTCGTACTCCTATCGTCTAGCGTGCAACCTACAAAGTAATTTTTTCTCCTAGTCAGGCAATGTAGCTTATAGTCTCACAATCTCTTGCAACTGCTTAGATTACTGAGACGGTCCTGCTGCCATATAGTCATCGGGCAGGGGTAGGATCCCCTGTGTATATATTCAATCTACTTCTGTTTACTTTTATAGGGAAAGGTTCCCCATTCAACTTTGCAAGCTAAACTACACCACCATCTGCAATCTCTCTGATGACATACGATCCCAACCAGTGCATTTGAAACTTTCCCAGAAACTTCGTGAACTTGCTATCATATAACAACATTAAATAATTTACCTTGAATATGCGAAGCTTGATATGGTGATCATGCCATGCTTTTGCACATTCCTTCTACACTTGTTGGTGGAATCGTGCTAGCAATCGGTCCTCTTCTAACTCCATTAGCTGCGCAAGCCATTCCTCCAAGGCCTCATGATCTTCCATATCTGTCAAATTTGCTATGCGCAGACTAGGCACAATGTACTCCATAGGCATCACTGCTTCAACCCCATAGACTAATTTGAACAACATTTTCCATGTCAACTTCTTATAGGTTGTCCTATAGGCCCATAGTACTACAAGTATGCACACATCCCAATCACTCCACTGCGTGTTATAGATCTTTGTCAAAGTGTTCTCCAAAATTTTATTAAACGCTTCGACTGTCCCATTTTCCTACGAGTGATATGGTGTACTCTTTTGGTGGTAGACCTGGAATTCATCTATCAACATGCTAATTGTTTCATTCAGAAAGTGCATTCCCCTACCACTCATTAAGCTTTTTGGGCATCAGAACTGTGTCAAGACATGTTCAAACAAGAATTTTTCTATTGTAGCCCCTGTACAATCCTTGACTGGCTGTGCTTCTGCTCATCCGGTTAAATATTCCGTTGTAGTGATAATGTAACGTGCACCCGTATTCTTTCCAAGTGGCTGACTCAGCCCAATAAAATCGATCACCCACTTCTCAAATTCTAGTAACAATACCTTAGGATGAGCGGTAGTTCGTCCCTTCGCAATGGTCTGTCAGTCCTTTGACATGCATCGCATGCCTTACAGTATGCTTTGGAATCCTTGTGCAATGTTGGCCACCATAATCCTATGTGCAAAATATTCTGCGCGGTTTCTTTCCCTGCATAATGGCCTCCCGCAACTCCCCCATGACATTTAGCAAAAATACTACCACGCTCAAAATCTGGCACATATCTCCACAGTATTTCATATGCCCTCATTTTGTACAAATGTCCCGCAATGAACGGAAAATTTGTTGTGTTGTGGGCTTGATGGGCCCTAACCCAGGTTCAACGTTAATTAGCCAAGCAAATCCCTACACTACTGGCCCTTTTGGCATCAATCCATGGAACACAGACTGAAGTCTCACACGAAGCAGTGTGGGGGGATGTAGGAACCAAGTTTACGCATGCTAAGATGGAAGTGATGTCGTTGTACACCCTAACCCTTCCTTCTCGCAGATCAATAAGCCTTTTAGGGCTTATCGATATACTTCCCTTATGCTTCCTCTAGACCTCTCTGAAGTTCTATGACTGTCTTTTGTGTACCCTGAATAGGAAATTCAGACACTTATGTGCCTTTGTAATTACTCTTACTACTGTATTTACCTAGATTAGCTTAAGTAGCGGATAACTTCAACATGCATTATGATTATCCTCATGTAAACAAATATTCCTACTTACATCCATATAACAAAGTAAAACACATAGATTCACACGTCAATACAGCATTAAATCATAAACCCAGTATTCAACATAACATAATTGCATGCATTCATAACAAAAGTAAAATAGCTCATACACAGGTAATTCCAAAATAATTCTCTTTATTGATGTTCATATCTCCTTTACAGACTCTAACTACCGTGTGCACACCACTGCAGGGGTCCGCGCACTCAGTTGTGGACTTCTACCCTAGGCCTCTGCGCACACAGCTACAGAGTCTCCTTCCTACACTAAGATTCTTTTCTCTTAGCTCTCACAGACCCATTACATCAATGACTCTTCAAAAACATATCTCAATTGAACTACTAAAAGACTCTTCTAAGACTTCTTTTTATACAATCCCATGGTCCACGAACCATGGGTAGATCTCCTAAAGCTGACATGGATTTCATTCAACAAAGGGTGGAAACCCTTTATGACTCTTTACATATTCGTGCTCCGTGACCAAAAAATGCGGAGACTTTACACTTCTTATACAAAACTTGGGCTTTCTACCCCTAAACTTGGTCTTTTAACCCCAAAATTAACCCTCAAGGACCCATTCCCAACAGGCCCCCAAAAAAAATATGGTGACTCGTCTAAGTCACTCTATTGGCATGGAGATCTTTTCGTGAAGATCTACTCACTCCACTTGTACTACTGCAACCTTGGTGGTACACTGCGTCGCCACCTACTTAACCTGCTCGACCAGCTGCTCTGTTGTTGGTCTTGTGCTATCTGCCTATATTTTCTGTTCCATTTCCTGCATACTATCCAATTTTCCTTCAATAGTGGTCACGAGCACATAGGCTTCATCTAGCCAAGGCCCAAATCTAGCCTTCAGTACTACCTCCTTGCATTATGTTGCGTCCACCTGTTCCTTCAATGCCTTCGCTTCCTGCAACTTCACCAACCTACGTGTGATGGCGATGGTGCATGCCATTGCTTTGACCTCATCATACTTCTGTTGTAGTTCCCTTGCCTTTGTTTCTAGCCACTGCATGTTCGGATCTTCCTGCAGGCTGGTAACTACTTCGAGCGACTGCTCGAAGAGCGAAGTGCAATCATTCACTGCGACATCCGTTTCAGAATCCTTGACAACTGCCTCACGCTGCTCTCTGAATTCTACTAGATTCAAAAGCCGGGCCCTCAACTTGAGCTCTGTGATCTTAAGGTTCAACTCAAACTGAACCTTAGCCTTCTCTGTCCTTGTGTTGCGCACACCTGCAGAAAGCTTCTAAATTCAAGTGTCGACTGGCACATCTTCTGGGATATTCAGCTCCGGAACAATTTTGCAGGTCTCAACTACCACAATTGTGGTGCACTCATTCTTCTCTATGATCTTCTTAAGGAGATCAATCGTGGAAGTATTTTCTATGAACATCTAGGCATTGTTGACCTTCTTCTCACTGATCACATTCAGCACGCGGTGCTCTCTAGCCCAAAGTTCCTCAATCACACCACCTTGCAGGGTGTGAAGGGCTTCACTTGGCAGTGTGACCAAGTTCAACGCAACCTTCTTGAGAGCGTTGATGGTGGCCTTTTCAACTTCCACTTTTGTAGTCAATTCTCCATCCAGCAGCATGACTCCTTGGAGACCCAAGGAGCGAACTAGCTCCGCTGCTTCTGAGTGTTGGCATTATGATTCTGGTATGGCACTATGTTACAGGTGTTGTACTTGATGGCAACTCTCTCTAGTGGAAAAGTTTTGCTCAGGCTCTCAAAATGTTGGAAATTAAGAGGTTCGCAGGTGAATGGTTCAAAAGGTGCGGACCCACAGGCACGCCGTGCAGGAAATGCGGTCTTACCCACAGGTTACCCGTTCAGAAGGTGTGGTCCCCCAGTTCACTCACTTCAAGGCAGAGAAGCGCGCTCACGTGGGGTTTCTTATGTTTGGCCCGTGGTATTTGGCCCGTCGTTCATGATCCTATGGTTTTGGCCCGTGGTATAGGATATAATTTAGCCCCGGTTTGGATCCCTTGTTTTGGTTATTTGATGGTTTTGCCCCATGGTGTGAATGAGGGCTTGACTATAAATAGGGAAGGAGATCACTTGGCCAAGGTACCTTTGCAAATTGAATATCTTAAGATCTGAAATATTGGGTTATCGGTTTAAAAGCTTGATCTATATAAAAGTAAAGTTGAAAGTGAATCTATAAAGTGTGATCTATCGGGCACAAGATCAGATCTGAGAATCTGATTGTCAGTAGCACATAGGAGGACTATTTAATTGGGTTCTAATCAGAGGTACGCAGACCATTCACTGTGAAAGTGCGGGCGTATGCAGTAGAGTAGAAGTTCAGGTGCGGAGGAACGCAGGTGATACACAGAGAAAGTGCGAGGGTATGCAGCTAAGCAAAAGTACCTGTGCGGAGGTACGCGGCATGATAGAGGTTCAGGTGCGGAAGCACAGTAAAGGTACGAGATGTGATACAGGGTTAGTTGCGGAGGCACAGTAAAAGAACGCGGCGCTACAGAAGTCGTAGCTGCGTAGCTACACGGCGCGATAGAAGCCCAGGTGCGGGGGAACAGTAAAAGTACGCGGCGCGATTGAAGACACAGTGCGTGGGTACGCGGTGAAGCGGAAGGCTCTCTGCGGGGATACGCAGAGACGCAGAAGGTGAAGTGCGAAGCCTCACAGTCCAGATAAAGAAAAACTGTGGATTTGTCTTAAAAACATTTGTTGGTTATCCTTTATCTCTTGCTGCAGAGTTCTGGGTTTATATTTCTGGTACTATCTTTCTGTTTACAGCATTCTGAGAAGTTGGGTAATTCTTGGTTGATTGTATAAGGAGTTTGGGTAATTTGCATGTACTTGATAATTATTTGATATTCTTGGATCCAGATTGAAAATTTATGAAAAGTGGTCCTTGAAAGGAAAGAAGTAGGGGGTTGTATCTCCCTTCCAGGAGAGACTAGTAAACGAGAGAGAGTTGTAGCTCTCTACAGGTTGCAGCCTGCGTACTGGTAAAGGACTGCACCAGTACAAAATCATTGTAAAAGGAGTTTCTAATTGAAAGAAGATAGAGACATATTGCAGCAGGTGGTTTTCACCCACATTGGGTTTCCACCTTATATCTGGTGTTCTTTGGTGTGACTATCTGTTTTTTCTTGTTCATGCTCATTATTTTATGGTACTGACATACAAGAATAATTCAAAGTAAAAATAAGGAAGATTTATTGGAAAGTACTTGATAATACTAATTCACCCCCCCCTCTCAATGTTATTTCCAACAATTGGTATCGGAGCCGGTCCTTTAGAGAAGCTTGATCGCTTGAAGGAAGATCATTCATCATGAGCAACTACGAGAGGGAAGCATCAATCAGGCCACCAATTTTTTGATGGGACAAACTTCAATTATTGGAAGGTAAGAGTTACTGCCTATCTTCAATCTCTTGGTACAGAAGTTTGGGATATCATAGATACAGGCTACACTTTTCCTTCAGCTACTCCTACAGATCCGGCCGAGAAGAAGAAATATGAAACAAATGCTAAAGCAGTCAATACTCTGCTGGGATTCTTATCTCAAACAGAATTCGTGAAGGTTATGCAATATAAATCCGCAAAAGAAATATGGGACAAGATTGTCTTCAGCTACGAAGGAGATGAACAGGTAAAGCGTGCTAAACTTCAAACCCTCAGGATTCAGTATGAGAATCTCAGAATGTATAATGATGAAAGTGCGGCTAACTATTTCCTTCGGGTAGACGAGATTGTTAATTGCATGAAAAACTTGGGTGAAGAAATAAAAGAGGCTATTGTGGTTAAAAAAGTCCTAAGATCATTGTCCCCCAAGTTTGAATCTAAAGTGTCTGCAATAGAAGAAAAGGAAAATCTACGAACTCTTACTATGTCTCAGCTACACGGAATTCTAACTGCTTATGAAATGAGAAAAGGAGGTCCATCAAACAGGAGAGAAGCTGCTTTCAAGGCTTCAAGCAAAGGAGATTACTATGAAGCAAGTCACGTGCCAGAAGAAGAAGAAGAATCAAATTTTGTCAGAAATCTTCAACGGGTTATTGGAAGGTTCAGAGGTAAGTTACCTTTTAAATGTTTTGCTTGTGGAAGAGTAGGTCATTATGCTGCGAAATGTCCTCATAAGGATTAGATTGACAAAGGAAAGGAACCTGCTAGATGGAACAAGAAACAGAATGCAAATAAGAAAAGCTACTACACTCATGAACACAGTGATGGTCTATCAAATAGTGATGAAGATGAACAAGGTAATGACTATAAACTTCTAATGGCATTTGAAGATGATGATTACATGGATGCTATAGATGTGGATAGATTTTATGAAGAGATTCCTAGACTCAAGACATGCATAGAAGAAAATAATGTGATCATTGATACTCTACAATTTCAAATTGATGAAAAAGAAAAATTTCTTGAAAAGTTAGAATGTGAAATTGTTGGCCTTAGAAAAGAAATTGAGAAAACAAAGGCTATTAATCTTAAGTTTGTCAAAGGATCTGAAACTCTAGATGAGATCATCAATGTACAGCGTTCTCTGCTAGACAAGACAGGTCTGGGATATAATGGAGAAACATCTCAAGCATCCACCTCAAAGAGTTATCTTGATGCAGCAAGAAGGAATGAGAAAAAGCACAATGGCGATCACCAGGTAAAGCAGGGACGAATTACATTGAGAACAAACAAAGACTACCAGGTAAACCAGGGGCAATTCATCTTAACGGTGAACAAAAGCTACAACCAGCCATAGGTAAAATCTTCTCAATTTGCTTCAAAAATGGATGACAATAGAAATTACAATCATTTGGCCGGTAGACTCGATAATCACAGAAATTTCTTCAATGGACAATGTCTCTTGCCATAACTTTGGTCACAAAGTAGCTCAATGTGTTGCATATAAAACAATTATGACTAGAGAAGCTCAAAAACAAAGAAGTATGACCGGGTTTACAAAAAGGACCTATAACAACTTTTCAGCTCTTGAAAATGAAGTTGAATGTTCTATTTGCAATAACTTTGGTCATGAAGATTCTGAATGCAGGAGCAGGTTTCAGCAGACAAAGGAACAAGCCTCAAGCACCAGAACATGGAGAATAAAGGAACCACAAACAGAAAGATGTGGGATAGCATTTTATGCAGAGGGACAAGAAAATCTGTGGTACATCGACAGTGGATGTTCGAAGCATATGACAGGTGATAAAGAAAAACTTGAATCATATTCTGCTTTAGAAAAGGGAAAGAAAGTTTCTTTTGGAAATGATACTCCTGCAGCTATAAAAGGAAAAGGCACTGCTCAGTTAAAGGAAAAGGTCAAAGCTGGAAATGTTTTGTATGTTGATGGATTGAAGCATAATCTTCTGAGTGTCAGCCAGATGTGTGATCAAGGAACCGAGGTAATATTTAGATCAAATGGATGTCATGTTCGTGATCTTAATACAGGTGAAACAGTGATCAAAGGTAGAAGAA
Source organism: Pinus tabuliformis (assembly GCA_031772625.1). Lineage (NCBI taxonomy): Eukaryota > Viridiplantae > Streptophyta > Pinopsida > Pinales > Pinaceae > Pinus > Pinus tabuliformis. Next base: position 1,003,495,576 of record CM062813.1, on the reverse strand, counting down.
CTCCAAATAATCTATACATACTTGAAGAAGGACAACAACAATGCTATTTGAGCAAGGATGATGAACACTGGTTATGGAACCGGAGGTTGGGGCATCTAAGCTTTTCACAAATAAGGAAAGCATGTAAATATCAGGCAGTTCATGGTCTTCCAGATATCAAAATTCTAGACAACACCATATGCAAATCATGTCAGTTTGGAAAGAAAACCAGAACTAACTTTCCAGAGAAGGAAGGATCAGCTAGCATGCCTCTTGAGCTAGTCCATACAGATGTATGTGGTCCATTTAGGAAAAGGAAACCTTGAGGAGAAGAATACTTGATATTATTCATTGATGATTTCTCCAGGTTTTTTTGGTTAGGACTTATGAAGCACAAAGATGAAGCATTCAAAAAATTCAAATCCTTCAAAGCCTTGGTTGAAAATGAATCAGGTTACAAAATTAAGTGCCTCAGGTCCAACAGAGGTGGGGATTTTACCTCAAATGAATTTTTCGATTTCTGTGAAGAACATGGGATAAGAAGAGAATTATCTACAGCTAGAACTCCTCCGCAAAATGGACTGGTGGAAAGGATGAACAGAACAGTCCAACAAATGGCTCGTGCTATGCTTGATGAATCTGGAACTCCCGCAACCTTCTGGGGTGAAGCTGCATACGCTGCAGTTGTTATTCTCAACAAAACAAATGTCTGAGTGAACAACACGCAAACTGCTCATGAGCTCTGGTATGGTGAGACTCCTTCGGTAAAGCATTTCAAAATCTTTGGGAGCAAATGTTATATTAAGAATACTGATGAGCAACTTGGAAAACTTGAACCTAGAGCAGATGAAGGCATTCTTCTTGGTTATTCTCCACACAACAAAGCATATAAATACTACAATAAAAGACTTGGAAGAATTGTTGACAGCATTGATGTAGTGGTTGATGAAAAGGGATACATTCCTAGGCAAGTAAATCATGAAAATATCGAAGAAGATGAAGACTACCCTCAAAGACAGAATGATGAAGAAGAAGAACCTCAAGAAGCACCAGAGGAGCAGATAAGGATAGAAGAGAAGACTCTATCCAGGTATGTTCAGAAGAATCATCCAGAATCTCAGATTTTGGGGTAGAAAGAAGCAGGTGTACAAACAAGAAGAACAATTGCAGAAGCTACAAGCTATTTGGCATTACTCTCTTCCACTGAACCACAAAATGTAAAAGAGGCATGCAAAGATGAATGTTGGGTCAAAGCAATGGATGAAGAACTTCAGCAGATCGAAAAGAACAACACTTGGGAGTTGGTTCCTAGACCAAAGGATAAGAATGTTATAGGGACAAAATGGGTCTTCAAAAATAAGTTGAATGAAAATGGGGAAGTAATTAGAAACAAGGCCAGACTTGTTTGTAAAGGGTATGTGCAGCAAGAAGGAATAGATTTTGAAGAAACCTTTGCTCTTGTTGCAAGACTTGAGGCCATCCGAATGTTCCTTGCTCTCTCAAGATTTCAAAATTTCAAAGTTTTTCAAATGGACGTGAAATCAGCCTTTCTGAATGGAGACTTAGAAGAAGAAGTATACATTGAGCAGCCAGATGGTTTCATTCTTGGAAATGATCCAAATCTTGTATGCAGACTGAAAAGGCTATCTATGGTCTCAAACAAGCTCCAAGGGCTTGGTACTATCGTTTGGACAAATATCTTCATCAACAAGGTTTTTCAAAAGGATCAGCAGATAGCAATCTTAAAGTTGAAAATGACAAATTTCTAATACTTGTTGTGTATGTAGATGACATTATCTTTGGAAGCAATGAAGAAGCTATGAGTCAAAGCTTTGCCTTGGTGATGCAGAAATAATTCGAGATGTCCTTGCTTGGAGAACTGGCATATTTTCTTGGTTTGCAAATCCAACAAAAAGAAGGAGGGATCTTCTTGTCTCAAACCAAGTATCTCAAGCAGATTTTGAAGAAATATGGCATGGAAGATGCAAAACCAGTTTGTACACCCATGGTCACAGGATGTAGCCTCAGTGCAAATGATGAATCAGCAGTAGTGCATCAACCAACCTACAGATATATGATTGGAAGTCTACTCTATTTGACAGGTACCCGACCAGACATCATGCATGCAGTGGGAATAGTTGGAAGATTTCAGGAAAATCCAAAGGAAACTCATCTTCAGGCAGTAAAGAGAATTTTCAAATATCTTTAAGGGACTCAAAATTATGGCTTATCATATCCTAGAGATACATATCTCACACTTCATGCTTATACAGATGCAGATTGGGCTGGAAGCGTGGATGACAGGAAGAGCCCAAGTGGTGGTGCATTCTTTATGGGTTCGAGATTAGTATCTTGGTTCAGCAAGAAACAGAGTTCGATTTCCTTGTCTACAGCTGAAGCGGAATATGTTGCTGCTGCATCTTGTTGCACTCAACTCCTTTGGATGATGCAGACCTTGCAGGATTTTCAAATCACTTGTACTCCACCTATCTCCATATTATGTGATAATACAAGTGCAATCAGCATTTCAAAGAACCCAGTCATGCATTCAAAGACTAAGCACATACCGATCAAGTATCATTTTCTCCGAGAACAAGTGCTTGAACAAAAGGTCAAGTTGGAGTATGTTCCTTCTAAGGAACAGGTTGCTGATATACTCACCAAACCATTGCCTAGAGAGACATTTGAATACCTCAGGAAAAAGCTGGGGGTTGTTGATGCATCATCTTGTTGCTGAATCTCTTCTGATTGTTGGTTGTATGCAAGGTTCATCTGGGGTATATGCGTACATTTGCTGGGTTGCGGATTGGTCGAAGATCGAATGGGACAGGTTCAGGGGGAGCATATAATGCATTGTTGGCATTATGGAGGAAGTACAGAAGGAGATCATGGATGCTGGTCTGAATACTGCTGCAATATGTCTCTATCTCTTTCATGGTCATCTATGGTGTATGGTGGATTATGGTTCTTCTTTTGCGGATCTGGTTTATAGTCAGAGGGAGCATGTTCTTAGGGGGAGCATAACCCCTTTGCCTTTGATGTCAAAGGGGGAGAATGACGTTGAGGATCTTGAGGTTGCCATCAAGTCCAAAGGGGGAGATTGTTGGCATTATGATTCTGGTATGGCACTATGTTACAGGTGTTGTACTTGATGGCAACTCACTCTAGTGGAAAAGTTCTGCTCAGGGTCTCAAAATGTTGGAAATTAAGAGGTTCGCAGGTGAATGGTTCAAAAGGTGCGGACCCGTACGCATGCCGTGCAGGAAATGCGGTCTTACCCACAGGTTACCCATTCAGAAGGTGCGGTCCCCCAGTTCACTCACTTCAAGGCAGAGAAGCGCGCTCACGTGGGGTTTCTTATGTTTGGCCCGTGGTATTTGGCCCGTCGTTCATGATCCTATGGTTTTGGCCCGTGGTATAGGATCTAATTTAGCCCCGGTTTGGATCCCTTGTTTTGGTTATTTGATGGTTTTGCCCCATGGTGTGAATGAGGGCTTGACTATAAATAGGGAAGGAGATCACTTGGCCAATTTACCTTTGCAAATTGAATATCTTAAGATCTGAAATATTGGGTTATCAGTTTAAAAGCTTGATCTATATAAAAGTGAAGTTGAAAGTGAATCTATAAAGCGTGATCTATCGGGCACAAGATCAGATCTGAGAATCTGACTGTCAGTGGCACATAGGAGGACTATTTAATTGGGTTCTAATCAGAGGTACGCAGACCATTCACTGTGAAAGTGCGGGCGTATGCAGTAGAGCAGAAGTTCAGGTGCGGAGGAACGCAGGTGATACACAGAGAAAGTGCGAGGGTATGCAGCTAAGCAAAAGTACCAGTGCGGAGGTACGCGGCGTGATAGAGGTTCAGGTGTGGAAGCACAGTAAAGGTACGAGATGTGATACAGGGTTAGTTGCGGAGGCACAGTAAAAGAACGCGGCGCTACAGAAGTCGTAGTTGCGTAGCTACACAACGCGATAGAAGCCCAGGTGCGGGGGAACAGTAAAAGTACGTGACGCGATTGAAGACACAGTGCGTGGGTACGCGGTGAAGCGGAAGGCTCTCTGCGGGGATACACAGAGACGCAGAAGGTGAAGTGTGAAGCCTCACACTCTAGATAAAGAAAAACTGCGGATCTGTCTTAAAAACATTTGTTGGTTATCCTTTTATCTCTTGCTACAGAGTTCTGGGTTTATATTTCTGGTACTATCTTTCTGTTTACAGCATTCTGAGAAGTTGAGTAATTCTTGGTTGATTGTATAAGGCGTTTGGGTAATTTGCACGTACTTGATGATTATTGATATTCTTGGATCCAGTTTGAAAATTTATGAAAAGTGGTCCTTGAAAGGAAAGAAGTAGGGGGTTGCAGCTCCCTTCCAGGAGAGACTGGTAAACGAGAGAGAGTTGTAGCTCTCTGCAGGTTGCAGCCTGCGTACTGGTAAAGGACTGCACTAGTACAAAATCATTGTAAAAGGAGTTTCTAATTGAAAGAAGATAGAGACATATTGCAGCAGGTGGTTTTCACCCACATTGGGTTTCCACCTTATATCTGGTGTTCTTTGGTGTGACTATCTGTTTTTTCTTGTTCATGCTCATTATTTTATGGTACTGACATACAAGAATAATTCAAAGCATAAATAAGGAAGATTTATTGAAAAGTACTTGATAATACTGATTCACCCCCCCTCTCAGTATTATTTCCAACACTGAGGTCCCAAGTGACAATCTAGTTGACGTCGCATTGTACTGTCCCACACTGTTCTGCACTTGAATGGCCTAGATCTGCAACTCGCGCAGACCTGCCTAAATGGAAACCAAGGCTTGCTTCTACAACTGCTCGAATTTTTGCAGTAGTTCTATGGTTGTGTCCCTCATTGTGTCCCCGATATCATTCAGATCACCTTCAGTCAAAGTGATCAGGTCAAGTGATGATTTGTTGGCCTTGGACTTCTTCTGTGGCCTTACCTTTTCCTGCTCCCTAGTGCACTTAACCTGGAATGTAGTAGTCTCTGGGTCTGCACCTCCTTGTCCTCCTACATTATCCAGCACTTCATCAGTGAATGGAGTTGGAAAGGGATCATGTACATAGGCATTATTCAACTTTCTGAGATCTACACATTTCCTTATTTCATCCTTCTACCTCTTTTTCTGAACTACTATTGGGTTCACCCAATCAGACTCTTATACTGGTTCAATAATACCCGCCACAAGCATTTTATCCAACACTAAGCGGACCCTTTCTTTTACTTCGGATTGAGGCAGTAAGGCCTCTTCTTGATCGGCTTCGCATCCAGTTTCAGCGTAATTTTCGTAACCCCCAGGTCCCCTATTATCCCCTTTAGGTATAAGAACTTCGTAGGGAACAAGTCTTGGTATTCGTAGAGAAATTCAACAACCTTATCTACTATTGCGCCATCCCAGTAGTCCCCAATCTTTGCAAACTTCAGCTCCACCTCTGACCCAATGTTCACTTGTCTTGTTTTTAGTAGTGCATTGATATCTGGATTTTCAATTTGCGGTCCTTCAACTTTGCGGTGACCTTCAGTCTCTGGGATGTTAATGTTCATTGGGTCCTCGTCCTCTTCTTCAACAGTCACATTGTAGCACTCCAGCGCGTGGCTCAACTAGGTGGTCCAATTTGGTTGAATTAAGTCCAAGGGATCCTACAATACTCTGAAGGTTGCTGCCTTAACTTCCTAGAATGCCCCGTTAATACTTTCGAACCCATCCTCAAAGCTAAACGTCATCAAGAATCTCTATCACAAAACATCCCATTATTGAGTGCCATGGCGGAGCTCTATTTCCAAGTACCAATTCATCAGTATTACATCCAAAGTATGACAAAACAGATGTACCCATTCAGGCTGAGGCTCCACTCCATAAACCTTAGTCCATTTGGCCAGGTGATCGCGCGGGTCATTCCTTCCATCATATTTCTCTTTTAGCTTTACTTGTGGGTGACCAAACCACAATATCATCATCTTTCTGTACACATGCCAATCGTCAAAATTGTCTTTTTGTGTACCCCACCATCTCGCATGCATAGCGCGCAGTGCCCAATCCAAGGCCTAGAAGCGATGCTTCTCTGGCACTTCCCTTTCCAATGCATCTAAAACGTTATCAACATCAGTTAAACCATCATAGTAAGGCAAATTTATTACCTCTGACGATACACAACGCATTGACTTGGTCATCATATTACAGCACAACGTAGATACTTCATGCAGTTGATTCTACCAGTGCTCCAACTCCTCATCTGAATTTGATGTGCAGAAACTTTCGTGATCCCAAGAAATGCATCCATCTACTGCTAGATTCACCCAATCCTGATCTCGCATCATTATTTTATAAATCTATTCCAAATCATCATCACTTTCATAATCGCAGACCGGTTCATTATAGCGAGGTCCTTCTGCAAGGTCTAGGGGCACTACTACGTGGAGCAATTTATTCTCAAATATCATGTTCCGCTTCTTCAAATTGATTTCCCCATTCATGTCATGGCCTAATTGATCCCAAGGAGCACAGGGTAGGGATTTCTATCATCCAAAATATCTATCACTTCGAAGTTAGCCAATGCACTCGCACCCTCAATATCCACTGTCATTCCCTACAGTCTTCCCATTGGTATAATTTTCTGCTGATTTGTCATCCTTAACTGAATCAAAGAACACTACAGTGTAGGTCTCCCCAACCTTTCCCATGTCTGTTTAGGCAAAACATTCATGTCTGACCCTAGATCCATAATTACTTGATCCATCTCATATTCTCCTGTATGCAGAGTGAGCCTCATATCATGCCCCGTTCTTGCCTTATTCTTACAAATCTTCCTGATTGCACATGGTCCATCAGGAGTGTTTTCTTTCCTCGCACACTTATTTATCAATTCTTGTAGTCCTTTCACAACCTTTCTATCATGCAGTAGCTTCATGCAAGTCTCCAAGAAAGTAGTAAGCATGGAAGGGTCCATCTCTTCAGCTGGCTTATCCTGACTTCCTCAGGTAGAGGCCTTAGTGAAGCTTTTCTTTACTTCCATAAATGTTTCTCGTGTGCACTTCAGATCAAAATCGACCTCCTTTTCTGGAGCTTTTCAAACCCATTCACTTTCTTCAGGTTTCTTCCCCTTATATTCACCAGTCGTCATCTCACTCTACAGCACAATATTTACCTTGGGATCGTCTTTGCGAGGCTCAGCCCTCATCATCTGTAGGTTCTGAGCCGATTTCGGAGGCTATGCCCCTTTTTCACATATCTTAGCTAGCAATACTAGGAAATCTTCAATTTCGTGGTCAAACTTAGTACAATATCGGCATGAAAAATGTGTCGGATTCAGGAAGTCTCACACGTAGTATCCCGATCCTCCACAGTTGTAACAAATGATCTGTCCCCATCCTCTAATATGTCCTCCACCACCTTGGCCTCGTCCGCACCCCTGATATTCACCTCGCACTCCCCCAACACCTTGGTATGGAGGTTGGGTTTCTGTATGCACCCTATATGCGATCGTTTTATCCATCATTAACTCGTAACTATGGAAATTACACTCATCATGACCCACCGACTGACAGAAGTTGCAGAAGAGTTGTTGCGGTGTGTGTACAAATTTCTACAACAAATGGCAATTGTCTGTCATGTGTTTTCCAGCTACTTATTAGATAGCACACCAGAGCGCGGGCCCTACAATTGGCCCTGCTTGAGCCTCCGGCCTCAGAGGCATTGGTCATCCTGCTACAACATAATTCATGAAGACTGGGTAGTGATATTTTTCGTGCCCCTCACTTTTGTATTTCATGAACCAAACTTCTTCACGCACCTCTGGCCAAACTGTTCTATCATTCTTCAGACTCTACATTTCTAGGCAAAGGTTCTGCAACAGCGCATGAATCTGTTGAACCCCTAAATTATCATCTTGCATCTATGTCTCATGCAATCTCATCGCAATTTCCAAAGCTTCTGCCTTGGTCCCAATCTTTTGTTGTGATAGTGCAACCCTTAGATGAGACAAGAGCAAAGCCAAAAACCATTTGCAATGTTGCCCATCTGTTAGCTTCAATTTAGCTTCACGGATTGTACACTTCAATCTCTAATCCATATCCCAGGGTGTCTCACCAAGCTTCATCATGATCTCTTTGAATCCCACAATTGATTGCGCTTCAAACTTAGGTCTACTGAATTCCTTATTCAGCATGGTCTCAATATATGCCAACACAGATGTCGGGTTATCAATGCAATAATTAATGTACACATTAGCGCGCATTCCTAAAAAGCACTAACCAACATTTCTTTCTTCATTTGATCATCTATGATACCCTGAGCTTCCCATACAACCTTCACGATGAACCAAAACTGGTCCGGATTCTCATTTCCGAGGGCCTTGAACACAGGTATCTTTACTGAGTTCACCATACTGAATAGTGGCGAAGGTGGTAGTGGTGTAGGCGAAGGTGTATGCAATGGAGGTGAAGATGGAGGTGGTGTGGGTGGATGGGGTATTCGCAAGAACCATTTCTTTATCAACTGAACAACCCTCTGCAGAGAAGCCTGTGCTGCTTTCTCGTCATCACTCAGAGGAGGCTCAATTAGTGGGCTATATTTAGGGCCTATTTTCCCTCTATTCGTGAAGGTCTTTCCACTTCACATAGCCCCAAGCATCAAGGTAGCTTCATAACCCTCTTTTCACAGAAGAGCATCTTCATCTAGGTATTTAAAGACCTTAAATACTTACCGCGCGGCCCCTTGAAGAAGCGACGCTCTACTTCTCTATAACTGATTGAGGTATCAACCACAAACTCTGTCACGAACCCTCCTATGATACGATCAAGCTAATGATCGACAGTGCATATGATCTTATCTTCAGAGGCTTCTAATTTCCACACTAACTCTGGGGTCCAAACTATTGGACCGTCAAGCCTCCACCTTCCTTGGTCATCTGCCAATTTCGCGATCTACTCATACAATTTGACTGGGAAGGAACATCAGAAGATCCCGTGTATCTCTGTGTATAGATATTTTTCCAACCACTGTTCTTTCATCAATCGCAGATTCTTGTTCTCTTGTGCCACAAATTCATGGATCTTTCTATCCAACTAGTCTTTGATCTCCTTCTTAGTTAGATTCCAGTGATGTGACATCACACATCTCTTTATGCAAATCCTCGTTTCAACAACGGAACCATTTTTTTCTTGATGGGCCTTGACCCAGGTTCAACATTAATTAGCCAAGAAAATCCCTACACTACTGGCCCTTTTGGCACCAATCCATGGAGCGCAGACTGAAGTCTCACCCAAAGCAGTATGGTGGGATGCAGGAACCAACTTTCCACACCTTGAGATGGCAGTGATGTCACTTTACACCCTAGCCCTTCCTTTGTGCAGATCAATAAGCCTTTTAGGTCTTATCGATATACTTCCCTTAGGCTTCCTCTAGACCTCCGCGAAGGTCTACGAATGCATTTCACGTAACCTGAATAGGTGATTTAGACACTTACGCACCTCTGTAATTACTATTACTGTTGTATTTACCCAGATTAGCTTAAGTAGTGGATAACTTCAACATGCATTATGATTATCTTCACGTAAATAGATATTCCTACTTGCAATCATATAACAAAGTAAAACACATTGATTCATGCATCACTACAACATTAAATCACAAACCTAGTATTCAACATAACATAATCACATGCATTCATAATAGAAGTAAAATAGCTCATAGGTAATTCCATAATAATTCTCTTTATTGATGTTTATATCTTCTTTACAGACTCTAACTACCCCGCAGACATAGCTGCAAGCGTCCGCGCACTCAGTTGCAGACTTCTACCCTAGGCCTCTACGCACATCGCTGTAGAGCCTCTTTCCGACACTAAGACTCTTCACTCTTAGCTCTCACAGACCCATTACATCAATGACTCTTCAAAAACATATCTCAGCTAAACTACTAAAAGACTCTTCTAAGACTTCTTTTTATACAATCCCATGGTCCGCGGACCATGGGTAGATCTCCTAAAGCCGACATGACTTTCATTAAACAAAGAGCGCAAACCCTTTATGAATCTTTACATCTTTGCACTCTTCGACCACAAAATGCAGAGAATTTATACTTCTTATACAAAACATGGGATTTATGCCCCAAAACTTTGGCTTTTAACCCCAAAATTAACCTTAGGGGATCCATTCCCAACATGTTCAGACTACTAAGTCTTTCTTATGGTGATTTGTATATCCTTCAAGCGCCATCCCTGTAGTTAATAAGTGAATAATGTTAGCAAAATGGTCATCATCTACATGTACCGCAAAGAGCTGTATATCGGGCAACCCTTTCGCCAAATTACTGGGTTCTTCACCAGTTTCAATTCTTGACAGATGGTTAGGTATAGCTTTCAACCTCCCCGACTTCACAATTACTTCAAAATCGTATTCCTTAAATAATAACAACTACCTGCAAATATTTCCCCCCCAACACAGGCTTGTTGACCAAGTATTTTAAGTCAGAATGATTTCTATACATTGTGAAATGCCCCCCCGACAGATAATGACCAACCCCTCGCACTTTGTTGTTGAATAATTTTTCTCAGCCTTTGATAACTTCCTACTTGCAAAGGTTATATGATGGTCCAGTTCCCCTTCGCCTGCATGTGTTAGTACTGCACCCAACGCAATGCAAGAAGCATCCACATGTACATGAAACTCCTTTTTTCTAGCCTAGAAATACAAGGATTGGCACAGTCACCATCTTTTCTTTTAACACATCCAAGATGCGTTGACATTCTTCATCCCAGCAGAATGTCGCATCCTTCTTTAGCAGTTTTTCCATGGGTGCAGTAATTTGAGAATAAGCTTTCATGAATTTTCTATATTATCTCATGTGTCCCAACATCGTGCGCAGCTACTTAACGTTCCTAGGGTCCTCCAAGTTCACAATCACACAATAATTGCAGGGTCCACCATCAATCCTTGCTTACACATGACATGACTTGGCAAGATTCCAAAAGGAATAAAAAATATACAATTTTTCAAATTCAGCACGATCTGTTATCCTGGACATGTATCCAACATAATGCGCAGACTTGCTACATGGTGCTTAACCAAGCCAAACCCAGTCCAGTCATCAAAGTATACTTCCAAAAACTTATGAATAAACTCTTTGAATGTTGCTATGACGATGCGGGAAAATATTTCAAGCGCATTCTTTAATCCAAACAACATAACAGTGTACTGAAAGAACCCCCACTCTGTCACGAAGGTGGTTTTGCTTCTATCCTCTAGGGAAATCTTAATTTGATGATAACCGGAAAACCCATTAGTAAATGAATAGGCCTCCTGCCCTCCGACATTTTCTAATACTTCATCTGTAAATGACATCGGAAATGGATCATGAACACATGCATCATTAAGCTTCTGCAGATCTATGCAGATCCTCATTTCGCCATTTTGTTTCTTCTCTTGGGCTACCATCGAACTCACCCAATTGGGTCCTTCAACATGTTCTATAATGTGTGCCTCTAGCATTTTATCCATCTCTTGGCGAACCTTCTCCTTATACTTAGGATTAAGACGATAAGGCCTCTATTTAATAGGTTTCGCATCTGGCTTCAATGTGATCCTCATGATGCCCAAATCACCAAGTATACCCTTTAAATCTGAAAATGTAGTGGGGAAGATATCATGGTATTCGTGAAGTAATTCAACAACTTTGTCTACTATAGCATCATCCTAGTAATCGCCAATCTTTACAAACTTTGGTTCTTCTTCAGTGCTAATGTTTACTTGTCTTGTTTTCAAAGGCAGAGAGATGTCTGGGTTTTCTACTTGCGGTACTTCTACTTTGCGATGCCCTTTTGTCTCCGAAATATTGATATTCCTCAGGTCTTTGTCCTCCTCTTCAGCGATTACATTATATAATTCTAATGCATGGCACAGCTGGGCATTATAGTCTGGTTGGGTCCATTCCATCAGTTCCCTTGGTGTCCTCAAGATAACTGCTTTAATTTCTTGAAGCGCTTCATCGATGCTTGCAAACCCATCCTCCAAGCTGAAAGTCAATAAGAATCCTTCCTTCAACACATCCCATTCCGCAGTGTCATGCCGGAGCTCTGTTTCGAGGTACCAGTTCATGGGCATTGTATCCAAGGTATGATAAAATATATGTACCCATTTTTACTGTGGTTCTATCCCCCATGCCTTAGTCCACTTTTCTAGATCATCGTGCGAACCATCCCTTCCATTGTACTTCTTTGTCATTCTTGTATTGGCATGCCTAAATCATGACTTCATCATTATCCTATAATCTCGCCATCCAGCAAAACTATCCTTATGCATACTGCACCATTGTGCGGGCATAGCGCACAACGCCAACTCTAATGCTTGAAAACAGTGGTCTTCAAGGACTTCCCACTCAAATTCATCTAAAAACATATCTACGTCATTCAAACCATCATAATAAGGTAGATTTCTCACCTTCGACGAAACGCAGCGCAGTGACTTTGTCATCATATTGCATCGCAATGTAGATAGTTCATGTAAGTTGTTTTTCCAATGCTCTAATTCTTCATCTGAGTTAGAAGTGCAGGAACTCTCCCGATCCCATGCAATCCCTCCATCCACCATTGGATTGATCCAATCCTAATCTCGCGTTGTTATCTTGTATATTTGATCTAGATCATCGTCACTTTCTACGTAACCATAGACTGGTTCAGTATAGTGTGCCCCTTCTGCAATATCCAGTAGCACTATAACCCTTAGAAACATCCTTTAAAATGAAATGGTCCTCTTCTTCAAATTAATGAGCCCATTCATATCAATAGCCCAGTCGATTCCCAGGCGCATGGGGCAGGGATTATTGTCATCAACAATTTCTATAACTTCAAAGTCTGCTAATGCACTCACACCTTCAATATAAACCATTACTCCATATAATCGTCCAATGGGGATGATTTTCTGCTGATTCACCATTCAAAGCTTAATCGAAGACCACTGCAACTGAGGTCTCCCCATCCTTTCCCATGCCTATTTTGGTAGAACATTTGCATTGGACCCCAAATCCAAAATGACCCGGTCCATTTTATAATCATCTATATACGTTGTTAACCACATCTCTTGTCCTTTTCACGCCTTATTCTTACCAATCTTTCTAATGGTGCACTGCTCCATAGAAGTCTTTTTCTTATTGGCAAACTTGTCTATTAAGCCTTGCAATCCTTCCACAAACTTTCTATCACGAAGTAACTTCATGCAGGTCTCCAAACATGTAGTGAGTATGGAAGGATCAACCTCTTGTGTTGCATTGGTTTCTTGTGTCTTTTCCTAGCTTCCTAAGGTGGAGGCCTCAACGAAGCTCTTTTTTTCTTCCATGAATGTTTCCTTAGCGTGATTAAGGTCAAAGGCGTATTATTTCTCAGGAGCTTTATGGACCCATCTGTCTTCTTTAGGCTTCTTACCTTTATCTATGCCAGTCATTATACCACTTCTTAGTACAATATTAATGCTCTGATCCTCCTCAAGGGGTCCAGCCCTCATAATTTGTAAATTCTACGTAGGCTACTTAGGCTGTGTTTTCTTCTCTTTCATTTTATCTATTAACACTAGACATTATTTTATGGCATGGTCTAATTGTCTATAGTATTGACATGAAGGGTGTGTTGGATTTGGGCAGTCTCGCGCGAAGTGCCCCTGCTATCCGCAGTTGCAGTAGATAATCATACCACAGCGTCTACCAAGTCCTCGTCCTCGACCTTGAAAACCCCCAGGCGCTCCTCTTGCACCTTGATCTAGAGGTCGAGTTTCTACTTGCATATGGTAAGTAGGGCTTATTTACATCATTAGCTCATAAATTTGATAGTGATGCTCATCATGGCCCACAGATTTATAGAAATTGCAAAAGAGTTGTTGGGGTGTCTGAACGAACTTCTGAAGTAAGTGGAAGTTATTCGTCACATGTTTCCTAGTGACTTGAGAAATGGCACACCCTAGCACAGCTCCTGTGCTCAGCCCAGTTGGAGCTTTTGGCTTTAGGGGCGTTGGCCCTCCCCCTATAATATAGTTCATATATACTGGACAATGATCTTTATCGTGCCTATGGCCCTTGCACTTCAAGCACCAAACCTCTATGCGCACTTATGGCTTAGTATCCTTTTCTTTCTTTAGACTCTGTAATTCTAGATGCAGGATTGCTAACTGCGAGTGAATCTATTTTACCCCTAGGTTCATATCCTGAATAGGTGATGCATGCAGTCTCATCATGATCTCCAAGTCTTCTGCTTGCATTTCTATCTTCTATTGTGACAGAGGGATCCTTAAATGTGGCAAAAGCGATTGAATAAACCAGTCGCGATGCTGGATATCTGAAATTTGCATGCCAGCCTGTTTAATATGGCACTTCAACCTCTAATCAAAGTCCCAAGGTGTCTCTTCAACTATCATTAGGATATCCTTAAATTCAATAACCGACCGTGCCTTAGATTTAGGCTTACTAAATTATTTGTTCAAAGTTGTATGGGTCTCTGCTAATGATGACTGAGGATTATCAGCGCAATACTTAATGTACCAGGTCAACAGACGATCTTGCAAGGTGGTAACCAATTGTGTCTTCTTTATATTATCATTGGTGATTTTTTGTGTTATCCATACAGCATTCGCAACAAACCAGAATTGCTCTGGATCTTTGTTACACTAAAAAATGTCACCATGACTATTTACAGTTGGTATGGCTCTATCAACAGTCATACTACCCTCTTGAGAAAGTCTTATGCCTCTGCTATTCATGTCAAACTCCAAGAAAGAGAGAAATTCTTTATAAATATGTTTATCTCTGGGTACGCAGGTTCTCTCAAACCTTGCCTGCGGGTACGCACCTATTGTTCATAAGGTCTGCGTCCAAGGACGCTCTGTATCTAAAGGGGCAGGTGCGTCCCTCTGAAAAGGTTAAAATGCGCAAGTTTTATCTTCAAAAACTTACTTGTGGTCATTTCTAGAGCATTCTAGAAGGTTGTTTGACGTGTATTGAGCGCCTCCAGATGGTTCATGCACTCCTACCAAAGAGGAACTTATCCCATCAATAAGGGAGTGATCCCATCCAAAGGGGGGACTATCCCATTGATGGTGGACCTGATTAACTTCCTCTTGAGCACTATAAATACAGGCATTGGGCTAGAAGGAGGGAGGTTGAAAGCTATAGATTTCTAAGGGTAAATGCTGCAGGAATTAGGACTCCCATTTAGAACCTTGTGAGGAGAGATTGCCATCTTTACTTGTTCTATTTGGAAGTGGGTGAGCTTTGTCAAAGTAGAGGAAGACTCTTGTGGACCCTGGAAGGAGCTTGCACAACACCAAGGCTCAGGTTGTAATGGTTCCTTTTGATTACCTTTAATGCAAATTGGTCCATTCTTCTCAATAACTTGTTGTTTATGGGTTATTTCATGTACTCCTTGGTCTATGTGTTGAATATGCTTTGTTTTATGTTATAATCAGGTGCTATTTAATTGTTTGACTGTTGGTGATTGCAGGTTTTGGAGAAAAGGAGGTGCTCATCCAGATCAACAAAGCTTGGACTTCTACAACAGCGTTTGGACAAAGGTAAGAACGAAACACTTGATTTCTCATATCATAATGTATGTTTAGAGAAGGATAGCTCCAGTTTGTTTTGTTTGTCATTAGAATGTCTTAGACTTCTAGGAAGGTCAGTTGTGTCCGCACCCTTGACTGATTCCGTGTGACAAATTGGCGACCATACTGGGGAAAGATTCCATTGATGAGAAGAGTTTTTCTTTTGTGTGAACTTTGCTTTGAGAAAATTGGTTTATTTTTCTAGTTTTGGCTCTGTGACCTTGTCTCTGGGTGGGTTAGCTTAGGATTAGTTTTATTTTGGGTTTTCTTGAGTTTTTCAGTAGGACGCACCCTCTGAGTGTTGCACAGTGCGTCCCTGGACGCACTTTTGCTGTGTGCACAGAGCGGGTCCGCACCTGTGCTAACAGGTTGCCTGTGTCCCCTGCCAAAATTTGAGAAAATTCCATTTTTGCCCTTTTTTCTCTTAGATTTTGTTTTTTCTTAGTTTCTTCTGCCCAGATTCACTAGTCCCTTGCCCAGAATCTTCACCTGAACTGGTTTCAATAGCATTGAGTGTTTTAGTGGATTTCATCGAAGTGTAAGCCCTAGGGTTTGATTTTTGAGTAGGTCTTGTAGTGACTTTAGCGGTAGGAGTTGTCAAGCCTTAGATCTCTCTGGTTTTGTCAACATTCTAAGAAGTCAGACCTGTCATAAAGTCTACCTGTGAGAGCAACTTATCATCAAGTTGTCTTTTGGGCCAATTTTGAAGTGCTTGTTGTTTAAGTCTTGAATTCCATTTTACAAAAAGAACAAAAAGATTTGAATTTTGTTTTGACTAGTCTTTTGATTCTGCATTAGCTGGTCCTTGATTTGATTTTGATCAAGTAAAACAACCTAGAATCATCTTTGTGAGCTTTTGCCTTGTTAGGTTTGCTTAGAGTAATCTCTTTTTTGATTTGCTTGTGAGTCAAGTTTTCATAGTTTTGTAGCTTTTGAGATTGTTTTTTGTTAAAGGTAGGTTTACATGCTTTATTAAAAAGAGAAAATACAAAAACATCTCCTTTGAAAAGTTTTGTTTCAAGTAGTTTTGAAAGTTTTGAAAGAAAAAGAGTTTTTCGTGCAAGTAAAGAGTGGTTATGTTTGTGTGCTTGAAAAGAAAAAGAGAATTGTTTCTTTGATTGTCTTTTCTAAGGAAGTTGTTTTCTCTAAAAATTTGCATTCTCTCAACTCTCTTAGTTAAGAATTTCATTGAAAAAACAAAGTAGCATAAATCATCTTAGGTGCATCTTTGTAGTGGTTGGAGTCGAGTCTACACACCATTGGTTTCACTTCCACTACCTTGTGACTTTAAAGAACAACCATAAAAGTAACGCTTAAAGTAAAATTGAAATAGTAACTTTTATTTACTAGGGCTCTGAAGCATCAATTTAGATCAGGCTAGTGTCTTGGAGTAGGTGAGTAATTAACTCTCCAAGACAGTAAAACCAAACAAGTAGTTGATCTTGTGATAGAATAAAATCCAATTGTTACATTTACACTCTGGGAAAGCTCCTCTTAAAGGAGAAGCACGAGCTCGTGTCCGAACCAGTGAGGGGATCATTCCCCCCTCGTTGGGAATGACGCCAGACAGTACGTATTACAAACGGTAAACCTCGGATTAACCATTGTCGAGGAGCCAGGGGTCACTTATCGGTAAACCTTGGATTACTGTCAAGGAGCCGGTAAGGGGATTGAGCTTGCTACTCTGCCCTTGCGTGCTGTATGAGTTTAGACTGTTCCCCCAGGTGTACTTGTGGCCGTTGGTAACCTTAGTGACCATAATCTTTAGGATTCTACCCAAGGTGACGGTGGAGGGAAGGTCCCACTGTACCTGGAGCAGACGTCAGCTATACTCACTTGGATTTTCTGGGGGGTTCACTTCACTCGAGATGGTTAAAGTGGAGGAACTTGGTCCAGTCTATTCATTAAGCAGGTTGTCGGCGTAACTGTTCCACCCGCCATTTCTGTACTGAATCCAGCGAGGTTGGGCTTCATCACCAACTAGCGCTTTTGATCCGGAAGAATATTGTTTGTGTTTGGTTTGACGCCCTAGATTCTTTAGGCATGTGACTCAAATTTGTTTGGTTCTTTAGAGACTTTAGGTGGTTTGATTTGAAATTTTATTTTGTTTTCGTGTGTAGTAGTTAAAAGTTTTTAGCTGTGGCGGAATTACCGAGACAGTCCCGTAGACTTCGGGGCCAGTCTCCTGAAGTTGTTTCTGTGGCCGAATTGTTGAGAAGATCCTGTAGACTTAGGGGTGAACCTCCTCAAGACGAGTCCAGTCATTTAGAAGGTTTAAAGGTCCTTGTAACTCCTCCTAGTGGCAGTAGAGTAGGTTCACCTGAAGAAGGAGAATCTTCCTTGGTAGTCCATCCAGATTACCAAAGTTTAGAAACAGGTTATAATCCCGAAGCTGTTACAGTTTCTAAGCTTGTTGGTAGTTTTTCATCTGCTAGTGATACAGGCGAAGAACCAGAAATATCCGAACCTGTTACTCCGACTCCTAGTGTTCCTGATTCACCGAGAATAGAAAGAATTATCACCGAAAACCTTCTTGTTGGTTTGATTTCTATTGAAGAACTTGTTCCAGAGGAAGAAATAGGCGTCTCTGATCCTGAAGATCAAATTACCCTTGATCTAAGGGAGCGTGAATCTATCTTTTACAGTCCTCCTAGAAGTACTACTTGGTACCTTTCGTTAACCAATTATTTAGACAACTTTGGGCTAGGTTTTTCCACACCTCGTACTCCTTTTCCACCTGGAGGTATTCATACTCCTGTAAATATGTCTGGTCAGTCATCTGTGTTTACACAAAGTCCTGAATCTTTTTTACATGGCGGTCCTTCTGTTCCTACTGGGTATCAATCTCTTTCTGGTACCTTTGCAGGAGCATCTCCTCAGCCCGTTGATCATGGGTTATTAGTTGGAAACAGTGGTAATGTACCATTGGGTGTAGGAGACATTTACATGATGTCAGGTTCAGTTCCCGTTACCCAACCTCAAGGTGGCCAATTACCGCCTGGGGGGCAGCCTCCGTTAATTCTTGGGGGGCAACCTCAAGGTACTTCATTCGTGTCTGGGGGCAACCTCAAGGTCAGTACGCTCCTATGGGGCAATACATACCTCAAGGTCAACCCCAGCCTCAATATGTACCCCAAGGTCAACCTCAGTATCAATATCAACCTCAAGGATGGCAACCTCAAGGATGGCAACCCCAAGGGTATCAATCCCAAGGGTATCAACCTCAAGGCTACCAAACTCAAGGTCAAGGTGAACCCCAGTACCCGTATTTACCTCAAGGTCAATACTCAGGTCAAGGTTATCAACCACCTCAAGGTCAATCATATGGTCAAGGTATGGGAACTGCACCTTACAGTTATCAATCCTATCCTCAATCCGGCTATGGATCTCAGTACCCTCAACCTGTTATGGGTCAATACCCTGGCATGTTAGTGTGGGATCCGTCACAGGGTCAACAGATGTTGTAGCCAAGTATACAGTCGGTACCTCAACGGGACAACCTGTAGTTTCTGGTCCACCCCAGCAACCGCAACCTGTCCAGTCAAGTGTTCAGACCTCTGTAACTTCGGTAGTTACTCAGCCGCCGATTGCACCTAGTACACCATCTCAAACGGCTACTGCAACTACCGCCACATCTACCATACTTACTTCTGGAGTATCGACGGCTCCGATTTCTACTGTCTCTGTAACCACTCCTCAGACATCTATACCGTTGTCTGGATCTACGATTCAAACCACAGTCCAGATGCCTGTAGGCCAACCTGGTATAAGTACGGTTGTTACTACTCAACCTCAATTTGTTCAACCTCCGTACCAGGGACAGTATCAACCTGGGCAAGCTGTCCAACAACCGGTTTACCAGTATCAACCGTATCCTGGGTACACTTATCAACAACCTCAGCAACCCCAGTACGGTCCGGTTAATCCTGGTTTTCCAGGAGGATATAATATCCCAAATGCAACTCCTGTTCCTAGTTATCCTGGATATCCTCCTCCTGGGGCCGGTATTGTGACCCAGAGTTTTAGATATCCTAACCGGCAGTTACCATTTATCGCAACTTTGGATTTACCAGACTTGACGTGCCTAACAAACGATCCAATTCAATATCTTTCGTTCTGGCCGCCAATGCCAAATAAGTTGCCCAACGATATACCCATGTTCGAAGGTAAGTCTGGAGAGGATCCGTCCAATCACGTGATGACTTACCACCTCTGGTGTGCTTCAAATTCCATCTTGGATGATTCGATCCGCTTACGTCTTTTCCAGCGTACACTCATTGGTCTCGCGGCCAAGTGGTACATTGAGTTACCACGGGCCTCTTTTTACAATTTTAGCCAGTTAGCTACCTCGTTCTTAACTCACTTTCAGTTACCGGTCAGATACGATAACGGTACGGAGTTATTAACTTCACTAAAACAATCAACCTCCACGTATATTTCAGATCACATTCATGAGTGGAGACGTCGAAGAAGGCTAGTGAAAGTTTTTATCCCGGACCAAATCTTAGCTGAATGGTTTGTTAAATCATTATTACCAAGGATTACTGAGGATGTAGCTAAGGCCGGAGTAGTTACTGAGGAGCAAGTCATTGCTCAGGCACAATATCTTGACTTAGTTTACACGCAGTCGGGTACATTACACGAGAAGATTTTGGATCTTCCAAAGTCGAATCAAATCGCTGCTGCTCCTTCGGGATCTCATGCCACTGATGGTATGATTGGTATCGTGAATACAAAGAGCAAGAAGAAGTCTTCCAAAGCTTCAACTACTCCTATTATCACTTTGCCCGATTCCCCGACAGGAGAGTCTTCTCCTGAACTTACCGCCGATATTCACGCTGTAGAGTCATCTACGGCCAAATCAAAAAACGGTGGAAAGAAGAAAGGAAAGAAGAAGGCTAAAGCAGACAAGGCTCCGAAGGAGAAAACTGAAAAGTCGGAAACCAATGACGAAAAGCGCAAACCTCGATATCCTTGTCTTATTTGTGAAGAGGATCATTTTACGAGAGATTGCCCTCATCGGGCTGAGGTAGTGAAAATAGTCAAAGCTTCTCCCACTCCTGCTGTGTTAAAAAATCCATTTCCGGAGCAGGAGAATAAGATGATAGGTTCTTCCTCGAATGCCAGTGAAGAACCCATTTTGATGATGTCTCATGTGAGGATTGCGACTCGATCGCAAGATTATGGTAGTAAGAGTCCTGTTGATGGTAAGGAAGCAGAATCTTCTCACTCTAACCCATCAACCTCAGCTCCTGGTTCCGATCCACTACAGATCGAGAAACCTAACCCAGACTTAGTAATTAAACCGCCCGCCAAGGGTGTACTTCGAAGGTCTGCTTTCAATCCACATGCGAGAGCGGCCCAGAATTACAACATTGTTGAGGACTTAGCTGTTTCACCCTCAGCAATGTCGGCGTTAGAAGTGCTGCAATCATGCCCAGCACAACGAAAATTGCTTTTGTCGGCTATAGGAGCTGTTGATGTTCAGGATCCGAATCTAATGATCTTCGATCTAGAAAATAGTACACCACGACTCCCCCATCAAATGGCTTTCCAAATTCCAGTGATAGTCAAAAACAGGCCTATTCATAGAACTTTGATTGATGAGGGAGCTTCTACGTGTATTATGTCAATTCAATGTTGGAGATCCCTTGGTTCTCCTTCGTTGAACCAATCCCCCACCATCCTTAAGGCCTTTGATGGTCGTGGGTTCCATCTGTTTGGTATTCTACAGGAATTGCCTATAGGGGTAGAAGGTAAAACCGTTAGTCTGGATGTGGAAGTGGTTGATGCCCCTCTAGACTACAACCTTCTTTTGGGTCGAAGTTGGTCATATGCTATGACAGCGGTCGTTTCATCGGTCTTAAGAGTAATTAAGTTTCCACATAACGATAAGATCGTGACTATTGATCAGCTGACATACTTTTCATCCGACCCAACCTCTTCAGAGAGTATCCAGCATGTCGGTAAAACGACAATCCCTTATAGGGACGTTGGTGTAGGTTTAGTTAAGGATTCCGGTTTACTGGGAAATTTTCCTCTCCCTCCACTCAGCGTAGAACCTTCGTTTGCAAAAATTCATATGATTACATCAGAAAACATTATTTATGATGATCCTTGGTATGTCCCATCTGACTCTGAGATAGACTCATTCGGTAATGCTATGCCCTTGAGTCCATATGAAATTGCTTATGAAGCTCTCATGTCTTTTACCGCCTTTCATTCAACCGAGGTCGACCAAATGAATGTGGTCAATGAAGAATCACTTTTCACCTCAACCTTAGAACGGATAGCGTTTCTCGAAGTTGTGTCATCTGACGAACAACTTCGCAAAATCCTAAGTGTAGACGATCTACCATGGGAAGATCTCCATCACAGATCTTCGTTTTTACCTAAGGATGATGCATTTGAAAATGATTTTTCATCTATCTTTACCGCTGAATATGTCAAAGACGCTCAGGATCCAACGAAACATTCTGATTCAGAGTTGAATTTAGGGAATATTTCTCGTACTATTCCCATTGATATTTCAGTGAAGCCCGGAATTGAGGAGAACATTCATATAGGTGCCGCATGTACAGAAGAAGAAATCCAAACTTACAAGGCCCTATTCCAAGAATTCCACGATGTGTTTGCCTGGTCTTACGAGGAAATGCCGGGAATCGATCCTCTCATTGTTGTTCATGAAATCAAAACCTACCCGGATGCTAAACCCATCCGGCAACGGTTGCGTCAGATTCACCCTCGAAAAGCGGCTGCGATTAAAGCAGAAGTCGAAAAGCTGTTGAAAGCAGGTTTCATTTATCCGATCCCGTTAACGGATTGGGTATTGAATATTGTTCCGGCCAATAAGAAACAAGGAACAATAAGAATCTGTATCGATTATAGGGATATCAATCGAGCTTGTCCAAAAGACAACTATCCTACGCCTTATATCGATCAAATTATTGATGATTGTGCCGGAAGTGAAATGTTTTCCTTCATGGATGGTTTTTCGGGCTATAATCAAATCAATATTCTACCTGCCGACCAACCAAAAATGGCATTCATTTGTCCATGGGGGACGTTTTCTTACTGCAAATTACCTTTTGGGCTTAAGAATGTCGGGGCCACTTTTCAACGGGCGTTGTCTTACGCATTTCACGACATCAAGCACATTGTGCAACCGTATCTCGATGATTTGCCTGCTCATTCTTTACGTCGAGCTGATCACCTTGACCACCTACGAGCAATCTTTATGAGGTGTAGGCATTATCGAATTCGGTTGAATCCCCACAAGTGTGTTTTCTGTATAGAAACAGGTCGATTGCTGGGATTTGTTGTTTCAAAAGCCGGCATTCGCGTCGATCCCTCGAAAGTCGAGGCTATCATCAAATTGCCTCCTCCTTCGAGTTTGCGCCAACTCCAAAGTTTGCAAGGGAAAGCGAACTTTTTACGCCGATTCATCCCAAACTACGCCGAGGTCACTAAAGGTTTTACACGGTTGTTGAAATAGAACGTTCAATTCTTTTGGGACGAGATTTCCCAACAATCTTTTGATGCACTTAAACACGCGTTGACCCATGCACCGTTGTTGCATCCTCCCAACTACAACCAGGACTACTTCTTATACCTCGCAGCTTCGCATTCCACCATTGGAATGGTGTTAGTTCAAGAAGATGAATTCGGAGCGGAGCATGTGATATATTACCTCAGTCAGACCTTAAATCCCACCGAGCTAAAATATTCGCATGTGGAGAAATTGGCCCTGGCAGCCGTTCAAGCTGTCCAGCGTTTTCGTCACTACATTCTTCTTCGTAAAACTACAGTTATTTCGGATTGCAACCCTATGATTTATATTTTGACAAAACAACTGCTAGGGGGCAAGTACTCTAAATGGATCGTTATCCTGCAAGAGTTCGACTTGGAGTTCGAGAAGTCCAAGTCTAAGAAATCCTTAGTTTTTGCGAAATTGATGTGTGACTTCCCGCGTACTGACACAGAGACTGTGGCAGAAGAATCCATTGCAGACGAATCTTTGTTTCTTATCAGTACTTTAGATCCGTGGTTCGGGGATATAATCATCTATCTCCAAACCCAAACCTTTCGGCCTGAAATTTCAAAAGCGGAACGTCGAAAAATTAGGTTTCAATCCCAGCAATACAAAATTATTGGAGATACACTTTATCGCCGGGGGGTAGACTTAGTTTTTCGACGTTGTCTAACTCACGAAGAGGCTGAGAGAGTTTTGAATGATTGTCACTCTGGAGCATGTGGAAGTCATATGTCTGGGTATGCCACAGCTCAGAAGGTGTTGCGCGCTGGTTACTTCTGGCCATCTATGTTTAAGGATTGTATCATTGCAGTCCGGAAGTGCCACAACTGCCAAGTGTTTGATCGAAAGATGCGCGCACCACCTGCTCCTCTCCACCCTATAATTGTCGTTGGTCCATTCGCCAAATGGAGTATCGACTTTATTACTTGTAACCCTCACTCGGCCGGGGGGCATGCGTATATCATCCTCGCGGTTGATTATTTCACTAAATGGGCCGAGGCGATGCCTACATTCGACGCAAGCGGCAAAACAGCTGCAGTTTTCATATTCAATCATATAATAACTAGGTTTGGTGTCCCACAAGCAATTATTACTGACCATGGGAGCCATTTTCGAAACACCATGATGACTGAACTTACAAGTCAGCTTGGTTTGCGCCATGACAGCTCTACTCCTTATTATCCGCAAGCCAACGGTTTGGTTGAGTCTATCAACAAAGTTCTGGTTATCATGATCCGACGAACCATTGGTATTCATCGGTCGAATTGGCACAACATGTTATTTTCGGCGCTATGGGCATACCGAACCTCAGTGAAAACCTCAACAGGGTTCACTCCTTTCCAGCTAGTTTATGGCTTAGAAGCAGTGTTACCCATTGAATGTGAAATCCCATCACTTCAAATGGCTGTCGAATTACTTCCAGCTACTTCCGAAGAGAAGAAACGTTTATTGTACTTAGCCAAATTAGATGAGACTCGACATGACGCTACATTGGCAATCGAGACTCACGCGAAACGAATGAAAGCTCAGTATGATAGAAACGTGACCCCTCGAAGTTTTTCGGAGGGAGACCTAGTGCTTTTATATGATCAAGCTAACGATAAGCTAGGTGCTGGAAAATTCGTTCCTATGTGGCATGGACCCTATATTGTAAAACGAAATCTAGCAAAAGGGGCTTATGAGCTGGTAGATTTTGATGGGGACTCTTTGGGTAAACCCAGAAATGGACTTTACCTAAAGAGGTATTATGCTTAAATGGTAGGTATGGAGAATTTTTAGTTAGGTTAGGTTTTCTTTCTAGCTAGTATGGTTGTTAGTTAGTCAGTGTGCTTAGCTTAGTGAGTGTGTTTTTTGTCGTTATTCTGGCTTATCTTGGTTTTGCTCTTGATATTGTAGATGTCGACGCCCCTCCAAACATATATTGGATTTGCTGATGGTGCTTGTCGTAGTACACGGAATATCTCTTCCGCAGCTTGGGTTATCTATTCACCCTCTGACGAGTTAGTTTCTATGCATGGGGTAAGCCTCGGTCAAACAACGATCAACATTGCAGAATACAGTGCAGTGATTGAATTATTATCCGAATCTATTTCATTTGGAATTCGACGTTTGATAGTGAGGTTAGATTCTGAACTTGTTGTATTACAGCTTAATAGAGTTTATGCCATTAGAAATCCTGTGTTATTAAGATTGTTTTTGAGAGTGCGTCTCTTGGAACGTGAATTTGATTACATTGAATATCAGCATATTCCAAGGTCCTTAAATACATTAGCAGATGAAATTGCTTCTCAAGTGTTGGACAGACATTTACGATAATCATGCAAGTAAATTTAAAAACATTTCATCATACATGTTAAACAAGATGAGCCGGTAATAGTGATATATATATAGATAGGAGTGTGTCAAAAAATATACATCGTCTTCGATCATAGGTTGAAAAACACCTTATGATCGGCAAAAATGATAAGTACAAAAAGTCAAAAATGTCACATGTGTCTACAAAGTGACTAGCCAATCACTGGTGGTGCTCCCTGTACGACACCACTGCACGGGCTACCTTGTGCAAAAATCTCCTCAACGGTCCAGGGACCGTGACTACATAGCGCTGAAGTCTGATAGGAATATCATCCATAGTAGTCTCAGGTATATCCGCCGTCAGACACTGTAGATCATGCTCCAACTCAGATAGTACCTCTGTAGCCGCCGCGTCCTGTGGGGCCGGTACCGGTGCAACTGGATGTCTCCTCTCGAAAGGCCGGAGGTTGGCTGGACGCTGTGGACCAACATCTGCATTTTGAAAAAATTTACTGTCAGTTTTGAGACGATATATATAAAAAACAAAAAAATACATAATTTGAAAACTCGTGAAAAATAAAGTACCTCTGTCATCCCATTGTTCTCCCTGTCGAAGAACCATGTCCGGATCACCTCGAAAATCTACTCCGGCATACGGAAGGTCCTGAATTGCAAACACCTGGTCCTCTAACCAGTGAAAATAACTGTCAGTGAATCAAACAACTGCCGCACCCTCGTCCGGATGCCGGGCCATCACCGCAACCCATCGTACCAGCTTTGGCTCCTGAGGACCCGAAATATCAACAGTGAGATGCTGAGGGATCAGCATTGGAATTCTCTCTAGGGCAAAGCTCACGACTATAGGCCCATATCCAAAGGTCTTTAGTCTCCCGGTCTTTGCCCTGGTCAGTTGGGCTTTCAAGTTAGCCAACAACGCATCACACCAGTTGAAGATGGTGCCTTGGAGACAGCCAATTGCCATCCCAAATTGAGACCCAGTAGCAATATGTAAAGTGGCTGAGCCACAAATCCTAGTCACAGTGAAAGCTAAGACCATGAGTTCAGGCCGAGAGACATATTTGATCTCTATGCCTTTCTTATGGTGTCGATCAGGTAGGCACCAATCTACTCGGAGACTATCAAGGGATTGGCCACCCGGCCTAGTCCCAGCCAGATTGAGTTGCTCACCTCTATTCGGCAAGCCAGTGAGAAAGTAAATGTCAGCGGGCTCTATCTCGAGTTGTTGCCCGCCGATATAAAAGCATTTCTCTTGAACATTCCATCTCTCGACCAGCCACTCCAAGAATCTTACCTGAGCTCTCATGCCAGGTATGGCCCAGTATTTGTATAATCCACATCCTCTTAGGGCATCGAGGGAAGGTTGATGATTGATTTCAGCTTCATCAACCTCCTCATGCTCTCTTTCTCTCCAATCCAGCATGATAAGTGCCCTACACATGAACAAACAGGCATTAAAATAAATTTTGGGTAATTTCAATGGTTAATTTGGGAGCTTGGTGTTTCAAAATCCGCGTTTTGCGGAGGACGCACCCCGCGTTTGGCACACAGTGCGCCGAGACGCAGGTGGCCTGAAGGTAACCTGCGTCCCCCGACCTTTTCCCTGTGTAGGAAAAAGTCGGGGGATGCAAGCTAGCCTTTAGGAAACCTGCGTCCCCCGCAGAGCGGTTTTCAAAACCCAAAACCCCCCAAAAATAAAAAATGAAACCTAAAATAAAATTCTAAACGGATGAAATTGACAAGGAGGATGTTGTGAAATACCTGGAAGAGACGGCGTTCGATTCTAACGGTCGGATTTTCCGCAGCAACCACGGGAAGTTTCTTGTCAAAAGCTCCTTTTTCAACCTCAATAGTCAAACGGTAAAAATGACATGGTAAAAAGTCTTTTTATAGGTTTTTTGGATGAATTTGTTCATTTTTCACCATGGAAAGATGTTTTTCGATGAATTTTTGCCTATCTTAAACAGGTATGAGTAATTTGTCGCTTTTGTTCAGGACAAAGGGACTTAGAGGGAAAATTGTCATTTTTTCACAAACAAAATATCAGAGTCATCTTTTAAGCCCTTTTCTGACTCCTAAAACATGAAAAGATTGTCGAGCGTTTTTTTTACACTCGTTAAAACGGAATTAAAAGACGGTCCCCTTATAGCTCTTTTATGACCGTAAAATCAGGAAAAGATTGTCGTGTTTTTGTCATTTCAAACTCGATACAGAAATAAAACGACGTGTCCTTGATCACTTTTTACTTTTCAGGTCAGTGACACTAATTATGAAAGTACTCCTTGGTCGCAAGATCAAGCGGTTCCCCCAGGTATTATTTTATACTTTTTCGGGCTTGAGGGACACAAATTTACGAAAAAGTTCAACTTGGAGTTTTCTTAAGTTTTTCAGACTCTCTAAAATTGAAAAACGCCGAGTTTCTCCTATACTGGGCTCGTTAAACATTTCACAGTAAAGGACCTGTTCAATTACAAACAGGAACGAACCACTCCCTCCTAGGGTTCGAATCAAAACTGGGTTGGACTCATCCGAAGGATGAGCTTATAATCAAGCATATGTTATCCTCCTCAATGTTGTGGGGAAAAGTATCCGACTCGGATGACCCTATCCCTACTCTAAAGGTGACAGTCTTTAGCAACAACTGAAAGTAAAGCTTTGATATTTTCCTTTATGAAAGTACAGAGAGAAGGAAGAAAAGATTAACCAACCTGGTGTCTTTCGCTTAGTCGGTCCTTATCCTCTCTCTTTGTCTCTTGTTCCTAGCTCCTTACTCTCTTGGCCAGTCCAGCTACACACAGATCCTGCACAAAACAAGAGAGGAAACTACAAGATACATTTACTCATAACTGATGCATGGATTAGAGTGAATCAAATATACAAGTAAATACAATACATCAATGCAATACAAGTATATAGGAGAACATGCAAAACTTTATTGATAGAAGTAACAGGGTTCTGAGAAGGTTACAACCATTGATGGCTCCAATCCAGCAGCACCTCCCCAGCAGCAAGAACTCTCCTCTTCACCTCTAGTAAAACAATCACCCAATAGCTCTAACTGTAAACCAACAGCACCTCCTTGCTTTACACAAAATTCCAGCCTCCTTAGACCTCATAGAAGAGCTCTATATATAGGAGAGAAGAAGAGAGGATGAGTCAGCTTGAGGCTGGCATAGAGCTGACTAGTGTCCTCTCCCTCTTCAGTTAATCTTCAGTTCTTGAGTCCACTTGGAGATCCTTGCTTACACAGGGTGATCAAGTACCTCTTACTCATCACAGGGCGAATCTCATGAACCAAGTGTCAGTTTGGAAGCTTCCTGGGCAGTTGACACCTTGCAGAATGACTGTGCCACTTGGCCAATCTCGCCCAGCGCAGGTAGCCTTCATTAGATTTGACTTCCAGCGCAGGTACAAGGAGGAGCAGTTGCATTCCAGCGCAGATGCTCAGTGGAGCAGCTGACATGATCCAAAATTAGCCTGTTTTGAAGTGTTTTCAGGTGGAGAACTGATTGGAAGTGCTGTTGTTTGATGTCCTTGCTCTTTTAGGGGTAAGAACAACATGTTTAGGGACTGAGGATCCCTGTAATTATTGACATTTCATGCTCCATGTCGCGAGGCACAAAAATGTCTATAACACTCAAGCTTGTTAAAAATAAAGAGGTACTTGCCAGAAATGGTGGGGGAAAAGAGAGAAGAATGAGCCTATTTGTTACCTTTTGTCTCAGAAGAAACTTTATTACCACTCTTGGACACGACACTTTTCATTCACCTGGGTTGGGAAATCCTTTACCTCACAGTTGATCAAACCACTTTTGAAAGTCTTCAATCGGGTTCCAGGGATTAACTTTGAGTTATTTAGCACCAAACCATCTGTCGTGTCGTTATGTGTCCAAGAGGTCTGCAAACAAAACTTTCATCTGCAAAATACTTGTCATCCATTTGACCATCCCTGAGTCAGTCCTTACAGTAACATTTCTTCAACTTGAACAATGATTTCGTGTTGTGGGCTTGCCTGCAACGGGTCACTTTCTATCGACATCAGCATATTATCTAGAGAGATGACTTAGAAATCGTCGGTGCCTTGAAGTCTGCATGCATCAATGGCAGGTTTCTCGCCTTTGACGTCAGTTTACATCATTGACTTTCGATCGAAGGATTCCGTGAAATGTTCGACATCAACTCATTTATTCACATCTCATGGATTGTACTGGGTACTTTGAGAACCATTGACATTACTGGTGGTCTCTCTCACGCTTGTTAACAGTTCACATCATCCACTGGTAATCAAATGGTTTCTACCATGTTCGACATCGACTCATTTATTCGCATGGCTAGAATCGTACCAATTCGAGAAGTAGGAATGAAGACCCTGGATCAAATCTTTACCATCCAGGCTGCGAGGAGTTTTGTATTCATTATCTAAGTAGACTAATCATAAACAGATGGCTGCGCCCATACTGTGTCTACAAAAGTCTATGATTATGATGTACTGCAAAATCATTTCTGTATCAGAGTAGTTAGTCTGTTAGTTAAAATTTTAAATCTGAGTATGGGAATGCCTACCTCAGTGATGATATAATCTTATACATGTATTTTGTGTTGAAAATTGCAGGTTCTGACCAGGTTCTCCACGAGATAATCCTCGAAATGATAAAGCGCTTCACCCTTCCTAGATAATACAAAACCCTAATCTATTCCAAGCTTCGCACTTTAGGGGGCAATCTGTTACACTAAAAAATGTCACCATGACTATTTACAGTTGGTATGGCTCTATCAACAGTCATACTACCCTCTTGAGCAAGTCTTATGCCTCTGCTATTCATGTCAAACTCCAAGAAAGAGAGAAAGTCTTTATAAATATGTTTATCTCTGGGTACGCAGGTTCTCTCAAACCTTGCCTGCGGGTACGCACCTATTGTTCATAAGTTCTGCGTCCAAGGACGCTCTGTATCTAAAGGGGCAGGTGTGTCCCTCTGAAAAGGTTAAAATGCGCAAGTTTTATCTTCAAAAACTTACTTGTGGTCATTTCTAGAGCATTCTAGAAGGTTGTTTGACGTGTATTGAGTGCCTCCAGATGGTTCATGCACTCCTACCAAAGAGGAACTTATCCCATCAATAAGGGAGTGATCCCATCCAAAGGGGGGACTATCCCATTGATGGTGGACCTGATTAACTTCCTCTTGAGCACTATAAATACAGGCATTGGGCCAGAAGGAGGGAGGTTGAAAGCTATAGATTTCTAAGGGTAAATGCTGCAGGAATTAGGACTCCCATTTAGAAGCTTGTGAGGAGAGATTGCCATCTTTACTTGTTCTATTTGGAAGTGGGTGAGCTTTGTCAAAGTAGAGGAAGACTCTTGTGGACCCTGGAAGGAGCTTGCAGAACACCAAGGCTCACGTTGTAATGGTTCCTTTTGATTACCTTTAATGCAAATTGGTCCATTCTTCTCAATAACTTGTTGTTTATGGGTTATTTCATGTACTCCTTGGTCTATGTGTTGAATATGCTTTGTTTTATGTTATAATCAGGTGCTATTTAATTGTTTGACTGTTGGTGATTGCAGGTTTTGGAGAAAAGGAGGAGCTCATCTAGATCAACAAAGCTTGGACTTCTACAACAGCGTTTGGACAAAGGTAAGAACGAAACACTTGATTTCTCATATCATAATGTATGTTTAGAGAAGGATAGCTCCAGTTTGTTTTGTTTGTCATTAGAATGTCTTAAACTTCTAGGAAGGTCAGTTGTGTCCGCACCCTTGACTGATTCCGTGTGACAATCTTCACTTCCTATTCCCTTGCAAATCAGCATCTTCATTGCGTTTTCCATCATGAATGGTGGAGGTGGAGTCAAAGGTGTAGGTGAAGGTGTGTGCAGTGGAGTTGAAGGTGGAGGTGGGGTGGATGGATGAGGTATTCTTTGAATACCCTGAGTTATTACCTGAACAACGCTTCGCGGTGTAGCCAGCACTGCCCCTTCGTCGTCACTTGAAGGAGGTTCAATCAATGGACTATACTCCAGACCTGATCCATGATTCCTAAAGATTCTACCACTTCACATAGCTCTAAACATTAAGGTAATAGAATTACCCTCTTTTCACATAATATCCTTTTAATCCAAGTATTAAATCACCTTAAATACTTGGGTCGGGATATAAGGAGTTAGGGCTTGAACTGGTCGAACCTTTCCAAGATCAGCCTCGCAAATATTGACGGCCTCCCATGGGGGAAGAAAAGAAAGACAAAGGGGCGGGATATCCTTACAAAATCTTACTTAAAGAAGCCCTCGCATGACAAAGGAATGTGATGATGGACAAATTTTCCCAGATCCTTCAGCAGCTACCCAAGGGTGATGTGTCTACTTCCAACAGCTACTCTTGAATCGCCACACCCTTAAGGTACAAGTTAACTTTGAAATTCCCATATTTGAGGGTCAGATAGATGCAAACGCTGCAGATAAATGGTTAAATTTCATAGAAGGATATTTTCCTATTCATGATTTTTCTAGTCAAAAAAATATTACTTTTTCTCTTCTCAAAGTTGTCCCCCACATCAAGGATTGGTGGGAAACCTACTGTGAGTAGAGGATTAAAGTTTTCCCTCACTATTTTCAGTCACACCCACTTGAGATTCATTCCAAGATGCCTTCAAGGAGAAGTACTACCCTATTGGGAGCTATGAGGATAAATACATAAACTGGACCACAGTGTGACAGGGAAGGGACCAAGACATGCCAGAGTTTACAATGTTTTTCATACCCTTCACACGAAGTTGGGTATCAAGGATTTTGAGAAACATTTGGTGCTAAAGTACCGTGATTGCCTACAAAGATACATCGAGGATGAGATGGAGTTCCTGGACATCTCCTCACTTAGACGACATACCAATACACTGTCAAAATTGAGTAGAAGCTTAAAAAGAAAAATCGAGACTTTGGATCTACGAACCCGAAGCAAGGGAAAGGCACCCTGAAACCACAGAACAAAGGGAAAAGCCAAGGCAGGGTGAACTAGGATAACCCATCGAAGCAGCAAGAAAAGAAAAACACCACGAAGACAAAGAAAGACATAGGAAAGTGGTGTGAGTTCCATAAGATCTCCACTCACAACACAAGTGAGCGTTGCACCAAGGAGTCACCGGTGGCTGAGTTGAAGGCTTCTGAGTTTGATCCATGTTCCGACTCTAAGCCAGAACCCGATAAGGGGAATGAAAAAGGGAATCAGATCATTGACGTGGATCCCAATACCACCATGGCCACCACCAAGATTCATAATATTGAGCTTGAAGATCCAAAAGAGGGGGAGCGCCTATTCCACTCACAAATGTGGGTGAAGGGTTCTCCACTAGAGTTCATTGTCGACAATGGGAGCCAAAGAACCTCATTTCAGTAGAGGTCATGAAGAGGATGGGCCTACCAACTACAACACATCCATAGCCATATACCATCAGGTGGCTTCACCAAGGACAAGATCTTCGCATCAGTCAACAGTGTCGCCTTCCCTATAGCATCAAGCCCTTCACAGATGAGGTATTTTGTGATATTGCTCCTCTTGAAGTTTGTGATGTATTATTAGTAGAACCATACTTGTGGAAGTTAAATGTTGTATATGAGTCTAGACCTTGCTCTGTTATTATTTCTTTGGCTACTAAGTTATACAAGATACCGGAGTTACCCCACATGCTGCCATCTCTTTGATCTTTTCTAAGCAATGTAGTAAGGTCATCTCCCAGATTGGGATTTTGTTTTTCTTTTTGATTCACTCTCAAAGTAAGGTAAAGTTTGTAGCCACATCCATGGCCCCTAGGAAAGGTTCCTCCAAGCACCATAAGCAGGTGGATACGGTCGTGGAAGAATACAAGGAAATCTTCTCCTCACCCACAGGGGTACCCTTTGTTATCGGGAAAACTAGTGTCCATTCAGAGCTGTTAGT
Source organism: Pinus tabuliformis (assembly GCA_031772625.1). Classification (NCBI taxonomy): domain Eukaryota; kingdom Viridiplantae; phylum Streptophyta; class Pinopsida; order Pinales; family Pinaceae; genus Pinus; species Pinus tabuliformis. The sequence continues at coordinate 1,003,462,223 of CM062813.1, read as the reverse complement.
CCCACTAATACGGGTAGCTATCATAGAAACAAACAAACTAAAGTCACTTGTGTTTTCCTTTATGAGAGATAGATGAGAGAGAAGCAGAGAGTACCGACCTCAGTCTTTCGCTAGCCTCCTTGCTTGTTTCCTCTCTCCCTTGATAGAGCTTTCGCCACTCCTTTCTCGCTTGTCCCACTTCAAAGAACACCTGTAGAGTCAAGGTAGAAAAATACCATCAAAGAATAGAGATCTATAATCATAAATAATGTAGGATCAGATGTACATTAACCATATAAATGCATACACAAACAAGATTCAGAGATATACAAGCTTATGGAGGAAAACTCAAATAGCTTTATTGATAGAAGTAGTAGAAGAGAGGATTAGAACCAAGCTGTTTGATCCAGCATCATCCACCCAGCATGAAAGCCCTCTTCACCTCATGCAAAGAAAGATCACCCAACAATGTCTTCAAAGAGAAACCAACAACACTTCCTTGCAAATTACAAAATTCCAGCTTTCTGGATCTCTTGGATGAGGGATCCATATATAGATGTTTACAGGAGAGTGATTCAGCTTCTGGGATTTTGATTAGTGTCATTTCACTGATAGTTATTGGTTCCACTTGGAGATTTCAGATTTCTTACTCATCCCTGGGTGAATTCAAAGAGGCAAGTGTCATATGAGCAGTTTCTAGAAGATTCTTTGGGTTTCCACCTAGCAAACTGCTTTTGCCATTTGTCTGCTCTCACTCATCACACCCTACAGAAGGGTTTTCCAGTATGCATAACACCCCCCATGTGTAATAGGTGAGATGCATAGCACCCTATGCATGGAGCAGTCTGTATGGTCTTTTTTTGACCAATTCTGAGTAGTTTTTCATGGAGAACTTCTGGGAGATGATGTAATCAGCTGACCTTGTTCCTTTAGGGTATGAAAACAACAATTTTAGGGGTTTAGAAGCCCTTGGTTTATGGACATATGTGATTGGGGTTGTAGTGCCCAAATATGTCTATAACAGTTGGCCCTAAAGCATGAGGTCGTAAATCCTTTTGATGTCGGGTGAAATGCTTTATAATGAGGATCCGAGGTTTTTCGAACTAGAAGGTGACTTGTAATAAGATACAATACAATACATTATCTTCACAATATTTTCATGATCTAGCTGAGGCAAGCATTCCCATGCTCAGCTTTATAAATTCATATTCATGTACATAAGACAGACAATCGTCTATGTAGCAGACTGATGACTCTGGTAGAGCCATCATCCTTTAGTTTGGATGATTATCTGTGCAGCTGTGATGTACATTTGATGTCTTCATTTTTCTAAATATATCGTAGCCCGGATGGATGAAACTAGATTCGTGTCTTCAAACTTGTTCAATCTTCGCCCGAAGTACAAGTCGATCGATGTGAAAAGATGTTCTAATGTTGAACATGGAATGACATTACCTGATTACCAGCCAATGATGTAAGCTGTTAACAGGCATGAGAGGAATCACCAATAATGATAATGACCCTCAAGGTACTGCAGTACAATTCACGTGGTGTGAATACATGAGTTGATGTCAAAAACCACATAAAATATTTCGGTCAGAGGCCATTGATGTAAACCTGTCGCCGGAAGTGAGAAACTTGCCATTGAGGCATGCAAGCTTCAAAGTACTGAAAGGGTTGTTCCTAAGTCAACTTCTTGGATAATGAGCTGATGTCGACAAGAAGTGACCCATCGTAGGAGGTCATTAATGAATCCCACATCTATGACACGGAACGAAGCAAATGATTTTGTGGAGGTGAAAACGATCTGATGATATAAGGTTCAAGGTGGCGGTCATGAAAAGTGGAGAGTGAAGGTATTGCAGCAGATGAGACATTGGCTAGGTTGGTGAATTCTCAGAGTAACTTCTCTTGAACATAGTGGCGACACTGAAATGGATTTGTAGCATTAACCCCAAGGTGGATGGTACGGTGGACCAATGGTGATATGATCAGTGAACGGAATAACCCAACCCAACTCAATCATGGTGACAGAGTGAAAATGTCATGTTCAAGATCGACCTGCTACCAATGAAGCTATTCAAGTTTTCTTCCCTTTTTACCCAGTCATTGCTGACCAGTACCTCTTTATTTTTGTCAAGCTTGAGAAGGATAACATATTCTTGTTCTATAATTTTCCCTTCGGGTAAACCTGTCACTATGTTTTAACGAGCCTAGCGGCAGTGAAACTCGCTCTTCTCTGCATGGACAAGTTAATGAGTTTAACGACAAAGATAACTCGGTCCTTTTCAATTTTACAAAGTCTAAAAAGGGACGGAAAGGCAACTCCAGTGGTCCTTTTTCATAATGTAATCCCTTAAGTCCGAAAAAAGTGTAAAATAATACGAAAGGGATGACTTTTCGATAGTTTTAACGAGTCGAACAAGACAAGCACTCGATCTTTTTGTGTAGTAATCCCTCAGGTCCAAAAATATTAAAATCTAGAGGAGGAATGGCACTTCCGATCACTTTAACGAGCTAGAGAGGCCAATTTCTCGGCAATATTTTCATATTTAAGAGTCAGATGAAAAGATCTTAAAGGAGACTCATTCTTTGAGGAACGAGTGATGTTTTTGGATAGCAACTGGTTCCAGGTAAGGTTTGGAACTTTTCAATCATGGAAGTGTAAAGAAGGTGGCTAATAGAATCACTTGTCATAGCTGTTCCTCAAAAGGGTAAACAATCAAATGGAGGCGTATGATCGGCTAAAACAGAGTGGAGGTGATGGTAAGAACACAACCAAGGTTCAAAAGCTAATAATTATGCGATCGCAAAGATTATTTACTGAAGGTGGGGTTCATTTTTTAATGAGTTTAAACTCTATGGAAACACTTGCTCAATGCTAGGCTTTTTCTTCAACGAGCTTGAACTTCGCGTAAAACTGCTCATGGCTAGGTTTATTTTTTAATGAGCTTGAACTTTGTGTAAAACTACTTGTGCCAGTCATATAATAAGGATGTCTCATTAGTAGGTTCATTTTTTAGGGAGCTTGCCCCATGCGCAACTTTGCTCTTGAGCCTTTTGTATGCAAGCTAGGAATGACCAACTACTATCCTAGGGGTTAAAGAACTACTAAGGTTAGGTAGGATAGCTTCTCAGTGGGAAACATCTCCTTTACTTTGTCATTTCCATTGGTCCTAGCAAAGGTGAATGGTTGATCAGACCAATCACCTAACTTAAGTAGTTGAAGTTAGTAAAAACTACGAGGTTAGAGTTACGCTGGTCGCTTTTCACTTGCATACAAAAGGTTTGCATGCCCCCAGGTATAAAGTATAGTTTCCAGGTCACCATATGGAAGTTCTTGCATTAGCAATATTGTTCCATCCGCGTCACAAACAAAACACTTCCCTGGCAATGTCCATCGAAATAGACAAAGGTGACTGTTGTCAGTCCCAATCACATAACCTTTTGACGAGGGAATCTTTTTCAAGTCCAAATCCATTTTCCTAAATAGACAGGGGTATATCATATTCCTACGCGGAAACCTACCTTATATCCGGGGTTATTCTGCCGAAGAAAACCAGGGCGCATGCCTCCTGGGTTTAGTCACATTCACCAAATCACTCGTGTTCATCAGGTGGATTAACTGGAGATTGATGAAACATTCCTTGTGCAAAAAGACAATTAGGGATGGCATTTGACTAATAGTTGTGTTTGAACCAGGGAATGAAAGCTGGTCAACTAGGGGGACCACCCTGCTTTCATGTGGAAAACACATCACTCGAAAGAGTGAGGAAACAATAGCTCCCATGCTATAAATGTAGTCACGTCCAAGGGGTAGATTGTAATCTAATGGCCCTTGGACTACCATCGCGTTCAGATAAACGGTTTTCCTTCTCAAAGTTATAGGAAAATTTGGAAGGATCCCTAACGGTCGACTGGTTCCTTTGTTGAAGCCTAACAGATTTCGAATCTTAGGCAGAAGTGATGGTGAACCAAGCGCTTTCCAAGCAGTGGAGGAAAGGATACTCACAAATGCCCCTTTGTCTATGATAGTACCAACCATGATCATTTTGTAAGCTTGTACTATGATTCAGAATGGTACATTAGATGGTAGGTGAGGTCTCCCTAGTAGATTCCAATCAAAGGAAATGACTAGATTGCTTGGAGATGGGACCGAATAAACGGCTGGATAAGTCTCTGATGAACTTTCTTCCTACGGTAAAGGAATGGGTAGATTTCCCACATGTTCATCGGAGTCTATGTTTACGAAGAGAATTTGAATGGTGTCATTCTCATTCTCTTTGGTGACAATATCATCTAAAGGTGGGTCCTCTGAAGACAAGATTGGGTTGACTACTACCGTCTCGACCTATTAACTTTGGTCCGGTGTGGACTCAGAGGGTTTATCTTCAATGATAGGTGCTTCGACCAACAACAATGGTGTGTTAGTCAGATTTTCAACTAACGATGGACTCAGCAAGAGTTTCTTGTATCCAAGAGGAAGTTACTGCGGTGATGCAGGACGATTATCCAAGACTCTTTTAGCTTCGTCTAGGAAGGGACAATGGTGGAGGGCATGATCACCTTCACATAGTCTGCAAGGAAATTTAGATCTTCCTTTTTGTCCATTGAATTTGTTTTCACTAGTTGATGATGTACTTTGAACATGATCGTTAGAGGTTGAGGACACTGGATTGTGCAAGTGGGGAGACCAGTCCCTCAAGATCCATGGGATACAAGGACAATCTCGATGGTAGTGGTCTCCCTTGCAAATGACACATGGAGATTTAGGTTTGGAAGGTGCCGTATGTGGATTTTTCCCAGATGATGCACGGTTGCCCCCTTTTGTGGTTAGATTCTTCTTCTTCTTCTCCTTCCCTTTCTTCTTCTTCTCAGACACTTGGTTTTTAGTGTTACTAGCTTCACCAAGTGAAGAGGAAGAAGGAGAGGGAGAAACAAACGAAGTAGATGGTTGGGGAGAAACTTCATCTGGTTGCTGATTGGATTGCTGAGGAATCATGGTGTTTTGAATGACAGAGGTCGAGAAAATCCATACTAGCAGGCCAATTGTGAGTCCTGGGAGGGACAATGTAGTCGTGTGTGGAGCACCAACATCCCCCCAAGAGGAAAAGGGACTACGATTTCCCCCAAGGGGAAATCCTTCTCAACCTAAAGACAAACAAGGAAATAGTGGCGTTATTCCGATTAAAATAAATTTTATGACGCTTTGACACAACTTGCTTTTTCAATTTTTAAGAGTTGAGAAAAAGCTAAAGATGACTCTAGTCACCTTCGATTTTTTATGAGCCTGAAGTGACAAGTGCTCAGATGGACCTTTTCTTTTAAGGAGTCTGAAAAGGAACAAAAGTGACTACTCTGGAAATCTAGACAGAGGGATTACCAAACCAATCGCAAAACTGTAGAATACGTTTTATGGTACGGCAGTTAATCTTCCTCAATGTTGTGTTCAATGCATCGTGATCGATAGGGTGGCAAACATGGCTTCCTAAGGATAATGGATGTAGCCTATTGTGGTCTCCCAATATATACTCAACGGTACGTGGGATTACAAGTCCGTACTGGCACTTGTCGTCTCAAAGAGGAGAAATCACCCAACCTACGATGAAATCGATAGTTACCAGGCTTTACGATGCCAGAATACGTCTCCAGCCTAGACTTCTAAATGTTGTGCATTAGGTTCCAAAGCGTTTTTATGTTCATTGAAGTTTATTTTACAGTTGATCTTTCTTAAGAAGTTTGCCTTTAAGGTTCACCGCGTGATGTAGATATACAATTCCTAAATATGCAATCTAAGATGATAAACAGTCGTTTATTTTCGTTTTGCAATGAAAATCCTAGCTACTAAGGAAAGAGAGATGAAATTATTTCAACATAGAGCAGAGAGCACACACTAGATGCACTTTTCCTAAATCAACTTCAGCATGCAGTCTTAATGCAATTACACATGCATGTATTGTTTTTCAGTTTCATTAATGTGAGAATGAAAAAAAGAAAACTAAGTATAGATCTGAAATATCTTCTTTCAAAGTGACAGTACTAACAATTTTCTTTTCAAAAAACATAAGTAAGGTCAAGTTGACACTTTGCAATTTTGAATTTAAAACTACTTTTGACACTTGAAATACTAATGATTCAAATCAAATACAATGGCAAAGGTGTAATCGACTATCTAAAAGAGGAATGCTTTGTGACACTCTTTTTCTTGACTGAAAACGACACTTGCGACACTTTCAAGTCAAAAGACGACAATTCGATTAAGCTACTAGTTGCAAAGGAGAACTGTAAATGATGAAAAATACATAAAAAAAAAAAAAAAACATTCACAATTCCTTCTAATGGAGACTGAATAATGCAAAGTAAGATGGTTTCAACAGAGATATACTGATCACATACAGCAAAACTACTGAATAAACCTGAAGACAATGAAGAAAAAAACCAAAATCTGGAGGCAGAAACAGTCTTAGTCAATCATTGCACCTGTAACACAAGGAAACAAGGATGCATCTCACTTGTAACACACGGTAGGTGCGATGCATCTAGGTTGCCAAGAAGAGACAGCGTGATGGTCCAGGGACGAGACTGTGCTTGGTTTTCACTCACAGTTTGCAGCTAAGTTCAGGGATTTAGGCTGAGGTAATGAATGTCACTAAACACAAAGTATAGGGGCTGATCTAATGAGGTTATTTGAGCTACCACCAGGGCACTTAGGATGTTTTCAAGCTAGATGTTTAATTCATAAACTGACCCGGAGATTGACTGAAGTAGCGTTGATCTACTTTGCAGTTGCATAGAAAAAGCAGTTCGAAGGCTAACTGGCTTAACTTCAGGCTCCATCTGTGGTTTATAAAGCAAACAATAGTAACAAAACAAACAAACTATTCACTTCCCAGTGGAGTTACCATTTTGTTATCAGGAAAGCTAGTGTCCAGTTAGAGTTGCTAGTCCCACTAAGACGGGTAGTTATCTTAGAAACAAACAAACTAAAGTCACTTGTGTTTTCCTTTATGAGATATAGATGAGAGAGAAGCAGAGAGTACTGACCTCAGTCTTTCGCTAGCCTCCTTGCTTGTTTCCTCTCTCCCTTGATAAAGCTTTCGCCACTCCTTTCTCGCTTGTCCCGCTTCAAAGAACACCTATAGAGTCAAGGTAGCAAAATACCATCAAAGCATAGAGATCTATAATCATAAATAATGTATGATCAGATGTACATTAACCATATAAATGCATACACAAACAAGATTCAGAGATATACAAGTATATGGAGGAAAACTCAAATAGCTTTATTGATAGAAGTAGTAGAAGAGAGGATTACAACCAAGCTGTTTGATCCAGCATCATCCTCCCAGCATGAAAGCCCTCTTCACGTCATACAAATCAAGATCACCCAACAATGTCTTCAAAGAGAAACCAACAACACTTCCCTGCAAATTACAAAATTCTAGCCTTCTGGATCTCTTGGACGAGGGATCCATAAATAGATGTTTACAGGAGAGTGAGTTAGCTTCTGGGATTTTCATTAGTGTCATTTCACTAATAGTTCTTGGTTCCACTTAGAGATTTCAGATCTCTTACTCATCCCTGGGTGAATTCAGAGAGACAAGTGTCATATGAGCAGTTTCTAGAAGATTCTCTGGGTTTCCACCTAGCAAACTGCTTCTGCCATTTTTCTACTCTCGCTCATCGCACCCTACAAAAGGGCTTTCCAGTATGCATCACACCCCCCATGTGTAATAGGTGAGATGGATCGCACCCTATGCATGGAGCAATCTGTATGGTCCTGTTTTGACTAGTGTTGAGTAGTTTTTCATGGAGAACTTCTAGGAGATGATGTAATCAGTTGACCTTGTTCCTTTAGGGTATGAAAACAAAACTTTTAGGGGTTTAGAAGCCCTTGGTTTATGGACATATGTGATTGGGGTTGCAGTGCCCAAATATGTTTATAACACCCTTGCATTGTCAGGTCAAGCATTCAATTGATATGACTCCCGGAGTACCTCTACCTAATGGGTCGATATATCACCACTCCATTCTAGAAAATGAAGAGATTAAGCAGAAAATCTAGGAGTTGTTGTAGAAATGGAACATCCAACCAAGTTCCTCACCTTGTGGGAGCCCAAGTGTACTTTTACGAGAGAAGGATGCGACCTGGAGTCTCTGCATTGATTATCGATCACTAAATAAACTCATTGTCAGGAACAGGTATCCAATCCCAAATATTGATGACCCATTGGAACAACTCAAGGGGCCCAAGTATTTCAGTAAGATTGATTTGAAATCTGGTTATCACCAGGCTCCAATAGAGCCCACAGATGTATGTAAGACTACCTTTAAATCCAAGAACTACCTTTTTGAATGGTTGGTTACTCCCTTCGGGTTAACAAATGTCCCTACCACTTTTATGAGGATAATGGATGACATCTTGTGGCCCTTCACCAACTCGTTCATGGTGGTTTATCTGGAATACATCCTCATCTTCAGCAATATTTGGGAAGAAACTTACAACACATTTGAGAGGTCCTTCAAACCCTTTAGCAACAAAATCTGTGTGCCAACTTGGAGAAGTGCACCTTTGGCATGAGTCAGGTCTAATACTTTTGTTGCATCATAGATGAGTGTGGCACGCATGTGGGCTCGACCAAGGTCCAATTCATTTGGTAATGGCTAGCCCCGACCACTCTAACGGATCTTCGTAGCTTTTTGGGCCTTGCAAATTTCTAATGGAGGTTTGTGTTGGGATTCTCCCATATCACTTGGCCTTTGAGTTAGATTACTAAGGGCAGGGCGAAAGAAAAGTTTTACTATTCTGAGTCCAAATAGAAATCATTTGTGGAGTTGAAGCACCACCTTTGCTCTGCACTGGTACTCACATTGCTAGACCTATAGATGCCATTTGAAATGGAGACAAACACCTCAAACTATGTTTTTGTTGTAGTCCTCACCCAGCACAGGCATCTAGTGGCCTATCATAGTGAGACTCTTTCTGATACAATTCAAAATTACCCCACCTATGATAAAGAGATGTATTCCATCGTGCAAGCTTGCCGACAATGGAAGCACTACATTATGGGAAAGGAGATGGTCATCCACACCGATCAATGACCTCTTTAGCTTATACAGACACAAGGGAAGTGGTAGAATGATCGTCATCAGAAGTGGTCTACATATCTGCAACATTTCACTTAAACATTAAACACAAAAAGGGTAGCACCAATCATGTTGCAGACTACCTCAACCGACCCCTAGTTGCACCATTGACTACTATTCTCAACTTTTGTGGTCACGAGACCTCTATATGGCTACAAATATACAAAAATGATCAAGAGTTTTCTTCGACATACCAGATGCTAGTATCTGGAAAGAAAGTTCCTAATTTCCACCTCCAAGATGCATTATTATGCTACCTGGGCCACCTTTGTGTTCCTTCAAGCGAGAGTTCCAAGTTGATCTGGGAGGTGCACTACAACTAGGTCGCAAGACACTTTGGTGTGGAGAAAACTATGGCTATACTACAAAAGCACTTTTATTGGCCCAAACACCGACTGGATGTTAGGAAATATACCAGATCCTGCATTGCCTGCACCATCGCTAAGCCAACCATCAAGAACCAAGGCCTATACACTCCTCTTCCTACTCTCATCCAGTCATGGGAATCCATCTCCATGGACTATATGTTTGGCCTCCCTTCTATCAATCATGATAATGATTGTGTGTTTGTGGTCGTGGACAGATTTTCTAAGATGGCTATATTGGTGGCATGTAAGAAGAGTATCACAGCAAAGGACACTGCCAAAATCTTCTTTGAAAGAGCATGGGTACATTTTGGGATCCCACACACCATTATATCATATCGGGATAGCAATTTCTTGAGCACATTTTGTTCAAGCCTCTAAACATTATTGGACACCAAACTCACCAAATTTATTGCCTTCCATCCCTAGACTGATGGCCAAATGGAGGTTGTCAATAGGATGATAATGAACATACTCTGCATGTACAACTCCAAGCATCCTTGAAACTGGGATGAGAGTCTTCCATATGTGCAACAAAGTTATAATATATCTCTCCATAGCTCAACTCATCACAATCCCTTTCAAGTGGGTCTAGGATTTCAACCATTGTGTCTGATTCATGTTGCCATGCCTCAAGCGGCTATGCAGACAAAATCCACACATGTACTTTCTAAGGCTAATAAAGCAACCATATTTATTGAATGCATCCAACACATCTACCAACAGGTTTATGACATCCAGGAGAAGTCAAATTCCAAGTACAAGCAACGACATGATCAACATTGGGTGCCACACAATTTTCAGGTGGGCGACAAATTTTGATTGCATTTGGAGAAAGGACGCCTTACTGGAGCCCATCAAAAGCTTAGACCACTCTGATATGGTCCTCAAACCATTACCAAGGTTGTGGGATGCAACTATTTTAAGCTCAGCATTCCCCCATTCCTTGGCCTGCACCCAGTATTCAACGTCGACCATCTTAGACCATACCTCCTATAAGTGTCAGTATTTGCATCCTGCCATCAGTGATAAAAAATCCTCTTTTCATATCATTTTAAGGGTCTGATTCAGCAATTTTTTATCATTCCACTAGGTCATACAAAAAATTAGTCACTGATGGTAGTCCTAGTCCAAGAACATCACTTTTCCCTAAATGTGATTAATTTTTGGCATAGTTTCATATCTTGTTGGTTGTACATCATCCATAAAGATATTTTTATCATGCCATTTGTATCAGTCATGAGGTCATTATGTCATCTTGAAATTTAGTCCTTCAAGGTCTCATTAGGTCTTTAGGGTTTTTTTCAAGGTTTCATTAGGTCATTAGGGTTGCCAAGGTTCCATTCCATTGCATAAGACCAACAAGTAAAGGGTGATCAAATAACATCCCTTCACCATGTGAAGATGATTTGTAAAGAGAAATGATTATTTCGTTAGGTAATTTTATGTCTTTCAAATGTAATAATTTCACCATCCCAATCTGTTAACTCAGTGTTCCAAAGAATCTAGACCATCAAAAGATCAATTTTTCAAAGGAAATAGTCAAGTGAAAGGGTAAAGTTTCAAAGGGTTAAGTGCATGCCAAAGGGAGTTGTTTTTTTTCCCAAGGGTGTCCAAATCATCATTTTCCACAAGCACTAAACCCTAATTTCCTCACCCATTGAGCTAGATTTGGCTATGGAATCAGAGACATCTGAGTATATGAGGCATAAGGTAGGTCATTTCAGTGAGTATTAGGCCATTCTAACTCATACACATCATGTCTCCATCATTTTTCAATAAGTCATTCCAAGGGACAAATCATTTTCCGCACATAGGGCCGGTTTTTCTTCAAACTATGTTTTATACCAAATAGGGAAGCATTTGGAAAACGTGAGAGAGGCTATTGTCCATCATAGAATCAAGAAGAAAAACCTCCTTCAGTTTTTACACAAGTCTCATGGTTTGGGAGAAATGTCCAAAACAACATTTGACTCAGGATAGTTGATGCACTTCTGGAGTGACCTTGGGAAAATCAATATTTCTCCTAGCTAGAGTAACCAAATCACTTTTTCGATGAGTCAAATGATAACTAGACACAAATAGCTATCCAATTAGCTATCATGAGCTCAATTTGGAGTTGAGGAAGACCTTCCAAAGTTGACTGTAACATCACTCTGTATTTTGGCAGCCTCATTCTGCACATTTTGACCAGTCTTGGAAGATTGGGCTTTTGGCAGGGAAAATGAGCTCCAAATTGCAAAATTCAAGATATTCTAGAAATTATCTGTGATAAGCTTTCCAATGAGCTATCCCATGTCCAATTTTGACATCGGGAAGGCAGTCAAAAGTGGACTTGAAGTGGCACTTCGCTTTTGGCAGGGTGGCGCTGCGTTTTTGGAAGGAAAGCTTAAAAACCCTCAAACCCTCAAGGAAACTCTAAATTTCCCTCTCCTTCCATCATTACAAGTAAGTGGACATCCCTCACTTTAGTTTTAGTTTACAAATCCTATTTTTAAGCATCATTTTCCATGTTTAAAATGAAACCCTAAAATCTCCCTAATGATGCTTAAACCCTAAATCTTCAATGTTCATCCTATCACCTATCCCTACAGCTGTAAATTCACATATCCCTATTCCCCTATCACCTTGTTCATTTTTACCTTTACCCCTATTCCATATCATTCCCATTCCCTTTGTCCCTCTTCCCCAAGATCAAATTCTCAAGCAAACAAGCCGACCCTCTCATTTCCTACTCCTCCATTCATTTCCTAGTCACAAGCTCATCCCCCATCCCCTCATTCATAAAAACACTTTCACTTGTTCCCTTCATAGACCTCAGCCTTGCAAACATGGACCAAGAAGACAGAGACTATGAGGAGGAGGAAAACACAAGCAGTGACACCTCAGCAGATAGAGCTAGGCAGCAAAGAAAACCACAAAAAGGAGGAAGATAGATTTAGGATGTTGGCTGAAGCTTCGTTGGATCATCAGAGTATTTGATGATGGTGCTTCTCACCAATTTTGGGCAAATTTGGAGAAAATTTTGTCATTTGCAAATTTTGGAATTTAATACACCTAAAACTACCTATAAGTGCAACGCCACTAGAGGCACCCATTGAAGAAACGGTTTGCATTTTTAGATTCCAGTCGATAAGGACATGCACCCTAGCAAGTTTCAAAGTTTTTGGGGCAGAATTGGTCCACCAAAAGGTCAAAAATACCCTAAAAACGACCTTTCTACCACATTTTGGACACACAGAAGCAATCTTGGGAGAATCAAGTTGTGAAGGGTCAAATGAGCTCCAAATACAGAAATTCCAGGTGTTAGACTTGAAGACCTTTCCAATGAGCTATCTTGGGCTCAATTTGGATGCTGGGAAGGCCTTCAAAAGGGACCTGAAAGTGGCGTTGCGCTTTTGACCAGTGGTGCTGTGCTTTTGGTAGTTTTGCTCAGGGTTGCTATTTTTCCAGTTTTTTTACTGTAATCATGGATTCTTTCTCTCTCATGGTGGATGATTTAATATTGTAAATGATGAGTTGACATGTAATTATGATAGATAAATAGTGATGTAGGGTAGATTCATTGATTTAGAAGTTAGTTTGAGCTCAAATGAATTAGTTTTTCACTTTTAGAGGCAAGTTGTTAATGAAGCATATATTCTTGTTTCTTGTTCAATATTAGTTAGATTAGCTCGTCATCTTAGGGATTCGACCCCTGAGGATGGGAGGAGGTTGAATACTTGTTTATGTCTTCTTCTTCTTTCTCTTTGTAGAGGGTTGGACTCAGTGGATGCTTTAGAGCTTGATTGTACACCATTGTAAGTAGTTTGGCAAGGAGATTAATAAGAATTGCAGCTATTTTTGTGGGATCCTTGTGGTATGGAGTTTTAGTACAGTTTCTTCTTTTTTGATATATGTTTATATGTTTTATATATGTTACCAATCATTTCATTACTTCTTGTTGAATTTTTTCAAGTTTGATAGGTAGAATCCATTGTATCAATGCTCTGCCTTGGGAAATCATTCCACATTTCATGTTTTCTACAGTCCAGGAAGGACCCATGATTGTTACATGCCCTTCTTAGCTTCTCACCCCATCAAGCCTAAAAGTGTTAAAGCCTATGCCTACCTTGCCCCATAGAACACCCTGCATTTCTGACCTAATTTCCCAGACCTAAACTGCCCAGCTCCTCTTGATCTAGCAAAACCCCTACAAAATCCAATCAAAAATTTTGTGCTACTATACCTAGCCTAAAATCCTTTACCTGATCCAGTCATCTTAACTGAGATATTTACGGAGAGAGCCCTCTCCCGGCCTATTAGGGCTAGCTAATTGGCTAAGCTTGGTTTGTGGTTACCCTGGCATTGCCTCCCTTCAGCCTGAGGTCAATCTAGGTGATAACACCTCCCACCATTATTGGACACATCAAACATTACAGAATAGCTCACACCAACAGATTTAAACCTACACTGCATGGAACATGCCACAACTGATCGGATTACGGACACATATGTCCTAAACACTTGCCAGCAAAATATCCTACTATATTGGGTTGTCAAAGCTAGCCAACTCCTACACCAAGGCAAGTGGCTCACCAGGGACCAGGTTCAGCTGAAATTTCGTCACCTCATGGAGGCTCTGCATGCAATGGGGACCATTTTTTGCTAAGGGGGGAGGAATGACCCAGGTGCATATTAGTAGCCACCCACCTATTCCACCTAGAGCTCTAGTCGGTTTCATTTGTTTCCTTGTTTATTTCAAAATTTACTATTTTTAGCATTTTTATGGGTCCCGAACTTCAGGAGCAATTTTGACCCCCTAAATAACGTTTTTTTTATGTCCTTTGTAGGCCCATAGTCACAGGCCTACAAAAAACTTGTAGTACGCGTAAATACCTTTCCTACAAGGTATCATACGCGCCAAATGAAGATAATATGACCAAGTTATGACCCTGGGAATTTGGCTGCCCAACTAACCCCAATGGGCCCACAAACTCTTGGCGATACATCTCCTGGGGTTAGGGTTTTGGTTGTTTAGGTTTTCCTCATGTTTTTCAATAATAAATAGGCCCTTGAGCCCCATAATAACATAGTTTAGAATCATGTAACCTCCACATCTCTCTCTCTCTCTCTCTCTCTCTCTCTCTCTCTCTATATATATATATATATATATATATATATAACAATGATAATTTTAAAATGATTATAATGTGTTTTAAATTTTAATTATTTATTAATTCATATTATTATTGTTAATTATTAATAAAAAACAATATTAATACACATTTAATAAACTCCAAGGTATTATAAACCCAAGGGAAGAATATTAAACCCTAATATAAATATTATAAAACATGAAATAAACATGGTTGACCACGAATGATTTTCATATTGACACAATCTTTGTCACAATGTGACATTGGACAATGGTTGTCCATGGTTGAAGATGGTTGATTTTCATATTGAGACAATATTTGTCACAATGTGATGTTGGACCAAGAGACAAACTTTGTCACAATGTGACAATGGTTATTGACCATGGTTGACCATGATTGATTATAATGTTGAGAAATCTTTGTCAAGATGCGATGTTGGACCATGGTCGATCATGTTTGATTTCATATTGAAACGATCTTTGTCACAATGCAACATTGGACCATGGTTTACCATGGTTTACCATGATTGATTTGCATATTGATAAAAGCCTATTAAAAACCCAAGGTATATAAGCCATAAAATAAATATTATAAACCCTAAAATAAACATGGTTGACCATGGCTGACCACAGATGATTTTCATATTAAGATAATCCTTCTCACAATGTGAAGTTGGAATATGGTTGGTCGTGATTGATTTTTATATTGAGACAACTTTTGGCACAAAATGACGTTGGACAATGGCTAGCCATGGTTAACCATGATTGATTTTCATGTTGAGACAATCTTTGTCACAATGTGACCATAACCCTATAATAATACTAATTCTAAAACCCAAGGGGAATAATATTAAACCCAAGGGGAATAATATTAAACCCAAGGAATTAATATTATAAACCCAAGGTATATAAATCGTAAGATAAATATTATAAACCCAAGGGAATAAGAAACCTAAGGGATAAATGTTATAAACCCAAGGTATATAAACCATAAGACAAATATTATAAGCCCTGAATAAACATTGTTGACCATGGATGATTTTCATATTGGCATAATATTTGTCACAATGTGACATTAGACTATGGTTGACCATGATTGATTTTCATATTGAGACAATCTTTGGCACAATGCGACATTGTACAATGGTTGGCCATGGTTGACCATGGTTGATTTTCATTTTGAGACAATCTTTGTCACAATGTGATGTTGGACCATGGATGACCATGGTTGTCGCAATGTAACGTTGGACCAAAAGACAATCTTTGTCACAACGCAACATTGGACCATGATTGATCATGGTTGATTTTCATATTGAGACAATCTTTCTCACAATGCAACATTGGGCCATGGTTCACCATGATTAATTTTCATATTGAGAAAAACCTATTATAAACTCAAGGTATTTAAAGCCTAAGATAAATATTATAAACCCTAGAATAAACATGGTTGACCATGAATGATTTTCATATTGACACAATATTTTTCACAATGCGACATTGGACTATGGTTGGCCATGATTGATTTTCATATTGAGACAACCTTTGGCACAATGTGACGTTGGACTATGGTTGACCATGATTTATTTTCATATTGAGACAACCTTTGGCACAATGTGACGTTGGACTATGGTTGACCATGATTTATTTTCATATTGAGACAACCTTTGGCACAATGTGATGTTGGAAAATGGTTGACCATGGTTGACAATCTTAACCCAAGGGAATAATATTAAACCCAAGGGATTAATATTATAAACCCAAGGTATATAAACTCTAAGATAAATATTATAAACCCAAGTGAATAATAAATCTAAGGGATTAATATTAAAAACCCAAGGGAATAATATTAAACCCAAGGGATAAATATTAGAAACCCAAAGTATATAAACCCAACCTTTGTCACAATGTCACATTGGACCATGGTTGCGCATGGTTTACCATGATTATAAACCAAAAGGGTTTTTATTAGACCCTAGGATAAATATTATAAACCTTGTAAATAATATTATACACTAAGAATATGAACCCTTAGATTGATAAACCGAAGGTATTGATATTATAAACCCAACCGATTAATTCTAGAACCCTAAGGTATTATAAACCCAAGGAATAATATTAAACCCAAGGAATTAATATTATAAACCCAAGATATATAAACCCTAAGAACAATAATATAAACCCAAGGGAATAATTAAGCCAAGTGGTTAATACTAAAAACTGAAGGTATTAAAACCCCAAGGGATAAATATTATAAACCCAAGGTATATAAACCCCAAGATAAATATTATAAACCCTAAAATTAACATGGTTGATCATGGTTTGCCACGATTGATTTTCTTATTGACAAAATATTTGTCACAATGTGACATTAGACTATGGTTGACCATGATTGATTTTCATATTAAGAGAAACTTTATGAGAATGCGACATTGGACAATGGTTGACCAGGATAACCATGTTGTCGCAATGTGACGTTGGACGAAGAAACAATCTTTGTCATAACGTGACCATGGTTGAACATGGTTGACCATGGTTGATTTTCATATTGCAACAATCTTTCTCAGAATGTGGCGTTGGAACATGGTTGACCAAGGATGACCATGATTGTCACAATGTGGCGTTGGACCAAGAGACAATATTCATATTTTCTATGGGTTAGACTATGGTTGACCACGACTGATTTTCATATTGAGATAACCTTTCTAACAACCTTGGTCAACCATAGTCCAGCATTGTATTGTGATAAAGATTGTGTCAATATGAAAATCAATCTTGGTCAACCATGCTTATTTTAGGGTTTATAATATTTATCGTAGGGTTTATATACCTTGGGTTTATAATATTTATCCCTTGGGTTTAATATTATAAACCCAAGGTAATAATAAACCCAAGGGATTAATATTAAAAACCCAAGGGATTATAAACCAAAGGGAATAATATTAAACCCAAGGGATAAATATTATAAACCCGATCTTTGTCCCAATGTCACATTGGACCATGGTTGTGCATGGTTGACCATGATTATAAACCCAAGGGTTTTTTATTAGAGCTTAGGATTAATATGATAAACCTTCTGAATAGTATTAAACCCTAGGAATATGAACCCCTAGATTGATAAACCGAAGACATTAATATTATAAACAACCAGATCAATTCTAGAAATCTAAGGTAGTATAAACCTAAGGGAATAATATTAAACCCAATGGATTAATACTATAAACCCTAAGATTAATATTATAAACACAAGGGAATAATTAACCCAAGTGATTAATACTAAAAACAGAAGGGATTAAAAAGCCAAGGGAAAAAGGAGGCTGAAGTAGGATTGGTGATAGTAAACCTCGAAGAAAATACTAAATTAAATTTCTCATGGGGACTTGGCAATGCAACGAACAATCAAGCAGAAGCTATCTCTCTTTGGCAGGGACTAAAAATTAGCATCTCTAAGGGTATTAGGAACCTAATAATTATTAGTGACTCTATGACAATAGTCCAAAAATGCTTGAGCCTCGCTGAGCACGAGAGCCTCCTCAAAACTGAAACCTCCCCAATTATTATAAGGATAATTTATGCTTTTCAAAAGTTTGAAAATTTCAAAATATTTCACATTTTGCGTGCCAACAACCAAGTGGTGGAAGTGCAAGCCAACATCGGGTTGGTATTAGAGCATGGCTCTTTATGTATTAATAGCTCAATTGAAATATGTCATATCCCTTGATACTGTATAAAATTATAAGACCAGTGTAGTACAGCTGGAGTACGGGTCTGCAAAACCTCATTCACACAGTTATTATGGAAAACATCCCGATGGATTTTTGCAGTGCATTGGGAGCATGGGTGGTTGGTACGAAATTATTGCATAGGTGTGATAGTGGGAGTTCAAAGTCCATGAACCGTGACAGATGGGATTTCATTCCTTGGTTATTAGCATGGATATTTATTATAGTTCCATTCGTGGGCTGGGAAGGTAGCATCGTTATTCGTTCCAAGCTTGTTTTGGCGGTGGTAGAGATGGATGGTAGTTGTTTCGCCATGATACAGAATTGATGCTCATTTATTGAAGAAAAGATGGGAATGAATACAAGATGAACGAAGCTATTATTTATAGAAGTTGGTTGCGGTTAGTTAACCATAGGATTTTATTAGTACATGGAATCATTGCCAAGAAAATAGCCTCAGCAAGCAACGGAAGTGGCAGCACAGGGTCTGGTCAAAGTGGGAACTTAGTGGACATTGTTGATAACTCTCGCAAGAAAGTGATATAGGAAATAGTGAAAGAAATCAATGAAAACATGGCGGTTTTGTACGACCAACTGTCAGGTCTTGGTAAAGACACGGAATTGCTCCATAAAACCATGGAAGGTATGAGCACCGACATTTTGAGCCTGGCCCACAAGGTGGAAAAAATTGAAGTAAAACTCGAGATCGCCACTGTGGGTGTGTTAAAAGAAGTCTTTGAATCTAGGGATGGCACTGTCCCTCATGTTGAAGGTGTCGTGGGCGCTACAATTCGGGACCTGGAACCTGAGGCTAATGGCGTAGAAGAACTAGTGACGCCTTCTCACAAGGTTTTGAGAGAAATCAAACTTGGTAGCAACACGTAGCAGTTTTCTTTTCTAGTCACATATATGTTTTGTCGATCAATAGAGTATGGTGGAGTCTTTTGGTTGGTATATAGTATAAGCTATGTAAAAATCTCATATGTAAATAATATTGGTGGCATTAGAGTCCTTCTTTTGTTTAAAATGTTGATCAATTCTGAGAGCTTTCTCTCCATGAATGTATGGGACCTGGCCGGTTTCTAGTTTTTCTAATGAAAGAAGCAGGGAAAATTTTAAGAACCCCTCCTAAATTTATAAATATAATAAAAGGGCGAATCTCCATGGTATATAGGAAAAATGGAAGGCGATTTTATCAATAATATAATATGTATATATAATTTTTTGGCGAATCTCTCACCAGGCATGGCGAATATTTTACTCAATTATAAAATCTTGTAAGATCTTGGCGAGTCTTTCACTAAATAATAAAACTTTGTAAAGTCCTAGTGAATCTTAGCATAGGCTACATGCTTGTTTAATTCCCCCATTTAAATAGGCTACATTCCAGGTGAATACCATGGGTCAATACCATGTGCCATTTTGGTGAATACCATGGGTCAATACCATGTGCCATTTTTATTTTTATTAATTCTAATATTAGGGTTAATAATGGTTTTTTGCATGGTATTAATAACAATCTAGTCCATGGTATTTGTCCCATAGTATTTTGGCCATAGGTTTCACCTAAATATAACCCATTTTTTGAGTGTTCGTAAATATAAGGTGACTTATGGAGTAAATATAAAAAAATATTTTATTTGTTTACCATACCTCTCGTTTATTTATATTTTTATTAATTTACCATACCTCTTTTACAAATATGGTATTTGGCCCATAGGATTCACTTAAATAAACCTCTTTCTTGAGCCTTCATAAATAGAATGAGGGTTATGGACTAAATATAAAAAGAGGTTTTATTTATTTACGATACGTCTAGCTTATTTATATTTTTATTTATTTACCATACCTTTTGAGTAAGTATAAAAAGACGTTTTATTTATTTACCATGCCTCCACTTTACTTATATTTTTATTTGTTTACACCCTTACATGTATATAAGGTGACTTATGGAGTAAATATAAAAAATGTTTTATTTATTTACCATACCTCTCATTTATTTATATTTTTATTAATTTACCATACCTCTTTTATAAATATGGTATTTGGCCCATAGGATTCACTTAAATAAAACCTATTCTTGAAAATGGGCGAATGGATTCACTTAAATAAAACCTATTCTTGAAAATGGGCGAATGGAAGGTTGTAAGTCGTAATTTCAAGGGCTAAATTTACTTCTTTTACCCTCTCCCTTAAAATAAGGTGGGCTATTTGAGGTGATTTGTAAAAATGTACTATGATACAAAATATTCGCCCACTAAAAATTTAAAACCCCTTAATTTCGCCAAAGGGCGAACATTCGCCCCTAAAATTATCCTTGGAAAGAAGCTAGTACCCATTTTATATAAAACAAAAACCAATAGAATAATATGAAACCCAAGGGATAAATATTATAAACCCAAGGTATATAAACCCCAAGATAAATATTATAAATCCCAAAATAAACATGGTTGGCCATGATTGATTTTATTATGGACAAAATATTTGTCACAATACGACGTTAGACTATGGTTGACCATGTTTGATTTTCAAATTGAATGCAACATTGGACAATGGTTGATCATGGATAACCATGTTGTCACAATGTGACGTTGGACGAAGAGACAATCTTTGTCATAATGCAAGCATGGTTGATTTTCATATTGCGATAATCTTTCTCAGAATGTGACGTTGGAACATGGTTGACCAAGGATGACCATGGTTGTCACAATGTGACGTTGGACCAAGAGACAATCTTCATATTGTCTATGGTTTAGACTATGGTTGACAATGACTCATTTTCATATTGAGACAACCTTTCTAACAACCATGGTCAACCATAGTCCAACGTTGCATTGTGACAAAGATTGTGTCAATATGAAAATCAACTGTAGTCAACCATGGTCAACCATGTTTATTTTTAGGGTTTATAGTATATAACTTAGGGTTTATATACCTTGGGTTTATAATATTTATCCCTTTAGTTAGTTATTATTCCCTTGGGTTGATCATCCCTTGGGGTTTTAGTATTAACCCATTAGGTTTATTATTCCCTCAGATTTATAATATTTATTTTAGAGTTTATATACATTGGGTTTATAATATTAATCCCATGAGTTTAATATTATTTCCTTGAATTAATAGTTATTAAAATATTAATTATTATTATTATTTATTAATTAATTATTAATAATGAATAAGTTAATTTTATAAATTTTATTCATAAATTCAAATGGAAATATAATTATAATTTAAATATTGGTATAAAGTAACATTGCACCTTTGTTCTAACTTTGAATAAAAATCACTTAAAAAAAATTAAAATTCATATATATTTTTTAAAATTAAATTAATTATTACATAAATAATTAAAAACTGATTTCAATTTTAAATTAATAAAAATACTTATATTTTTTTTTTAACTTTAAATAAAAATCACAAAAAATAAGTTAAAATTGATATATATATATATATAATTAAATTAATTATTACGTACCTAATTAAAAACTGATTTTAATTTTAAATTAATAAAAATACTTTTTTTTTACTTATTTTGAACCATACCAACTCATTATTTTCTTTGTAAATTTTAAATATTAAAAAATAATTATTACACATTTATCAAATTTATGAAAAATAAAATGAACATCATAATATAGGTAAAATTTGTAAGCTGTTATAATTATCTTTTTAAAGAAAATTTGTGCTAAACATAAAAAGGTTACTTATGATTTAAATTTTTTTGGTAGGTAAGCATCCAGGAGAGATTTGAACCAATGATCACAAAAAATGTTAAACATTGCATCCATTCAATATCAATCTAAAGCCCCATAAACTACTTATAATTTAAATTAATAGAATATCAAATATTATTTTTTTGAATCAAATATTGAATTAATTTATTTAAAAAATAATAACCAACCGAATAATATCCAAATATACCTTTTTATTATTAAGTCAAAAATAAAGTCGAAGCTTACGCATCAAGCTGGCTAGAGGACCTCAGGAAAGAATTTATATCCAAGTATTTTTTTATGGTGTTTATGTGATATAGACTAGAATTTGATTCTCAAA
This sequence comes from Pinus tabuliformis, assembly GCA_031772625.1. Taxonomy (NCBI): domain Eukaryota; kingdom Viridiplantae; phylum Streptophyta; class Pinopsida; order Pinales; family Pinaceae; genus Pinus; species Pinus tabuliformis. The sequence goes on along the minus strand of CM062813.1, from coordinate 1,003,439,823 downwards.
CAGGTGATAACATTATGCACCATCGAAGGGGATAACCTGGGTTTTTTTGGGTTGTATTGCATTTGAATAATCTAGTTGAAATAAAACGCAACTCGAGAAAAGGCTTCTAAGTCTAATTAGACATTGGTTTGGTTAGATATTTGAGATAATTTTTATTCTTATTATTATTATATCTGTCGTAAGCAGTATATATTAGTTTTTTGGTTAGATTTTATTCTTACTATATTTGCCGCAGATAGTATATATTGTGTTAAGTGTTTTTTTTACTGGTTATTAGTTTATTTTTAACTAAAATTTTTTTATCTAAAATTTCATATGATCAAATAAAATTTATTATTTTTAAATAAATTTTATGTTCATTTATCTCAAATATTATTCGCTAAAATGTTTTACCTCTTATGATAAAAAAACAACTTTAATGTATTTTTTCTATCTTATTTATTTAAAAAAAACAACAACAATGTACTTTTTCTATCTTATTTATTTAAAAAAAACCACAACAACCTTCAAACGTACGAAACTTAGCAAGTTTAATTGTCTGGAACGCTCAAACGTACTAAACCTGACAGGTTTAATTGTCTGGAATGCACCATCGTGGAGCCTCAACCGTCACCCAAGCCTACATAAGCTTTAACATACCTTGAAGGGTAAAAATAGAGCAAATGTAATATCAATCATCAACTAATAATTTTATTAGTAATAACTATTGTAGGCGTGAAACCATAGCCCGTTAGGGAGTGCATATTTGAATGTTTTTATTAGGCCAAATTTATTTAATGAATTTTCTAAACTTCTTATCAAAATGATATAGTTTTTATTCTTAATCTTTGATTTACTTTTTCCTAAGTTATTTTATTTTATTTTATTTAAATTAATTTAAATTATAATTATTTTAATAAAGTGGTTAATTAAATTTATTTTAATTATATCACATTTAGAAAAATGATTAAATAATTTTTATTTTAATAAAGTGGTTAATTAAATTTATTTTAATTATATTACATTTAGAAAAATGATTAAATAATTTTTAATAATAAGATTTATGTTTATAATCTAAAAAAACCCTCATCATATTTTTATATAGTTTTAATTAAAATTATCAAACTAAAACAAAATTAATTAACTAAAATAATGCGATGTTTGTAAGGATTTCTGGTTTTAATTTTTTGGTACGTTTATTTCTCTTTTTTCTACCCAATTTCAACCGGTGCCGATTTATGAAATTACAATATTAAATGTTTAATCTAGCTATAATTAAACTAAGTGGCATTATATATATATATATATATATATATATATATATATATATATATATATATATATATATATATATATATATATATATATATAGACACACACACAATCATTTTTTCTTACAAGTTTTAACTTTTTATTGTTGTTACTCATCATTTTAATTACCATTTATTGTCTAGTAAATAAAAAAAAATTGGAAATTTTAAAGATAGATGCAAATTGTATTTGACATTTGGGCATTGACCAAATAAAAAAAATGCAAACCATGACTTACTCTTATCCCATTTGGACATTGTAAATTTAATCTAGACTCTTAAATTCGCATGCTTGTGGGTCATCTATGAAAATATTATCTGGTGGTTGCCATTATGGAGACAATTTTTTTATTTAGATTTAGTTGCATTATCTCTACTCAAACAAAATTTTAAAGAACTATATTTGTACATGAGTTATTTTGTTATTTTAATTGTAAATTTTATTATTATAGAGTTGGGACCTATTTGCTTTTTAATTATTTATTAAAAATTTTAATTTTCTATTAATACTGGTATTTAACTATTATCATAATATTATTTTTAAGGACTGGTCCCTCTCTAGATTAAATTTTATTTATTAATTAATTTATTATTTATTTATTTATTTATTTATAACTAAATAAATATAATTTTAATTTATATAATTTTATATAATTCATTAATTAATTAATTTACTATTTATTTATTTATTTATTTTAATTATATTTAATAATTGAATAGAATTTTAATTTTGAATTAATTTTAGTTACTGATGGGACCTATTTGCTTTTTAATTATTTATTGAAAAAAAAAAAAATTTATTAATATCGGTACTTAATTATTATCATAATATTATTTTTAAGGGATTGGTCTGTCTCTAGATTAATTTTTATTTATTAATTAATTAATTAATTTATTATTATTTATTTATTTATTTATTTATTTTTTCTTGATATAATTTTTATTATTTATCTTTAACTAACTATTATTAGGAATTATTTTTAGGTACTAATCGTACATAACTGTTTAATTATTTTTATTATTTTAATTATTTATTAATATTTTTTATCATATTATTATTTTATTTATTGGTCTAGCCCCCCAGGTTAATAATAGGGTTTTTGATCCTTGGACCTAGTCAAAAGTAGTTGTTGTCTTTTTAGCCGTTGGAGGCTTTGCTCTGTCTATTTAACCTGCTAAGCTGGATCTGTTTCTTCAACTTGTCCTGACGATGAACCACACTGGTTGGTTCGAAACGCGTCGACAAATGATGTCTCATGTGATCTTTGCCGAAAAATCCTTTATAAACTTGATATGGATCACAGAAGCCTAAACTCTACTAGAGTTATATGTCTTTATTGTTTTTCACTCTAATTTAACTATATTTAAATTAAGCAAGCGTAGCTATCCTATAGCCCTTATTCAAATATAGAAATTGGTTCATACTTTTCAAAATTCAATAATTAAACTAAAGACACTTAACGCTAGCTATACAACCTTATATTCTAATTTTATTTAAGATAATATGAACTTATATTCTAATTTTATTTAAGCTTAACCTCTGATTAGGTAAATTATTAATAATATATTTTATTTAGTAGATCATTTGCAACTTCTTTCAAATCGTGTTTTTAATATTAGTTTAATGTTAGCGTCAGCATTATGTGAGAAGCTTCAAATTAATACAATCATGTGGTAACGTTTAGTTATGTGGTGGTGGGTGAGGGGTTATGCTACTAATGATGAATGGAGCTTTCAAATAAAGTCACATTCAAACACAATAACCGGTAAATGGAAGCAACTGCAACGATGGGGATTAAAGGTGAGTACACATACAAAAGCTGTTGTTGTCGATTTCATCCTTCTCTTCTTATTTCCAGAAATCCTTTCTATTTTCTCTCTTTTTAAATTTACTCAAGTATACTCAAGTATAACCAGCAACATGAATTTCCTATTCGATGGGAAAAAATTAAAAATTAAAATTATGAGCATCATTATCATGACACAAGTTGTATCTACATGATCGTGTCCCGAAAAGTTGTGGTCAGAGATATATGGCACTTCAATTATTAATTTTGCGATTTGATTGGCTTTATGTCGGGCAACCAGAAATAAGTATATAAATATGTTTATTGTTTAACCCCTCTGCTATCCAATCAATGGCGTAGAGTGCCCATCACTCAACATTTGCATGGGGAGATAGTGTTTGGCTCACTTCCTCGACGTAACGTTCAATGAGATAACAATATAGGGATGTATTGTATCGTGTCAAAGTAGTGTGCACAATATATTATATAACGTTAGCAAATTCAATTCAAAAGTGCATGTGAAGGGATTTTTCTATTTTTAAATTCAATTAGAGATTGGAACGGTGTGAAATTGCATCTACGTGTCATTTATGAGGTATTTGTTCTCTGTGAGCGTAAACAATTTGCATGAAAGTGAAATTACGTGGTCATTTTGAAGTTCCCAAACTTCTCATGTGATTACTTCTATTAAGGTTAGTAGAAGAGATGGAGGTGAAGCAGTTTTTAGGTTAGTAGAAGAGATGGAGGTGAAGCCCTCAGTTTTTTTTGGTATTGTGTGGACATTGTAATTAAATTCAGAGAAGAGGCACAAGGAAGTATGTAAGAGGTTTACAACGTGGTAGAGTATAGGTTTACAACTTGGTAGAGTATATAAGAGGTTTACAATTTGGTTGGTTGAGGATGTTTGTTTTTGTTTTTTAATTTTTGTAAGGGATTATATAAGAGGTTTACATCTTGGTTGAGGAAGTTTGTTTTTGTTTTTTTGGTTGGGTATAAGGAACATTGATAAAGCAACAAATGTTGGTGTTGGGAGCGAGATCTCCCAAGGGTAGTTTTGGAGCTAAAAGCCCATGTTTGAGTCAAATTTTGTAATAAAAATGTAAAGACTCTGCATTTTGTGGTCGCGTAGCACGAAGGTATTATATGTCCTAAAGGGTAGTCCACCCTTAGTTTTGTAAACTAAAGTCAGTTGTAAGAGATCTACCCCAGGTCCACGAACCATGGGATTGTATAAAAAGAGTTAAGCTCTAAGTAGTTTTAAGGAGATACCAAGTAAGAGAGTCATAGCTCTGAGGTAAGCAGTCTAAGTCTTGGGTTGCAGCGTATGTAGCGGTTCTGCAGCTGAGTGCATAGACACCTAGGGTAGAAGTCCGTTGCTGAGTGCGCGGACCCCCGGAGCTATGTGCGCAGGGTGGATAGAGTTGTAAACACTTGGAAGATATTAATAAAGAAAGATATTCTACAATTCGTGTGTCTTTGTTCTATTATTGCATCTTGATATGTTATGTATGAATTTCCTTTATTATACTTATGTGATGCGTGAATGAATGCAATTACATTGAATAGTTGAACACAATTACAATTATCTATTTACACTTTGATAACTATAATTATTGGATAAGATAAGCAAGTCACTTAGAGTAATTTGGGAATCTGCACGAAGGTACTTGAGTAGTAGGCTAGGGCTGCACAAAGGTTGATCATACCCTTTCGCTAAAGTATTAAAGGACAGAATAAAGGGCTCGTCTTGCAAGCCCTGGAGCGAAGTGACCCGCGCGAAGGCATGAATAGAGGGAATCAAACAACATCACAACCATCTCAGGGTGTGGAAACTTTGTTCCAACATCCCCCCATACTGCTTCGGGTGAGACTTCAGTCCGCGCTCTGCGGGCTGATGCTGAAACGGTCAGTAGTGTAGGGATTTGTTTGGCTAATTAACGCTGAACCTGGGTCAGGCCCCCTCAAGCCAACAAATGGTTCTGTTGTCGGGATTGGAATTTTCATAAGGGATGTGTGATGTCGTATCACTAGAATCCAACTAAAAAGGAGATCGGATACTGGTTGGATGGGAAGATCCACGAATTCGTGGCGCAGGAGAACAGAAACTCGTGATTGACAAAGGAACGGTGGTTGGATAGATACCTGTATACAGAGATCCACAAGATATTTTTCTGCTCCTTCCCTATTGAGCTATACAAGTGGATCACGAAGCTAGCAGATAGTCAAGGAAGGTGGAAACTTGATGGTCCTATTGTGTGGACCCCAAAGCTAGTGTGAAGGTTGGAAGCATTAGAGGATAAGATCACCCGTGCTATCGATCATTAGCTTGATCGCGTCATAGGAGGATTTGTGACTGAATTCGCGGTCGACACCTCAGTCAACTACAACAAGGCGGAGCGGTGCTTTTTCGAAGGACCATGAGGTAAGTACGTAAAATCTTTGAATACCTAGATTAAAATGCTATTATGTGAAAAACAGATTATTTAGCTACCTTGATGTTTAGAACTACACAAAGTGAAAAAACTTATAGGAACGAAGGAAAAAGGGGTCTGAAGTATAGCCCATTGATTTTACCTCTGCGAGGTGACGAAGAAAAGATAGAAAGGTTTCTCTGCGAAGTGTTATTCAGTTAATAAGACAAGGATTTCTACGAATACCACCTCTGCACACACCACCTCCAACTTCACCGCCAGCGCCTCCAACTTCACCTATACCACCTCTACCTCCACCACAGTTCAGTATGGAAAATACAGTGAAGCTGCCTTTGTTCAAAGGCTTGGGAAATGAGGACCTGTACCAATTCTGGTTCATTGTGAGGGCTGTATGGGAAGCTTAAGGTGTTACATATTATCATATAAAGAAGGCGACGTTGGTTAGTGCTCTGCAAAATCACACGCTAACCTGGTATATTAAGTACTCTAATGATAACTTGAATGCTGGAGTGGAAGACATCCAGAAAACAATGAATAAAGAATTCAGTAGGCCTAAATCTTAGGCGTAGTCGATTGTGGGATTCAAAGAAATCGCGATGCAACTAGGCCGAATGCCTTGGGAACTAGATCAAAGGTTGAAATGTACAATCCACGAAGCCAACATGAACCTAACGGATGAACAACATCGTGAATGGTTTGTTTCTTTGCTCCTACCACACTTAAGGGTTGCGCTATCGCAACAGAAGAAAACCACTCAGGCAAAGGCTTTGGAGATTGCCATGAGACTACATGAGACTCCGATGCAATATCCAAACCTGGGGGTTCAGTAGATCCATGCGTAGCTTAAGAATCTGTGCCTTGAGATGCAAAGCCTGAAGCAGGATAGGACGGTTCAACCAGAGGTGCGCGAGGAGGTATGGTGCTTGAAATGAAAGAGTCAGGGGCATGATAAGAACCATTGCCCGGTCTTTGTGAAATATATTGTAGAAGGGGCATCGATGCCTTAAGGCCAAAAGCTCAAGTAGGACCTAGCACAGGGCCTGCATTATGGTACGCTATCTATCAGATAGCTGGAAAACATGCCTCGGATAACTGTCACTTGCTACAGAAGTTTGTACAGACACTACAACAGCTGTTCTACAACTTTTGTAGGTCAGTAGGGCATGATGAACGTACTTGTAGGAGCTATAATTGATGATGGATAGAACTCCCGCCTATAAGGTTCAGACCAAAACACGCCCCCCTGACCAAAATGCAGGGATGGTGCGGGCAGGATTTCAGGGGTGCGGACGAGGCCGAGGCAGAGGAGGACCTGGTAGAGGTCAAGTATAATTGATTTGCTACCATTGCAGAGGGCCAAGACACTATGTGCGTGATTGCACTAACCCAACATGTACGTCATGCAAGTATTTCACATAGTTTGATCATGAAATAGAAGATTGTCCTACACTGATAGCTAGGATACATGGTAAAGGGGCGGTACCACCTCCACCGACTTAGAACCTACAGATGATGAGGTCTGAGCTATGCGAAAAGGATCCAAATGTAAATATAGTTCTTAGGAGTGGAATCACGATAGGAGATGACAAGGGAAAACAACTAAAAGACAATACATAGGTTCGCAAAGCTCCGACGAAAGAGGTGAAGTTTGATTTGGAGTGCGTACATGAAACCTTCATGGAAGCTAAAAAGAGCTTCGCTGAGGCCTCCACCTCAGGAAGCAGGGATAAGCCTGAGTAGGAGATGGACCCCTCTATGCTCACATCTTTCGTGGATACCTATATGAAGTTACTATGCGATAGTAAGGCTGTGAAAGGGTTACAAGAGCTCATCAATAGATGCGTTGGAACCGCTTCAGGTGAGCTGCACATAATACAAAATTTTTGCAAGCATAAAACAAGGACAGGATGGGAGATGAGACTAACCGTGCAAATAGGAGAGTATGAGATGGATCAGGTTACTTTGAACCTGGGGTCAGACACAAACGTCCTACTGAAGCAGACTTGGGAACGAATGGAGAGACCCGTGCTGCAATGGTCTCTGATTCAGCTAAGGATGGCCAGTGAGCAGAAGATCATCCCCATGGGGCGGATGCAGGGGGTGACTGTGAATATTGAGGGAGCGAGCGCACTGGCTAATTATGAGGTGATAAAGCGAGTGGATGATATAAATCCCTATCCTACGGTCCTAGGAATTGACCGGGCCACTGATATGAATGGGGTAATCAATCTGAAGAAGCAGAAGATGATCTTTGAGAAGAAACCGCTACGTGTAATAGTACCTCTAGATCCTGCTGAGGGATCACGCTATATGGAACCAGTCCGTGATTATGAGAGTGATGACGATTTGGACTATATCTATAAGATAACGGAGCAAGATCGAGTTTGTGTGAATCCCACTGCGGATGGACAGATTACATGGGATTGCAAGAGTTCCTGCACTTCGGACTCTGATGAAGAGTTAAACCGCTGGCAGAACCGGTTACATGAAGTGACTACATTGAACTGCAACAAGATGACCCAATCTCTGTGCCATGTGTCCTTAAAGGTAAGAAATCTGCCTACTTATGATGGTCTGAATGAGGTAGATATATTTTTGAATGCATTTGAAAGGAAAGTACTAGAAAAGCAGCGCTTCCAAGTGTTGGACTGGGCCTGCATGCTACACCTGTAAGATGGTGGGGTACACACAAGAGAAGCTTTGATGATTGGAGTGAATGCAGGAGAATGATGAGAACTTGCTTTGGGAAGCTGAAGATGCGAATGACAAACGAGTATGATGGGAAGGATGATCTGCGCGCACATTTGGCCAAATGGACCCAGACTTATGGAGAAAAGCCCCAACCTGAATGGGTGCACTTGTTCTGTCACACCCTAGATATCATCTCGATGAACTGGTATGTAGAAACTAAGCTTTGCCATGGGACAGGCGAATGGGATATCCTTCACGAGGGATTCATGATGACATTCAGTTTTGAGGACAGTTTGACAATATTGATGAAGCGTTACAAGAAGTGAAAACAACAATCTTTAGGGTATCGCAGGATCCTTTAGACCTCATTTAGCCTGAATGGGCTACTCCGCTGAGTCACGCTCTAGAATGTTATAATGTAACTGTTGAAGAAGAGGACAAGGATTCGTGGAAGATTAACATTATAGAAATAGAAGGTCACTACAAGGTTCAAGGACCGCAGATTGAGAACCCTGATATGACCACGCTGTTGAAAACAAAACAAGTAAACATTGGTATGGAGGCAGAACCTAAATTCACAGAGATTGGAGACTATTGGGATGACGCGATGGTAGATAAGGTCATTAAATTGCTACGGAAATACCAAGATTTATTCCCTACCAAGTTCGCGGATCTGAAGGAGACAATTGAGGACCTAGGAATGACGAAGATTACGTTGAAGCCCGACACGAAGCCGGTTAAGAAAAGACCTTACCGTCTCAATCTAAAATATAAGGAGAAGGTCTGCTTAGAGCTAAACAAGATGCTCGCGGTAGGCATCATTAAGCCCATGGAAGAATCTAACTGGGTAAGTCCAATGGTGGTATAGGAAAAGAAGCAGAAGGATGAAATAAGGATATGCGTGGATCTCAAAAAGTTGAATGATGCTTGTGTACATGATCCTTTCCCGACTTCGTTCATTGATGAAGTGTTGGACAATGTAGGTGGCGAGGAAGAATATTCCTTCACTAATGGGTTCTCTGGGTACCACCAGACCAAAATCGCGCCGGAGGACAGGAGCAAGACAACCTTTGCGACTGAGTGGGGTTGTTTTCAGTACACTGTAATGTCACTGAGATTGAAGAATGCACCTGTAACCTTCTAGTGCGTAGTTGTTGATGCGTTAAAGGAATTTATTCATAAGTTCCTGGAGGTATATTTTGATGACTGGACTGTGTTTGGGCTAGTTAAGAGGCATGTAGAAAGCTTGTGCCTGATGCTAGATACCTGCCAAAGATACCAGATTGCACTCAATCTCAAGAATTGTTTGTTTTGTGTTCCTTTTGGGAACATGTTGGGGCATGTGCTTTGAAGAGAGGGACTAATGGTAGACCCCGCGAAGATCATGGTTATACTAAACTTGGAAGCATCGCGGAGTGTGAAGCAGTTGCACGCTACTCTAGGGCATACGGGTTATCACAAAAAGTTTATCAAAGGCTATGCCTAAATCACCGCGTCTATGGAGAAATTGTTGAAGAAGGATGTCACATTCTGTTGGAATGATCACTGTAAGAAGAGCTTGGATATATTAAATGAAAAGATGGTCATCGCATCGATTCTAATCTTCCTAGACTGGAAGAAAGAATTTCATGTACATGTCAATGTGTCATCTATAGCGCCTGAAGTAGTACTAACACAGGCTAGCGGAGAAGGCTTGGACCATCCTATCGTGTTCGCAAGGCGAAGATTATCCAAAGTGGAGAAGAACTATTCCACCACTGAGTGCGAGGGGCTAGCTATGGTGTATGCGCTCAAGAAGTATAGGCACTACTTGCTAGGAGGCCATTTTAAGATGTATACAAATCACTCCGTGCTGAAGTACCAGGTCAATAAGCCTGTGTTGGGGGGGATAATTTGCAAGTGGATCTTATTGTTGCAGGAGTATGATTTTGAAGTTATTGTGAAGCCTGGATGACTGAACGTGGGACCAAACCATCTATCGTGCATTGAAACAGGGGAAGAGCCCACTAATTTGGAGGAGGGATTGCGCGATGCGCAATTATTTTTAGTGCGCGTCGTAGATGCTCATTTTAAGGATATAATACATTTCTTAACAACAGGAAGTGCTCCAGAAGGATACACTATCCAGCAAAAGAAGGAATTAGTGGTGCATGTGACAAATTTCTTTATCACTGTTGGGCATCTGTAAAATATGGGGAATGAGGAGATATTGTGACGGTATGTACCTAAGTTCGAAAGAAGCAGCATCCTCGTGGACGCTCATGGGGGCATCGCAGGAGGACATTATGGAGGGAGAGAAACAGCACAGAAGATTCTACATGCAGGGTTGTGGTGGCCAACCCTCCATCAGGACTTAAAAGCGTATTGCATGGCATGTGATGTGTGTCAAAGGACTAGTAGGCCATCGTGGAGGGATGAGATTCCTCTGAATCCATAGATGATGTTTCTACCCTTTGAGAAGTGGGCGATAGATTTTTTGGGACCCAATTAGCCCCAAGGAAAGACGGGAGTGAGGTACATTATCAATGTGATGGAGTATTTGACTCATTGGGCAAAGGCACAGTCGGTGAAGGATTTCACAAGCACAACTATTACAAAGTTCCTATTTAAGCATGTATTGACGCAATTTGGATGTCCAAAGATCTTGATGAGTGATCGTGGTACGCACTTCTTGAATGAGACGATCAACACGCTGACAAAGGAGTTTCAAGTATACCACCGAAAGAGCGTGCCTTATCACCCTCAGGCTAACGAGATCATGGAAGCGTTCAACAAAGTGCTCGAAAACGTGCTGACCAAGGTTTGCAATGCTCAACGAAGTGATTGGGACCTACGCATACTTGCATTGCTAAGGGCTTACTGAACAACATGCAAGAAGTTCGTTGGACAAACCCCCTTTAGTCTCGTCAATGAGGTTGAAGCAGTAATGCCTATGGAGTATATTGTGCCTAGTCTGCGCATAACAACACTCACAGGTATGACGGATCACAGAGCACTAGAGGAGAGGCTCGCACGGCTGAATGAACTAGAGAAAGAAATATTTTTGGCTGGATTTCACCAACAAGTCCAAAATCAGTGCGAAAAGGCATGGCATGATTGACACATTAAGCTGTGTTCATTTAAGGTAAATGACTTGGTTTTGCTATATGATAGTAAGTTTGAGAAATTTCCAAGGAAGTTTAGGATGCACTGGTTAGGGCCTTATTTCATTAAGGAGATTACTGATGGAGGAGCAGTATAGGTGGTCAAATTGAATGGAGAACCCTTCCCAGGAAAGGTGAATGGCAATTGCTTGAAGCCATACACCGGCTGTCCGGCCATGTGACTAAATGAAGGTAGCATAGTCTGAGCTCTGCAGGCAGTTGAAAGGAGGTGTGGGACTATAAACTACACTGCCTGGGCTGGGGAGTTGCGCGATTGGCGAATGGTGTGAAGCAAGGAAGTGTCACTAGCTCCACGACAACGTAGAGGGAGCTACGCTACCCAAGGAGAAATTGCGTATGTCGGCGAGAAAGTGACCGTTAAAGTCAATGTTCATGAAAAGACGGCATAAGTGAGGCCAAACGAAGTGGGCGGTCAGCATTTAAGATGAAATTGTGGCTTATATTCTTGAAAATATGTTGCCAATTAGGCATTAATGAAACGATTTTGGGGGGAACAGTCGGATTTGAATTCAAAATGCCCTATAAATTACAAGTGGCTGCCCAACGAAAAACACTTGGCATTTTGAGAATTGAGTTGTTGTGCTCTCAGGTGCACATGAACCATGAATTCTTTCAAGATCTAATAGCGAGTCCAGCATTAGAACAATTTTCAAAAGAGACACATGAACTAGTGAATAGCAACATGTCGACACACGTAGAAGCTATGGACACCAAAGAAGTGGCGGCCGAGGAGAATGTGTAGGAAATTGATATGGAGGTCGAAGAAGCTGCCCCAAAGGTTGCCAAAGTATTGGCAGAGGTCCCTAAGTCACCAAGAACGCTGAGACCGATGCCAACCCCAACCAAGGAGACCGTGAAGGAAAAGAAGGGCAAGCATCCTGCCATACCAGTGTGCACCTCGCCAAGGCAAAACCCACTACACAGGAGAAGGGCAAGGCCATAACTTAGAGGCAGAGGAGGAGGATATCAAAGACATCCCAATGGATGATGAGGATACGGGAGTTGAAGTAGAGGAGGTTGAAACCCAAGATTCGGACCCTATTATGCAGTTGCTAGAGTATGTCCCTTTATGCAACCCTAAGTCCAAGGTCCCAAAGGACATTGATGAGAGTAAGACTCCCCTGCAAACCCCTCTGCTACTGGATGAAATTGCTTTCGACAGTCAGCGTTTAGCATGGGTGTCGATACTGAAGCTTGAAGATTTGGACTTGGTGAACCACGAGAAGTTCCCACACCTGGCAATCGAGCAGCTGATGCGCCGCATCATAGACACAAATACGGGAATGAGCACCTTAGAGCCACGGAGGTGGCTCAAGGGGGTAGAGAAGGCAGGATTGCTGAACCTGCTCTAGGTGTCGCACTATAACCACACCTCGGTGGAAATTTTGGTCATCAAGTAGCTATTTTGCTTGGTACATGAAGGGTGTCTATGGCTAGAGGAGCTGATACCCTTCACAGATATGTTGATTCACCAGATAACATGCCTGCCATATACAGGCGAGAATCCAATGATGATCTTTGGTAGCAAGGGTGGCGAGCAGGCTCTCGCAGAATCAATGAAGGAGAAATTCAAGCTGGTGAAGAAGCCACGTGAGTATGTTATCTCCAGCATCTACAACCTCGTTGTGAAGGTAGCAACGCAGGTCCTTGTAGGGAAGGTGATGCAGAAGTGTCGTGCCGATGAGGTGGCAGTTCCTGTCATCGTGCTCACACAACAATGCATGGAAGGAGTCCAATTTAACTGGTTGGACTACCTTTGTGGAGAGTTCCTCATGAACTTTCGTGAGGCACAAGAGCAAAGAAAGACATTCCACTATGCGTGGCTCTTGTTGTCAACTGTGCTGGTAGCGTGGGAGCTACTAGAGGACAGCCAGTTCCCTTCGGCTGTGCCAGACCTCCTTAAAGCAGCAAAGTATGCTTCGTTGTGAGCGACCAAGGATGCACAGCAAGTTCAGGACAACAAGATCTTCTAGATCTTGATGGAGATGAATATCAGAATGGCTGTCAATCGCAAGCCACAATTTTCGCCCATGGTGTACGCTAACCTGCAGAGCTATGTTGAGTTTAAAGCCGATTTCCCTCGAGTATCTATCAGGGCATGGAAGGACCCTGCGTAGAAGTGGTATGACTTTTTGTACCTGTCCATAGATGATGCCATCGATGTGGTGCTTAATCCATGGTCGACGGAGTGGTGCACTACCACAGACTTGGCGGTGAGTGGAAGCAAGTCCACCACCCAGAAGAAGGAGGAAGCCAAGCTGAAAATGTCGCAACTAGTTGAGAAGAAGAAAAAGGAGACCACTGAGAAGGCCTAGGTGGAACAAGCAGAAAAGTAGGCAGGTAAGCAGACAGGTGGAACAGAGTGTGACTCTGATGAAGGTGCGTGGTCACATTCACCTACGACATAAGAGGAAGACATAGAACATCATGTTGCGTACCCTCAGCAGAAAATCACCTGCATTAAGTGCCCAAGAGAGCTGGAGAAGGGAGGGCCTAGAAAGAAATCCAAGGTGACCAAGACCTCGCTAAACCCCATCACATTGATGGAGGGTGACTTACATGATATCGGTGACATAGTGAGAGATATCACCACAGAGGCCCTGCAACAATTTGAACAGTAGCAATAGATCATACTAGAGGCTATACAGATTAGGTTGTAGGAGTTACAGAACCACGTGTCATAGGCTAGTACGATGTTTACTATCTTGGCCATCGACACTGCAAAGGCTGACGATATGCTACGCACGAAGGCTTCTAGTGCAAAAGTACTGTCGGATGGAGCACTAACTACAAAAAATGAGGCTGACAGGTCCACTGTCAGTGCCTTGAAGGGAGTTGGGATGAACCTGGCAGTGCTTCTGTGCAAAAAACTCCACCTCTTGTAGGATGGAGTAATTACATAAATGAGGGCCCAAGAACACTGCCCCCTCCAGGTGATTAGCGAACAATGGATCAACAATGAACAGATGGCCCTACAGAGAAATGCTTCCATTTCTGCTGAGACCGAAGCAATTTACCAGAGCAAGAAGATCATGCAATTCATTGAGGAGGCATGCAGAATGGTCCCAGAGTTGGCCATTCTGAAGGAGGAGCCAATCGAGGTCCGCATCTGCAAATTGGCCACAGGGGTGCATGACACTCAGACTGAGATGGCGTAGGTTCAGTTAGAGTTGAACCTACATATTATAGAGCTGCAGTTGAGGGCCCAACCTTCAACACCATCGGAAGTAAAGGAACAGTGGGCAATCGCTATCACAGAGGCAGTCGCGGCGGTGGAAAGTATAGTAGCAGACTGCACGCAGTTGTTCGAGCAATTATTTGAGGTCTTGACAAGCTTGTAGGAGGACCCAAATGCACAGAGGCTGGAGATGGAAGTGCGCGAGCTACAACACCTCTACAATGAATTTAAGGTCACAGCGTGAACCGTCACATTGACAAAGAGGCTAGCCAAGATGTAGGAGGCCAAGAAGTTGAAGGAACAGGTCGATGTAGCAGCGCACAAGGAAGACGTGTTGAAGGCCTGACCAAAGCCTTAGTTGGAGGAAGCTTACACAATCATAGTAAATGTTGAAGGCAATCTTGTGACTTTGTAAGCGACGCAACAAAATCTTTAAGCTAACAACGCAGGAGTAGTGACCGAGAAGATAGTGGAAGATGCGAAGCAAGTGGCAGCTCAGTGCACAACCGAGGTAGTAGTCATACGGGTTGAGCTGGATGGGCTTCGTGAAAATATCTCCATGCCTATCGACTGACTCGAGGGTGAGTCATGATGTTTGTGTTCGGGGTCTATTGGGAGCAGGATCCCCTAAGGGTAGTTTTGGGGCTAAAAGCCCATGTTTGAGCCAAATTTGGTAATAAAAATCTAAGGACTCCGCATTTTGTGGTCATGGAGCGCGAAGGTATTATGTGTCATAAATGGTAGTCCACCCTTATTTTTGTAAACTAACGTCAGCTGTAAGAGATCTACCCATGGTCCGCGAACCATGGGATTGTATGAAAAGAGCTAAGATCTAAGTAGTTTTAAGGAGATACCAAGTAACAGAGTTGTAGCTCTAAAGTAAGAAGTCTAAGTCTGGGGTTGTAGCGTACGTAGAGACTTTGCAGTGGAGTGTGCAGAGGCCTAGGGTAGAAGTCTGCGGCTGAGTGCGCGGACCCCTGCAGTGGTGTGCGCAGGGTGGAAAAAGTTATAAACACTTGGAAGATATTAATAAAGAAAGATATTCTACAATTCCTATATCTTTGTTCTGTTATTGCATCTTGATATGTTATGTATGAATTTCCTTTATTATGCTTATGTGATGCGCGAATGAATGCAATTACATTGAATAATTCAATGCAATTAAGATTATCTATTTACGCGGTGATAACTATAATTATTGGATAAGATAAGTAAGTCACTTAGAGTAATTTGGGAATCTACACAGCACGCTGCCATAGTAGCGTGAAAGTACCTGAGCAGCAGGTTAGGGCTGCGTGAAGGTCGATCATACCCTTTTGCGGAAGTATTAAAGGGCGAAATAAAGGGCTCGTCTTGCAAGCCCTAGAGCGAAGTGACCTACGCGAAGGCAGGAATAGAGGGAATCAAATGACATCACAACCATGTCAAGGTTTGGAAACTTGGTTCCAGCATCCCCCCATACTGCTTTAGGTGTGACTTCATTCCACACTCCATGGGCTAATGCAAAAAGGGATAGTAATGTAGGGATTTGTTTGGCTAATTAATGTTGAACCTGGGTCATGCCCCCTCAAGCCAACATTTGGTTTTGCACATGGTCTGTAATAAATGCCTAGAACAAGGGTAAGCCATTTGATAAGGGACATCAAAATTCTCCATTTCTAATGAAGGCATATTTTCTAAGGAAGCTAAGTTCCAACTCTAGAACTGATTTTCTTAGAAATCTAATGATTTGGGTCATCTTAGATTTGGCCAAAACGCTTTGCGAAAAGTTCCCACTAGCAAGGTGGAACTTTGACTTCTGAAAAAGTTCTTGTTGAATTTGGGGGCAATTTCTACTAGACAACAAGGGGCTATGAATGCCCCTTATCCCAAACCAAGTTTGAGACCTAACCAAGTTGTACAAAGAATCCTTGTAAAACCAAGTTATGTGAAAGGAGTTTGTCAACAACATCAATGATTGTATTGATAACAAACAAAATTGACAGAAAAACAAATTGCCCCTCCTCCTCCTCCTCTCCAATTCATCATCACTCACCATGATCATCATCATTATGGGTGGGTACCACATTGTATGCATGCCCATGTTTTTTTGTTGTTCTAACCATGTTTATGTAGATATGCATATGAGCGAGCAAGTGATGTACAATGGTACTACATGGGATGTTTGATTTGTGCTAGATCATGAATGGCCATGTGATGACCATGATTTTTGTCTAGACAATTCATCCCAACTCACTTTCTCGATCACCAAGATTGTTTTTTTATATACATTGTGAGGCTCCATTCTCATACTACATATCTGTATTTTCTACTCATTATCGAGTTCAATACTTGGGAAGATGTATCTATCTGTGTTGTGTTACAATTGGCTGAGGAGCATCATTGGCAATGACATATGAAATGCAATTATAAGAGGTGTATATATCATTACAGGCTTTGATCTTCATATGTACTAACATAACAAGAGTTGAGCTCTAGATCAATAGGTGGATGCGTCATTGTGAATCAAAGAAAATTAGTAGGAGAGGTTACATGCAATGCTTGTAGGGGGAAGAAAGATTGGGGAAAAGTTGGAATCACGTGGTTTAATTTGTAACTGTAATGATGATTTAGAGATATTAATCACTTAATAATCAATTGGTAATTTAGAGATGTTAATCATTTAATCTGTTTAATGCTTACCAACAATTTATTTATATAGGAATAAGTAATATTTCTACATGTATGGTTCATATACTTGCTAACAATTATATAATCCCCACCCACTTTTTCATTTTACTTATCATTAGATATTACCCACTGCTAATTAGGGTAGGAATTTGATTGATTATATTTCTAGTGTCCCAACATTGAAACTAAAAGAACTTCCATCTGTCTTCCAAGATATAGATGATAACTCACAATATGTTCTTGATTTGTTATGTAAGTCTTTTTAATAAAGTCATAAGTTAGATTTGGTTTTCTACAAGTATTTCAACAATTTGGGAAGTGAGGTTGAACTAACTAAGAGATGTTCAAGCCATGTTTAGTCTCCTTCTAGCAAACATCAATGGGTGACTGATATTTTGGATGTGAAGCAATAGATTTGGAGCTTTAACATCATGGGAAATGATAACAAACTCAACAGTTCCAAACTTTTACATTGACATCGCAAAGTTGTCGCACAAAACTTGCTTACTTAATAATAGTAATGGAAAAGTAGGCAACATTAGTGTTAGGAGTGTTGAGTGCAATGATAACACTCCCCCAACTTATTGACAGGTGGTAGAATATTCATGGCAAATAATAGAGGACGATCATTTCCAACATACTTCTTGGGTCACATGTAGGGCTTCTCATTAGAAAAACATGGAATTATTATTGCTCCATATCAATGATCATAAAATGAAATTTGATTGGGAATGAAAGAAGAGATAAGATAACATTCTCACTCTATACTCCTTTTATTTGCATTTTCCTTCTTGAATCTTATTGATGTAAAAATAAAATTGCAAGGATAATTTAAATATTTTCAAAACTCATATATTTGGAGATGAGGTTGTTTCCTTAATGGATCCTTGTTTCAACATGTGTGTGATGTAAAATGAGGAGAGGCTATGTCGATCCAAATTCCGTAAATTTATTTTGCTGGAAAACCAAACATTCCGCCACAAAATTTTGAATATCTGATTTAAGGCCATCCCAAAAAAATTCCTTCTTAACCCTTCGGTAAGTTTTTAAAAATCCTGAGTGCCCTCCTAAGGGGGAAGTGTGCAATTCCATAAGAATCTTTTGTTTTAGTTGGGAATTCTTACAGAGGTATAAGCGATCTTTGTACCATAACGAATCATTT
The DNA here is from genome assembly GCA_031772625.1 of Pinus tabuliformis. Taxonomy (NCBI): domain Eukaryota; kingdom Viridiplantae; phylum Streptophyta; class Pinopsida; order Pinales; family Pinaceae; genus Pinus; species Pinus tabuliformis. The sequence goes on along the minus strand of CM062813.1, from coordinate 1,003,421,450 downwards.
TGCCAGCTAAATGTATCAGAAGTACTGGAATCTTGTTGTATCTTTCGAATAAGTGCCCACACTTCTTCGTCGTTCTTCCATTCCTCCCTTGTTTCGTTTATCCAATCTGGTTGGATAATAGAAATGGCACACAACAATGCTTCCACATCCTCATCCTTTCTTGAGAGTGCATCTGTCGCCACATTTTGCTTCCCTTTTTTTTAGATGATTTCAAAGTCATAACCCAACATCTTTGTGACCCACTTTTGTTGCTCTTCAGAGGATAATCTTTGTTCTAAAAAGTATTTAAGGCTATCATGATCCGTTTTTACCTTGAAGCGTCTTCCCATTAGGTAGGGTCGCCATTTCTTAAGTGCATGGAGTATTGCCAACATTTCCTTCTCATAAATAGCTTTGCTTAAAAACTTTCCCTTGATTGGACGACTTTCAAAAGCAATGGGTCTTTCATCTTGCATTAGAACAGCACCAATTCCATTTCCTGAAGCATCACATTCCACAATAAAGGTTTTTGTGAAGTCCGGCATAGCTAAGACCGGTGCTTGGCACATTGCCTCTTTAAGATGTTCAAAGGCCTTTGTTGCTTCCGGAGTCCATGAAAATGAATCTTTCTTCAATAATGTTGTTAGAGGTGCTGCTATTCTCCCATAATTCTTAACAAACTTGCGATAATACCCTATCAACCCAAGAAATCCTCGTAGATGCTTTATGGATGTGGGGATTTTTCATTCCTTAATGGCTTTAATTTTGCTAGGGTCTACCTTAACTCCTTCATGAGATACAATATGACCCAAATATTCCACCTCCTGGACTCCAAAGAAACATTTGGATCTTTTTTCATATAATTTTTTCTCCTCCAATATTTGTAGCACCCTGTCAACATGTTCAACATGATCCTTCCAAAACTTGTTGTAGATTAGTATATCATCAAAAAATACTAACACAAATTTTCTAAGGAATGGTTTGAAAATTGAATTCATCAAACCTTGAAATGTTGAAGGTGCATTGGTAAGGCCAAAAGGCATGACCAAAAATTCATAATGACCCTCATGAGTTCTAAATGCCGTTTTTAGAATGTCTTCAATCTTCATTCTGATTTGATGATATCCCGAACGAAGATCCAACTTGGTGAAGTAAATTGATCCATGCAATTCATCCAATAATTCATCAATAACAGGAATGGGGAACTTATCTTTAATAGTGAGCTTGTTGAGCTCCCTATAATCTGGACACATGTGCCATGATCCATCCTCTTGTGCACCAATACTACTAGAGCTAAGAAAGAACTTTGACTTGGTTGAATTATACCAGCCTCTAGCATTTCTGCAACCATATGTTCAATTTCACTTTTTTGGGCATAGGGATATCTGTACGGCCAGATGTTTGGAGGAACACTTCCTGGAATCAGATGAATAGCATGATCATGATCACACATAGGTGGGAGACCTTGGGAGTCTCAAATACCTTGGAATGATTGTCCAGGACATTTTGGAGATCTGGAGAAATAGATGATTCCAATGTGGAAACATCTAGCGAACATAATTGTGCAATTACACCTCTTTGCTCCTTTTTAAGAAGCTTAGTCATGCCATTAGAGTTGATTATCCTTCCTGGTTTCCCTGTAATACCCCTTAATTCAACTTCCTTTCCTTCCGTAGAAAATTTGATGAAAAGTTCTTGAAAATTAAAAGCTATTGTACCCAAGGATTGTAGCCATTGGACTCCTAGTACAACATCAACACCTCCCATTGGAATGGAAAGCATTGGGCTAGTCAATACATATCCTCCCATGGATAGCTTGATATTATGGCACTTTCCAGAGCAATTTATTGTTCCTCCATTTGCAATCATCACTTGACACTCTGGTGCTGGATATAGGAAGAAATTCAATTCTTTTGCTACCCTACAATGAATAAAATTGTGGGTGCTTCCTGAATCAATCAACACTATTACCTTTTTCTTCTTGATTTGTCCTTCTATCTTGATGTTTTGAGGAGTGGTAATTCCCACCAATGCATTAAAAGATATGGTCGTATTTATTTGTTCTTCATCTAGGCTTTGTTCCTGGAGTATATCTTCTTCTTTTGACCTTTCTTGCTTCGTTTCTTCTTCCTCTTCACAATCTATGTAGAATAATTTCTTCTCAGCACACTTATGACCTTTAGTGTATTTGCTATCACAACTGTAACAAAGCCCTTTAGCTCTTTTTTCTTCCAATTTTTGTGGTGTTAACCTTATAGGTTGTGGAAGACTAGGGGCAACAACACTTCTGTCTTTATAGTTGTCAGTGGTATGCTTCCTGGTTGCCATAATTTTGCTTTCCATTTTTCTTGCTAACCTGAATGCCTTCTCTAATGAATCAGGTTCCCAAAGGCGAACATCATGTTGGATATTATCCTTTAAAGACCCTATGAACACATCAATCCTATGCTCCTCTGGAATATCTTTTACCCTTATGTTCAATTTTTGGAACTCCTCAATGTGCTCCATTACTGAACCCTTTTGTTTGAGACTTATCAATTGGCTAAAAAAAGTGTTGCTTCTTGTATCTTCATAATGTGCTATCAATTCTTCCGTAAAAATTGCCCAAGTGATAAATTGTTTATGAGAGCAAAGCCATTGATACCATACAAACTGATTTGGTTCCAAATATATAGTTGCCATACGTACCTTTTGTGCGTTTTGCACATTATTGAGATCGAAGAATTGCTCCATCTGTAATATCCATGTGGCGGGATCCTTGCCATCAAACTTCCTCATATCGATTTTTTGAATATGGTGATTCTTCGATCCAACATTAGCGTCTATGGAATCATGATTAACATTTCTTTTGTTCTCATCATGAGTTTCCTTTACTACCTTTTAACCATTAGTGACCCTTTCTTGTAGCAACTTCTTCAATTCTTCCATGTCTGTCTTCAAATCTATCTTCAAATCTCCCATTGAATCCTCCATATTAGCTTCCATGCCCTTTATCTTAGATTCCACGCCACTTATCTTAGCATCTGTTAGCTTTTGTGAGCGTGACATTTGTTGCACTTGTTCTTGTAATTTTGATATATCATGTAGCATTTCTTCCTCTTCTTCATGAGTCATGCTAGAGCTTTCAAGTTCCTTACTAGGTGTTTGGATTTTCTTTCCTTGGGGCATCAGTTACCAATAATAATGCTTTATTATGCCCTTTGAATTCCGTTAAACCAAGCTTACACAAAAATTTAAAAAAAAACTACACATCTTTTTTCACTTTATAGAAGCCTGATATTGAATCTGACGTATCTCTGTAATTTCGGATCATCCAGTTCTAAAATTGCTACTTGTAGTATCCTTCTGCGTCCTCTTTCCAATGCCACAAGTCTGAGCCAAATTGGATTCTCCAAGGAAGAGTTATGTGAAATCTCCCACAGTGACTTGCTTTTAGACTGGTTTAGTAGAACGAATTTGTACGACGTGCCACGAGTCACTGTTTCAACCTTTGAATCTAAAACACACTTACAAGAAACTACAGTCCGTCCTCTTTCTGTACCTTCTGACGAAATTTCAATCTGATCCCCAGAGAGAAAGTTATGACGATTTTCCCCAGGTCCCCTATTTTGAATGTAATTCAGGAGTCTGCAAAAAGACCAACTTCCTCAGATCATATCTCCGCAAATATCGCGTGAAAAGCTCTGAAATTCGGACACAAGGTTCAGCGCGATTTCTTCTCAAATGAGGTTTTTTTGTGAGTTCTGAAACATCACAGAAAAAAAGTTATAGCGCGATGACCTGTTTGGAGCGGCGAAACCCTAGAATCCAAAGCTTCGATACCAAATGTTATGAAACCAGCTCACAAAAAGATAGAAAAGAGAGATCCATGCCTTAGAATTCAGCCTCTTCGAGGGGGAAACCTCCTTTACATTACATAAATGAACAATTCTTGGATGATACAAATGAAAAAACCTCCTTTCTATATATAGAAGTCTAAGGAGTCACAATATAATCCAGCCGACCTAACAATAATAATATAAAGCCACAAAAATAACAATAGAGGGATTCTATGGGGCACAGAAATAAAAATATGGGGATAATAAGGGCACAACGATATAAATAAGGGGTATAACTACAATAGTAATGGGGTAATCACTAGTATTATAGGGACCCAACAGACAATATTTGTCACAATGCGACATTGGACCATGGTTGAGCATGGATGACTATGGTTGTCACAATGTGATGTTGGACCAAGACACAATCTTTGTTACAATGTGATGTTGGACTAAGACACAATCTTTGTCACAATGTGATAATGGTTATTGACGATGGTTGACCATGATTGATTATAATGTCAAGACAATCTTTGTCACAATGCGATGTTGGACCATGGTTGATCATGGTTTATTTTCATATTGAGACAATCTTTGTCACAATGCGCCATTGGACCATGGTTGACAATGATTGATTTTCATATTTATAAAAGCCTATTATAAACCCAAGGTATATAAACCCTAAGATAAATATTATAAACCCTAAAATAAACATGGTTGACCATGGTTGACCACGAATGATTTTCATATTGAAATAAATTTTCTCATAATGTGAAGTTGGACTATAGTTGGTCATGATTGATTTTCATATTGAGACAACTTTTGGCACAATGTGACGTTGGACAATGGTTGACCATGATTGATTTTCATATTGAGACAATATTTGTCACAATGTGACCATAACCCCTATAATAATATTAATTCTAAAATCCGAGGGGAATAATATTAAATGCAAGTGATTAATATTATAAACCCAAGGTATATAAATTGCAAGGTAAATATTATAAACCCAAGGGAATAATAATCCTGAGGGATTAGTATTAAAACCCCAAGGCATTATAAACTCAAGGGATAAAAATTATAAACCCAAGGGATAAACATTATAAGCACAAGGTATATAAACCCTAAGATAAATATTATAAACCCTAAAATAAACATGGTTAACCATGGATGATGTTCATATTGACACAATCTTTGCAACAATGCGATGTTGGACTATGGTTGACCATGATTGATTTTCATATTGAGACAACCTTTTGCACAATGTGGCGTTGGACAATGGTTGGCCATGGTTGACCATGATTGATTTTCATATTGAGACAATCTTTGTCACAATGTGATATTGGACCATGGATGAACACAGTTGTCACAATGTGACGTTGGACCAAAAGACAATTGTGTCACAATGCAACATTGGACCAAAAGACAATCTTTGTCACAATGCAACGTTGGGCCATGATTGATCATGGTTGATTTTCATATTGAGACAATCTTTCTCACAATGTGACATTGGACCATGGTTCACCATGATTAATTTTCATATTGAGAAAAGCCTATTATAAACTCAGCGTATATAAAGCCTAAGATAAATATTATAAACCTTAGAATAAACATGGTTGACCATGAATGATTTTCATATTGACATAATATTTGTCACAATGCGATGTTGGTCTATGGTTGACCATGATTGAATTTCATATTAAGACAACCTTTGGCACAATGCGACATTGGACTATGGTTGACCATGATTTATTTTCATATTGAGACAACCTTTGGCACAATGTGACATTGAACAATGGTTGACCATGCTTGACAATCTTAACCCAAGGGAATAATATTAAACCCAAGGGATTAATATTATAAACCCAATGTATATAAACCCTAAGATAAATATTATAAACCTAATGGAATAATAAACCTAAGGGATTAAAATTAAAAACCCAAGGGATTATAAAACCAAGGGAATAATATTAAACCCAAGGGATAAATATTATAAACCCAAAGTATATAAACCCAATATTTGTCACAATCTCACATTAGACCATGGTTGTGCATGGTTGACCATGATTATCAACCCAAAGGATTTTTATTAGGCCCTAGGATAAATATTATAAACCTTCTAAATAATATTATACCTTAGGAATATGAACCCTTAGATTTATAAACCAAAGAGATTGATATTATCAACCCAACAAATTAATTATAGAAACCTAAGGTATTATAAACCGAAGGGAATAATATTAAACCCAAGGGATTAATATTATAAATGCAAGGTATATAAACCCTAAGATAAATATTATAAACCCAAGGTAATAACTAACCTAAGTGATTAATACTAAAAACCGATGGGATTAAAAACCAAAGGGATAAATATTATAAACCCAAGGTATATAAACCTCAAGAAAAATATTATAAACCCTAAAATAAAGATGGTTGACCATGGTTGGCCATGATTTATTTTCTTATTGACAAAATATTTGTCACAATGCGACGTTAGAATATGGTTGACCATGATTGGTTTTCATATTGAGAGAACGTTTCTGAGAATGCGACATTAGACAATGGTTGACCATGGATAACCATGTTGTCATAATGTGATGTTAGACGAAGAGGCAATCTTTGTCATAATGTGACCATGGTTGATTTTCATATTGCGACAATATTTCTTAGAATGTGACTTTGGAACATGTTTGACCATGGTTGTCACAATGTGACGTTGGACCAAGAGACAATCTTCATATTGTCTATGGGTTAGACTATAGTTGACCATGACTGATTTTCATATTGAGACAACCTTTATAACAACCATGGTCAACCATAGTCCAACATTTCATTGTGACAAAGATTATTTCAATATGAAAATCAATCGTGGTCAACCATGGTCAACCATGTTTATTTTAGGGTTTATCATATTTATCTTAGGGTTGATATAGCTTGAGTATATAATATTTATCCCTTGGGTTAGTTATTATTCCCTTGGGTTTAATATTATAAACCCAAGGGATTAATATTATAAACCTTCTAAATAGTTTTATACCCTAGGAATATGAACCCTTAGATTGATAAATGAAAGAGATTGATATTATAAACCTAACAAATCAATTCTAGAAACCCCCGGTATTATAAACCTAAGGGAATAATATTAAACCCAAGGGATTAATATTATAGACCCACGATATATAAACCCTAAGATAAATATTATAAACCCAATGGAATAATTAACCAAAGTGATTAATACTAAAACCCTAAGAGATTAAAAACTAAAGGGATTAAAAACCCAAGGGAACAAGGAGGTTGGAGCGGGAAGGGTGATAGTAAACCTTGAAGAAAATAATGAGTTAAAGTTTGTATGGGGACTCAAAAATTCCACAAACAATCAAGTAGAAGCTATTTCTCTTTGGCAGGGACTGAAAATCAATGTCTCTAAGGGTATCAGGAACTTGATAATTATTAGTGAATCTGTGACGATAATCCAAAAATACTTGAGGCTCGTTGAGCATGAGAACCTCCTAAAAACTGAAAATTCCCCAATTAGTATAAGGATAATTTATCTTTTTAAGAAGATTACAAATTTTAAAATGTTCCACATTTTGCTTGCCAATAACCAAGTGGTGGACGTGCAAGCCAACGCTGGGGTGGTATTAGAGCAAGGCTCTTTATGTATTAACGACTTTGTGTAAATATGTCATATCCCTTGATACTGTATAAAATTGTAAGACCAATGTAGTACAGTTGGAGTACAAGTTTGTAGAACCACATTCAGGTAGTTATTATGGACAACATCCTGATGGCTTTTTGTAGTCCGTTGGGAGTAGGGGCCGTTGGTAGGAATTTATTGAACATGTGTGATAGAGGGAGCTCGGAGGCAATGAAAAATGACAGGTGGGATTTCAGTCCTTGGTTATTAGCATGGATATTTATTAAAGTTCCATTCATGGGTTGGGCAGGTACCATCACTATTCATTCCTACCTTATTTCGACAGTGGTGGAGATGGATGGTAGCTATTTCACCATGATGCAGAATCAATGCTCATTTATGGAAGAAAAGATGGGAATGAATATCGGGATGAACTAGCCTATTATATATAACAGTTGGTTGTCATTGGTTAACCATAGGAATTTTTCAGTACAGGGAAGCATTGCCAAGAGAATGGCCTCAACAAGCAATGGAAGTGGTGGCGTAGGGTTTAGTCACAATGGGAACTTAGGGGAAATTGTTGATAGCTCCTACAAGAAAGTGATAAACGAAATAGTGAAAGTAATCAATGAAAACATGGCGGTTTTGTACACCCAACTGTCGGGTCTTGGTAAATACATGAATTTCTCCAAAAACCATAGAAATTCTGAGCACAGACATTTTGAGCCTGGGTCACAAGGTGGAAAACATTGAAGTAAAAGTTGAGACAACCACTGTGGGTGTGTTAAAAGAAGTCTTTGGATTCGGGGATGGCTCTGTCCCTCATGCTGAAGGTGTCATGGGCACTGAAATTCGGTACTTGGAACCTTGGGATGGAAGCATAGAATAATTGGTCACACCTTCTGACGAGGATTTGGGAAAAATCAAACTTGGTAGCAATGGGTAGCACTTTTCTTTTCTAGTCACATATATGTTTTGTTGATCAATGGAGTATGCTGGAGTCTTTTGGAAGGTTTATAGTATAAGCTATGTAAAAATGTCATATGTAAATAATATTGGTAGTAATAGGGTCCTTCTTCTGTTTAAAATGTTGAACAATTCTAAGAGCTTTCTCTCCAAGAATGTATGGGACCTGGCCCATTTCCAATTTTTCTAATGAAAAAGGCTACCCCTTTTATTTAAAATACAAAACCCAAGCGATAAATATTATAAACCCAAGGTATATAAACCCCAAGATAAATATTATAAACCCTAAAATAAACATGGTTGACCATGGTTAGCCACGATTGATTTTATTATTGACAAAATATTTGTCATAATGCGACGTTAGATTATGGTTGACCATGATTGATTTTCATATTGAGAGAGCCTTTATGAGAATGCGACATTAGACAATGGTTGACCATGGATAACCATGTTGTCACAATGCAATGTTGAATGAAGAGACAATATTTGTCATAATGTGACCATCATTGATTTTCATATTGTGACAATCTTTCTTAGAATGCGACATTGGAACATGGTTGACAAAGGATGACCATGGTTGTCACAATGTGACGTTGGACCAAGAGACAATCTTCATATTGTCTATGGGTTAGACTATGGTTGACCATGACTGATTTTCATATTAAGACAACCTTTCTAACAGCCATGGTCAATCATACTCCAATGTCGCACTGTGACAAATATTGTGTCAATTTGAAAATCAACCGTGGTCAACCATGATAAACCATGTTTATTTCAGAGTTTATAATATATATCTTAGGGTTTATATACCTTGCGTTTATAATATTTATCCCTTGAGTTAGTTATTATTCCCCTGGGTTGATAATCCCTTGGGTTTTTAGTATTAATCTATTTGTTTTATTATTCCCACATATTTATAATATTTATTTTAAGGTTTACATACCTTGGATTTATAATATTAATCCCTTGAGTTTAATATTATTCCCTTGAGTTCTCGGATGCGAGTGATTAACTGCATTGTCACAGTCGAGAAAAAAAGGGACGGCAAGTGGTGAAGCCAATTGGTCACCCACGCTTCCCTCCAAAACTCTACCGCAAGCATTTATGGAGATTTATTGTAGTGCGCGGGACGAGGTAGACTTGCTCTATTGATTAAGATGACGCTCTTGGATCGCTTCCCCCATACTCCTTCTCCTCTGAACCTTAACTGTCCCCTTGCTGCCGCAGAGTCGAGCCTGTGCACGACATCGGGGAGAAGATGCCAGCTACTAAGTTGCACTGAATTGGACGAGAATGCTCATTTCTTGCACAACCTCCTTCCTAGCCTTCTCTCTGATATTTCAGACCTTAACTTTGGCACTGATTTGAATACCTATGCTCTTTCAGCTCCCTCCAACAATTCCACCCCTGTCACCGCTCATCCTTGTACCAGTTTATCTAATTCAATTCATATTAGCATGCCTTGGTTGAGCCATTGGATGCACTGTCGGAGGGGTGGTAGCAGAGGGAGAGAAATTCGGCCTCCCTTCCTGTCCTGCTCAGAATCTACCCCCTCTGCCGCTTCTTCCCCCTCTTCTGCAACTCACTTCACAAAACGATATCCTGCCACCTGCAGCAGACAAGGACGTGCGCAAATAACAGTTTCGGTGCATGCTGCAGAGGCTCCTCAACCTCCTAGCCATTCAACCCAATTTCAGTTTCGGTGTACTCTGGACAGGCCGTGCATAATTGCCACAATTTCTGTAGCATTCAAAGAAATACCTCAAAGCACGTATGTCCCAGCTAGCCATATCCCGGAGAAGACAGTTGCAGGCAAAAGGAAAGCCCTTGGCAGCAGCTCAGGGGAACGCAGAAGACAGGAGGACGCTCCAGAACGCAAAGGCGTAGATCATGGAGGTAATACCTCAACCCGCTCCAAGACAGTGGAGGAAGCACCGAGAGTTCAACAGGTTGCGGAGGATGAGATGGAGGAATACAGATGTCTGATCATCGAAGAACCTCCTCACTCCAACGACACATAGTCGTTCCAAGCTTACCCTCCTGCCAGGTCATGAGCTCACGGATTTCCATATCAGTGGTCCATTTTGTCGTTTCCTTTGTGAAAATGTTGTCAGCGGTCTATTTTGTTGCTTACTGTATGCAATTGTTGTTAAATTTTAATGTGAAGTTTGATAAACTGTTCCAGGCTGTAACCCCTGCGTGGGCAACAAACATTTCAATTTTGGACTGGTTTCCCCATTGCAGGCAGTCACTTTTAGATATAGGTTGTTAAACAGAGCTTATTTTGAGATCTGAACTACAGAGGCTGGTGCCTCCTTGTACCATTTTGTTATATTAATAGATTTAGACATATTTAGAAAAAAAATATTATTCCCTTGAGTTTTTTTTTCCAAAGGAAAAAACGAAACTTTTTATTAAGACAATAAAAAGTTTACATTGCATATGCTGACGCATCTCTGATCATACTGTGTGACTATTTTGTCTGTTTTACAAAAACATTTTTTTGCCTTTTTCTTGTGACCAGTTTCCCTTAAGAGGCTAAACTGTCAATCTGATTCATCTTTTTTTGCTTGTTTTTCCGGAACTGAGGTTCCCTTTGTCTAAAATGCTTGAAACTAAAGGCTGTTCAGAATAACTGTCCAAAAAAAACTGGGTCTCCTCAACAGGGAGGAAAAAAACCCGTTACATGAACATACATATTATATAAACTGTCATATTTACCATAGCTTAAAAGTCTTAGTTTTCCAGAAGTGTAAATTTTAGATTTTGATATGAAAAATAAAAACGAAAAACGCTGCCAAAAGTTTAGAAGAGGTGATCATAAGGAGGCTGTTCGGATCTGCTGATTTGACCTTGATTTTCCTCTAAGATTTTCCAGTTGCCCAAATCCTACTGCAGACCTTCTTTAGAAAGCTTTTCGGCTGTATCATTCCTTTCCCTGAAAATGTGACATAGAGAGAAACTGTTAAAATATGATTTTAAAATCTGAGTTTCCTCCAGAATTTGTTTTAAGATTTGATTTCTGCATGTGCTTTGACCATTTACCCATCTGATCACTGATCCAGGTGGATATTGGTGGCCACCTGCCAAGTCCACCTGGACCCCCACCATTGTCTTTCTCAGCATTTTCGGTTTCCTTAATTGTAGCACAACTTACTATTTTTAGCAGTTTTTCGGGTCCTGAAATTCCAGAGCCGTTTTGAGGCCTTAAACGACGTTTTTTGGGGAATCCGAGGGCAACACGAGTCCATGGAATGGACTGGTGTTTCTCGTTCCAACAATGATAGTGCTCGGATAGATCTTTCTAATGAGCTATTGTACGCGTCAAACAGAGATCATATGCCAAAGTTACGACCCCGAGAAGTTGATGTACCAACTTACCCCCAAACGGGGCCCACAGTTTGGCGTTTCATCTCCTAGGGTTAGGTTTTGGAATGTTAAGGGTTTTTCCATTGTTTCTCAACAATAAATAGGCCTTTGAGCCTCATTGTAACACAGTTCAGAGGCATGTAGCCATCACATCTCTTCTCAGAGATAAGCTACCATCGCCCTAGCTAGTTTATTTCCATTTCTATCTGTAAGCATATTTAAGTATTTTCCATTAATGAAATGAAGTATTTTTTCCGCTGCATCTTTGTGTGTATGGTTATCCCTGTAATTTGTTGCGTTCCTGTTTAAATCCGGATCAGTGGTATCAGAGCGGTCTGCTTTTTCTCTGTTTTTCTTTGCATGTCCCCAACAAGGTCGGGATATAAGGAGTTAGGGCTTGAACTGGTTGAACCTTTGCAAGACCAGCCTCGCAAATCCCGACGGCCTCCCATGGCGGACGAGAAGAAAGACGAGGGGGCAGGAGATCCCATCAAAATCTTGCTCGAAGAAGCGCTCGAGCGACAACGGAACGCGATGATGGACAGCTTTGCGCAGATCCTTCAGCGGCTACCCAGAAGCGGCGCATCGGCTTCCAGCAGCTCCTCTGGAAACGCCACACCCTTTAAGGTACAAGTTAATTTTGAAATCCCCATATTCGAGGGTCAGATAGACACCGATGCCGTAGATAAATGGTTAAATCTGCTAGAGGGTTATTTTTCTGTTCATGAATTTTCGAGTCGGGAAAAGATTGTTTTTGCTCTTCTCAAAGCAGCCCCCCACGTCAAGGACTGGTGGGAAACCTACTGCGAGCAGAAGGATGAAAGTACTGGCTCACTATTTTCAGCCGCACCCACCTGGGATTCGTTCCGGGATGCCATCAAGGAGCAGTACTACCCTGTCGGAAGCTATGAGGATGAATACATAAAGTGGACCACGCTACGGCAGGGAAGGGACCAAGACGTGCCGGAGTTCACCAATCTTTTCCATACCCTTCGCACAAAGTTATGTATCAAGGATTCAGAGCAACATTTGATACTCAAATACCGTGGCTGCTTTCACAAGTACATCCAGGAAGAAATACAGTTCCTAAACATCCCCTCGCTCGGCGCAGCATACCGGTATGCCGTCAAGGTCGAGCAGAAGTTTAAACAAAAGAAGCGAGACTTTGGATCTGCGAATCCAAAGCAGGGGAAAGGTGCCCCTAAACCACAGAACAAAGGACAAAGCCAAGGATGGATAGCCCAAGACAACCAGCCGAAGCTGCAAGCAAAGAGCAACGCCGCGAAGCCGAGAAAGGACACTGGAAAATGGTGCGAGTTCCATAAGAGCTCCACTCACAACACAAGTGAGTGTCGGGCCAAGCAGTCACTAGTGGCTGAGCTAAAGGTTTCAGAATCAGATGCATGTTCCGACTCTGAGTCAGAACCCAATAAGGGGTATGAAAAAGGGAAGCAGATCATTGATGCGGATCCCAGCGCCACTGTTGCTACCGCAAAGATCCAGAAAAATGAACCCGAAGATCCAGAGGAGGAGGAGCGTCTCTTCCACTCCCAGATGTGGGTAAAGGGCTCCCCGATACAGTTCATTGTTGATAGCGGGAGTCAAAAGAACCTCATTTCGGCAGAGGTCGTGAAGCGGTTGGGCTTACCGACCACAACACATCCACAACCATACACCATTGGGTGGCTTCACCAAGGGCGAGATCTTCGCGTGAGCCAGCAGTGTCGCCTTCCATACAACATCAAGCCCTTCACGGATGAGGTATTGTGTGACATTGCTCCCCTTGAAGTTTGTGACGTATTACTAGGACAACCATACTTGTGGAAGCGACATGCTGTGTATGAATCAAGGCCCCGTGCTGTTATTATTACATTGGGAAATAAGCTGTTCAGGATACCAGAGGTAGCACCATCTGCCGCCATCTCTTTGATTATGGCAAAACGATGCAGTAAGATCATTTCCAAAACTAGGAAATTTGTTTTCCTGATGATACGCCCTCAAGGGAAGAAGAAGACAGTGGTCGCGGCCTCCAAACGGGGTCCCTCTGCACGACAGCTACAGATGGACAAGATTGTGGAGGAGTACGAAGACATCTTCACCTCCCCGGCAGGGGTTCCTCTGCACTGTCAAGTCAAGCACTCCATCGATCTGACCCCAGGTGCGCCGCTACCCAATGGACCAATTTATCGGCGCTCCATTCTGGAGAACAATGAAATCAAGAGGCAGATTCAGGAGCTCCTGCAGAAAGGTCACATCCGTCCGAGTTCTTCGCCCTGTGGGAGCCCGATAGTGTTGGTACAGAAGAAGGATGGGACGTGGAGACTCTGTATTGACTATCGGGCGCTGAACAAGATCACCGTCCGTAATAGGTACCCGATCCCGCGGATTGATGACCTCCTAGACCAACTAAAGGGGGCAAAATATTTCAGCAAGATCGATCTGAAGTCAGGATATCACCAGGTACCAATTGAACCCTCAGATGTGTGGAAGACTGCCTTCAAATCCAAGGAGGGCCTCTTCGAATGGTTGGTCATGCCTTTCGGATTGACGAATGCTCCTGCAACCTTTATGAGGCTAATGGATGACATCTTGCGACCATTCACCAACTCCTTTGTAGTAGTATACTTGGATGACATTCTGATCTTCAGCCAGAGTTGGGAAGAGCACCTCCAACACATCCGACAGGTTCTCCAAACACTGCGGCAACACAAGCTATGTGCCAATTTGGAGAAATGCACTTTTGGCATGACCGAGGTTCAGTATCTGGGATACATCATTGATGAACAGGGGGTGCATGTCGATCCAGCCAAGGTCCAAGTCATTCGGGATTGGCCCTCTCCAACCACTCTAACAGAGCTCCGCAGCTTTCTAGGTCTTGCCAACTTCTACCACAGGTTTGTGTTTGGATTTTCTCATATTTCTTGGCCCTTGAGTGAAGTCACCAAGGGCGGGGCGAAAGCAAAATTCTTTTGGTCTGAATATCAACAGAAGGCATTCAGGGAGTTGAAGGATCGCCTCTGCACGGCACCAGTGCTCGCGTTACCAGATTTACAACAACCATTTGAGGTCGAGACAGATGCCTCTGACTATGCTATTGGGGCAGTCCTTACTCAACATGGACATCTAGTGGCATATCACAGTGAAACACTTTCAGACACAGTCCGAAAGTACCCCACTTATGATAAAGAGATGTATTCCATTGTACAGGCCTGCCGACAATGGAAGCATTACATTTTGGGGAAGGAAACAGTCATCCACACAGACCACCGACCTCTGCAGTTCATATAGACCCAAGGGAAATTGCAGAATGATCGCCATCAGAAGTGGTCTACATACCTGCAACAGTTTCACTTGAATATGAAGTATAAAAAGGGCAGCACTAATAATGTTGCAGATTGCCTCAGTCGACCACCGATCATGGCGCTAACCATCGTGCTCAACTCTTGCGGGCATGAGACTTCTGATTGGCCACTTCTCTACAAAAGCGACCCAGAATTCGGCCACACATACCAGACACTCTTGGAGGGTCGGCAGGTTGCCGATTTTCACCTCCAAGATGCCCTATTATGCCACCTCAGTCATCTTTGTGTTCCTTCAAGCGAGCGTGCCAAGATGATTTGGGAAGCACACTACAGTCGGGCTGCTGGGCATTTCGGGGTCGAGAAAACAGTGGCAGTACTGCAAAACTATTTCTATTGGCCGAATCTTCGACAGGATGTTGGGAAGTACATCCGATCATGTACTGCCTGTGCCATTGCCAAACCGACCATTAAGAAGCAAGGCCTCTATACCCCGTTGCCTACCCCTAGTCGACCTTGGGAATCCATCTCCATGGATTACATGTCAGGCCTTCCTTCCACTAAGCATGGAAATGACTGTGTTTTTGTGGTCGTCGACAGGTTCTCAAAGATGGCCATTATGATGGCCTGCAAGAAGAATATCACAGCAGAAGCCACTGCTAAACTCTTCTTTGAACGAGTGTGGGTGCACTTTGGGATCCCACAGTCTATCATCTCAGATCGGGACAGTCGGTTTCTCAACACCTTTTGGTTCAGTCTCTGGTCAATGCTGGACACCAAACTCACGAAGTCCACAGCCTTCCATCCTCAAACTGATGGCCAGACAGAGGTTGTCAATAGGATGATTGTGCACATTCTGCGCATGTATAACTCAAAGCATCCACGCACATGGGACGAGAGCCTCCCCTACATTCAGCACAGCTACAACCGAGCTCTTCACAGCTCCACTGGCCATAGCCCTTTTCAGGTGGGTTTGGGATTCCAGCCACTATGCCCCATTGATGTGGCCATGCCACTTGTAGCTACTCACATGAATTCAGCTCATGTCCAGTCCAAAACAGATAAGGCCACCAGCTTCATTGAGCGCATACAACATATTCGCCAGCAGGTCCATGACATTCTTGAGAAATCAAATGCCAAGTACAAGCAGCGACATGATCAACATCGGGTGCCACACAAGTTTCAGGTGGGCAACAAAGTCTGGTTGCATTTGCAAAAGGAACGCCTTACTGGAGCCTATCGGAAATTGAGACCACTCCGATATGGTCCTTACACCATTACTAAGGCTATGGGAGACAATGCATTTGAGCTCAGCATTCCCCCATTCCTTGGCCTGCACCCAGTATTCAATGTGGACCGCCTTCGGCCATACTTTCCACCATTGCTAGACACATCCGACATTGCAGAACAGCTCAAACCCACAGAATTAAATCCAGATTGCATGGAACAAGCTGCAACTGATCGGATCATGGACACACAGATCAAGAACACTCGCCAACAGAATATCCAACTGTATCGAGTTGTCAAAGCAGGCTAACTCCTTCAGCAGGGCAAGTGGCTCACCAGGGAACAAGTTCAGCAGAAGTTTCCTCATCTCATGGAGGAGCTCAACGCAATGGGGACCATTGCTTCCTAAGGGGGGCGGAATGATCCAGGTGGATATTGGTGGCCACCTGCCAAGTCCACCTGGACCCCCACCATTGTCTTTCTCAGCATTTTCAGTTTCCTTAATTGTAGCACAACTTACTATCTTTAGCAGTTTTTCGGGTCCTGAACTTCCGGAGCCGTTTTGAGGCCTTAAACGAAGTTTTTTGGGGAATCCAGGGGCAACACGAGTCCATGGAATGGACTGGTGTTGCCCGTTCCAACAATGATAGTGCTCGGATAGATCTTTCTAATGAGCTATTGTACACGTCAAACGGAGATCATATGCCAAAGTTACGACCCCGGGAAGTTGATGTACCAACTTACCCCCAAACGGGGCCCACAGTTTGGCCTTTCATCTCCTAGGGTTAGGTTTTGGAATGTTAAGGGTTTTTCCATTGTTTCTCAACAATAAATAGGCCTTCGAGCCTCATTGTAACACAGTTCAGAGGCATGTAGCCATCACATCTCTTCTCAGAGATAAGCTACCATCGCCCTAGCTAGTTTATTTCCATTTCTGTCTGTAAGCATATTTAAGTATTTTCCATTAATGAAATGAAGTATTATTTCCGCTGCATCTTTGTGTGTATGGTTATCCCTGTAATTTGTTGCGTTCCTGTTTAAATCCGGATCAATCACATTTAGGGAGTCTCCGAAGATATGAATTGTGAGAGTGTTCCTTTGAATAAGCCAGCATAGAAGGAATTTCAAGGCGAGCATTTCTGCATAGTTGTTTGAACCTGTTCCTAATCCTACAGAAGCTTTAAGGATGTGGTTTGAATTTTCGTGTATGACTAGGCCTGCTCCTGCTTTATTGTTTTGAGATGCTCCATCGAAAAACGCCCAAGGGATTCCTTCTGTTATATGAACCTCCGAGACGCTTCTTTTAGGATGGGTTTCCTTAGGTTCTGGAATACTAGAAAAGATAGAAATGCTATGGATTGCTGTGATGGTCACTGGGGTTTCCTTGTCCTGGAATATGCTCCTGTTCCTAGCGATCCATACCCCCCAGCTGATGATTAAAGGTAGATTGCGCATGTTTCCATCTGAATATAATTGCCACCACTTCTTCCATGCCTCTTGCACATTTTCACCTTCCCATTCTAGCTTTTTGTTCAGAAGGTTTCCTGCCTCTCCCCAAATCTTAAGAGTTTCTGGACACTTGAGGAAGAGGTGATTTATGGATTCAGCTTCTAATTTGCACAGAGTGCATCTCCCAGGCCCGTACATATATCTGGATTGCAGTATGTCCCAAGTTGGGACTTTACTTTTTAGAATGCACTAGAAAAGGATTTTTGACTTTGGAGGGCTTTTAAGTTTCCATAGCTGTTTCGGCCACCATTCCGGCGCTCCCCATCCTTTCCTAGACATGAGGAATTGTAACCACTTTTTGGAGCATATTCCCCCGAGTCTGCATGCGCCCATATTAACTCATCCTGGTTGTTATTCAATCTCACATTAGATTTGGAAAGTTCCTAGATAAAAGCTCTCCATTCGTTCCTCCATCTATGATCTAATTCTAGATCTTCTTCACTCTTCCATGCTTGTCCCCAAATGGTTGAATGTCTCGTTTTTTCCACTTGGCTTAAAAAGAGTATACCTTTATCTTCTAAATGTTGGGCTAGGCCAGGAGGGAGGACATAGTTTTCATTGCAGCCTACCCATGAATCCTTCCCGATCTTTACCTTTTCTCCGTTCCCAACCTTCCATGCATATTATTCCCTTGAGTTAATAATTATTAAAATATTAATTAATTAATTAATACTAATTACTATTAATAAATAATAATAATAAGTAGTTAATTATTATTATTTATTAATTAATTATGAATTAATTAATTATTAATAATAAATTAATTAATTTTATAATTTTTATTTATAAATTTCAAATAGACATATAATTATAATTTAAATGTTAGTATAATAATTTAAATGTTGGTATAAAATAACATTGTTTTTTTTACTTTAAATTTAAACAAAAATCACTAAAAAAATAATTTAAAATTCAAATATTTTTTTTCCCAAATAAAATAATCATTACACATTTAAAAAATTGATTTTAATTTTAAATTAATAAAAATACTTATGTCTTATTTTAAACCATAACAACTAATTATTTTCTTTATACATTTTAAATATTAAAAAATAATTACTAAATACCTCAAATTTATGAAAAATAAAATGATCATCATAAAATAGGTGAAATTTGTAAAGTGCGGTAATCATCACTTTAAAGAAATTTTGTGCTCAACATAAAAAGGTTACTTATGATTTAAATTAATTGAATATCAAATATTAAATTAATTTATTATGAAATATTGAATTAATTTATTTAAAGACTAATAACCAAATAATATAAACGTTTTTATTATTAAGTCAGAAACAAAATCGAAGCTTGCGTATTAAGCTGATTAGAGGTCCTGAAGAGATAATTTATATCTAAGTATTTTTTTTAAGGGTGTTTATGTGATATAGACTAGAATTTGATTCTCAAACAGAGGGTGATAACATTATGCACCATCGAAGGGGATAACCTGGATTTTTTGGGGTTGCATTGCATTTGAATAATCTAGTTGAAATATAACGCAATTTGAGAAAAGGCTTGAAGTTTATTTAGATATTGGTTTGGTTAGATATCCTAGGTAAGTTTTATTTTTTATTTAATTGTAATAAGTAATATATATTTTGTTTAGTTTTTTATTTGCTATAGTTATTTTTGACTTAAAAAAATTTAAAATTTGTTTAAAATTTCACCGTATCAAATAAAATTTATTATTTTAAAATAAACTTTAAATTCATTTATCTAAAATATTATTTACTAAAATGTTTTACTTCTTAATGTGTAATGATGAAAAAACTGACTTCAATGTAATTTCAATGTACTTAATACACAACCACCCTGAAACGTACGAAACTTGGCAAGTTTAATTGTTTGGAACGCTCAAATGTACTAAACATGACAAGTTTAATTGTCTAGAATGCACCATCGTGGAGCCTCAACCGCCACCTGAGCCTACATGGGCTTTAACATACCTTGCAGGGTAAAAACATAGCATATGTAATATCAATCATTCATCTAATAATTTTATTAGTAATAACTATTGCAGGTGTGAAACCATAGGCAGTTAGGGAGTTCATATTTGAATGTTTTTATTGGGCCAAATTTATTTAATAAAATTTTTAAACTTTTTATTAATTTGATATAGTTTTTATTCCTAATCTTTTATTTACTTTTTCATAAGTTATTTTATTTTATTTAAATTAATTTAAATTATAAATTATTTTATTGAAGTAGTTAATTAAATTTATTTTTAATTATATCACATTTAGAAAAATGCTTAAATAAATTTTAATAATAAAATTTATGTTTATAATCTAAAAACAACAGTGATCATATTTTTTATATAGTTTTAATTAAAATTATCAAACGAAAATAAAAACTATGTATAATATAAAAATTAATTAAAATTTTTATATAGTTTTAATTAAAATTATCAAACGAAAATAAAAACTATGTATAATATAAAAATTAATTAATTAAAATAATGTGATGCTCGTAACGATTTATGGTTTTATTTTTTTGGTATACTTATTTCTGTTTTTTCTCCCCAATTTCAACCATCATCTATTTATCAAATTACAATATTAAATGTTTAATCTAGCTGTAATTAAATTAAGTGGCATTTCATATATATAATATTTCCACACAAAATCATTTTTTCTTAAAAGTTTTAACTTTTTATTATTATTACTCATCATTTTAATTATCATTTATTGTCTGGTAAATAAAAAAATGGAAATTTTAAAGATAGATGCAAATTGTATTTGACATTTGGGCATTGACCAAGTCAAAAAAATCAAACCATGACTTACTCTTATCTCATTGGGACATTGTAGATTTAATCTAGACTCTTAAATTCCTATTTGGACATTGTAGATTTAATCTAGACTCTTAAATTCACATGCTTGTGAGTCATCTATGAAAATATTATCAGTTGGTTGCCATTATCGAGACAAATTTTTCATTTAGATTTAGCTGCATTATCTCTACCTAGACAAAATTTTAAAGAACTCTATTTGTTGATGAATTAAATAGAAGTGTAATTTTTATTAATATAGACTTGTATGTCTTTATTGTTTTTTCACTCTATCTTAACTATATTTAAACTAAGCAAGTGTAGATATTATGTATCCGTTATTCAAATATAGAAATTGGTTCACACTTTTCAAAGTTCAATAATTAAACTAAAGAGCATGTAATGCTAGCTATGCGGCCTTATATTGTAATTGTGTTTAAGCTTAACTTCTTCATCGAGTAAATTATTAATAATATATTTTAGTAGATTATTTGCAAATTCTTTCAAATCGTGTTTTTAATTATTATTATTATTATTCAATTGAATATTATAAAAATTATTATTAATAGAACCACTTACATTATTTTCGAAACCAAAAGAAACCAAAGAAGAATTAATGGGCAATGAACCTGAGGGAAGCTGACTCGATGAACTTGTAGAGTTATTACAACCGAAATACCAGATCGTTCCAGCTTCACCCTCGATGGTGGAAGGGTGAGAAACACCATCAACCTAAGATCGGAGAGAAGAGACTTGATTAGAACTAATTATGCTTCTCGAAAGACCATGAAAGCAACTAGACTCATTAGATTGCGAGATCGATTTCTCTAAGAGCTTACTGAACTTCTTGGACTGCTTTAATTTCCAGATTTCTTCTAGATGAGTAGATTTCAGTGTCGAGCACACCTCGATCCTTGACCAAAGGGGATCAGAGATCTCATTTGAAAGTTTCAAATGCAGAGACAACAAATCACGAGAAATGAAATACATAAATTTTCTCACCCTACCAATCTCCAAACGAACCAATGCCATGCTAGCATTAAGAAAAATAAGAAATTAACTAGAATTCTTAAGAGGGTGCTTAATCTGAGCAAAGGGAGGAACAAGGGAAGAGTCTCTACATCGTTTTAGAAATGCCAGATCTGTCTCCAACTTGGAAACATGAGACTATTCAAAGTGATTAACTTTAATAGCAGTGGCCCTTCCATATAGGGTAGTAATTTTTGTATTCAGGCTTCTGTGATCCATAATGAATTAAGCAAAGCCTTTAGGTAGAAATCACATAACATAAATTTTTGGTTGACGTGTTTCAAACCAACAAGTGTGGTTCATCATCAAGGCCAGATGAAGAGGCAAACCATGACAAAAGCTTAAATAGAGAGCAATGTAGAGATCAAAATTTCAAGTAATGACTATATTTTAACAATCATGTTTAAATTACGATATTAATTTATTAATATATTAAAAACAAATATTATTAAGTAACAACTATATTAAATGACTAGTTTTTTAAAAATAATATTTAAATTATGATATTAGTTTATTAATTTATTTAAAAACAAATATTAATAAGTCACGTCTATATTAAATGACTAGTTTTTGAAAATTAATATTTAAATTAATTTATTAAAATCAAGTATTATTAAAAAAAAACCTAACAAGAATAAAAAAATCAAAGTCAAACTCCAAACAAGGAGGGAAGTCAAAAATTATAAAAAAAGATTCAAGAACCTAATCGAGACAAGATAATTTAATAATAAACAAATAATTAATGGAAGTAAAATAAACTAAATTAAAATAATTAATGGAAAATTAATAAAATAAAACAAAAATATGCACAAGTCAAAAGAAATATATATATATATATATATATATATAGATAAACAAAACTAAAAATTAAATAAATAATAACACACACACGGACCTATATATATTCAAAGAAAAGTAATCAATAAATAAAACATGGTCAACAATAAAATATGGGGCTAAGGTCCATTAAACAAATAACAAAAATACTAAAAGGAGTTAAGAACGAATAGGATGATAAAATACTTAAGAAAATATGAAGGGTCAAGAAATTAAACTCTAATGAAGAATAAATCAATAACAAATACTATAAAAAGGACACTGATACCTACATAGATAAACAAACAAAAAAATGAATCCCAAAAAGAAACATAAAAAACTAGGAGGAGAGGACAAGGACCCAACTTCTACTAATATTCCAACCATCGTCTCTATTCAAATTATTGGTTCTTTTTTCAATTTCTAGGTCAATTTATGATGATAACCTTAGTAACGACTTGGGCCTCCTCAATGCATATGTGATGCTTAGATTTATTTTCATGCTCGGCCAAAGTAGAGGAGAGGGTCCTCCATGCTTGATGTCAGTGGCACGTTCATGAATCCTTTGATTAATCGAGTGACCAGTCTCACTAGTGTAGGGAGTCACATAAGAGCATGGAATAATGTAAACACCCTTAATATTCTTATGGTCCACTAAGTCTTTTACAGATCTAACGGAGCTTCGGATGGTATTTAAATACTTGTATTATATAGATATATATATATATATATATATATATATATATATATATATATATATATATATATATATATATATATATATATATATATGCTTGTGTATATTTTTATTTTATTTTATTTATTTTTCATTAATTATTTTTATTTATTAAATTATCTTGTCTCGATTAGGGTCTTGGCTTCTTTTTATAATTTTTTACTTCCCTTCTTGTTTTGAGTTTGACTTTGTTCTTTTTTTATTCTTGTTAGTTTTTTTAATAATATTTGATTTTAATAAATTAATTTAAATATTATTTTTCAAAAACTATCTGTTTAATATAGTCATTACTTATAATAATTTTTTTAATATATTAATAAATTAATATCATAATTTAAATATTATTGTCCAAATATAACCATTACTTGAAATTTTAGTCTCTACGTTTCTCTCTATTTAAGCCTTTGCCATGGTTTGCCTCTTCATCTGGTCCTGACGATGAACCACACTTATTGGTTCGAAATGCGTCGGCCAAAAATTTCTCTTATGTGATTTCTATCGAAAGATTTTGCTTGATTTTATTATTGACAAAATATTTGTCACAATGCGATGGTAGACTATGGTTGATGATGATTGATTTTCATATTGACATAATCTTTCTGAGAATGCGACATTGGACAATGGTTGATCATGGATAACCATGTTGTCATAATGTGATGTTGGATGAAGAGACAATCTTTGTTATAATGTGACCATGGAACATGGTCACATTGCGACAATCTTTCTCAGAATGCGACGTTGGAACATGGTTGAGCAAGGATGACCATGGTTGTCACAATGTGACGTTGGACAAAGACACAATCTTCATATTGTCTATGGGTTAGACTACGGTTAACCATGATTGATTTTCATATTGAGACAACCTTTCTAACAACCATGGTCAATCATAGTCCAACGTCACATTGTGACAAAGATTGTGTCAATATGAAAATCAATCGTGGCCAACCATGGTCAACCATGCTTATTTTAGGGTTTATAATATATATCTTAGGGTTTATATACATTGGTTTTATAATATTTATCCTTTGTGCTGATAATCCATTGGGTTTTTAGTATTAATCTGTTGGTTTTGTTATTCCCTCATATTTATAATATTTATTTTAAGATTTATATACTTTAGGTTTATAATATTAATCTCTTGAGTTTAATATTATTCCCTTGTGCTGAAGAAGGAAGGGACCAGCCAGCGGGGCAGAGGGTGCGGCAGAGGGAGAGGAGGCAGAGGAGGTAGGACAACAGCAAATGTTGAGTATGAGGAGGAAATGTGTAGTGAGGCCAGAGCGAAAAAAAGAGGTAAGAGAGATATGAAACAGAAATTACAGGAGGCTGAAGAGGCTTATCATCAGCGTACTCACCCTAATATTCGGAGGATCATCGAACATTTGGAAGAGGAGGCATTGCAGGAACAGTCAGGGTCAGAAAAGGAGGATTGGGAGGCCTATCTGCCTGACCCAGGACATACAAGAGGCCGGCTGACCTTATATAAACAATCTTTGCATGTCTATTGGGGCATGAAAAGGCTCTTAGCTAAAGCACTTGAACAGGTAGCCATGGACATGGTTGAATTGGCCCAGGTAGCAATGAAGAAAGAGATGCAGAATCTCCAAGTCACCTTAATGATGCAAGACAGGAAGATGGATGTGATCCTGAAGTATCTTCAAGCCAGGGGACCGGGGGTCAAAACGGAGAAGGAGGCCAATCTGGAGGCCCATAATTAACAACAGATGGAGCAGCTGAAAAGAGGTTTTTTGGATTTTAGTTTGTCTTTACAGATACTTGTTTTGTATGTTTAATGTCATAACCTGTTTTATAGTAAGTAAAGTAGAAGGATATGTAGTATGGGAGAAAAGACTGTTGGGTCTATACTTTTGGATAATCGGTTATATAGCATGGGTAGAAAGACTGAAGATATTCTATTTTTGGATGGGAATTAAGAACCTCAGGTGGTCAAGATATCCGGTTTCCCTTCGGGGCGGGTTGAGACCGGCCCATATGTGGTATGTTTTCGATGTATGATCCTTATTTTACAGTAATAGAAATGATGAATCTTGCCTTTGCTTACAAAAAAAAAATATTATTCCCTTAAATTAATAAATTTTAAAATATTAATTAATTAGCTAATACTAATTACATTAATAAATAATAATAATAAGTTAATTATTATTATTATAATTAATTAATTATAAATAATAAATGAGTTTATTTTATAAATTTCAAATAGAAAATTGGTATAATAATTTAATTGTTGGCATAAAATAATATTATTTTTTTAAATTTTAAATTTAAATCAAAATCACTAAAAAAATTAATTTAAAACTCAAATATTTTTTTCCCTAATTAAAATAATTATTACACAATTATAAAATTGATTATAATTTTAAATGAATAAAAATACTTATCGCTTATTTTAAAGAAATTTGTAAAGTGCTATAATCACCCCTTTAAAGAAAGTTTGTGCTAAACATAAAAAGGTTACTTATGATTTAAATTAATAGAGTATCAAATATTAAATTAATTTATTATGAAACATTGAATTAATTTATTTAAAAACTAATAACCAACCGAAAAATATCCGAATATACCTTTTTATTATTAAGTCAAAAAAAAAATCGAAGCTTGCGGATCAAGCTGGTTAGGGGACCTGAAGAGATAATTTATATCTAAGGATTTTTTTTATGGTGTTTATGCGATATAGACTTGAATTTGATTCTCAAACAGAAGGTGATAACATTATGCACGATCGAAGCGGTTAACCTGAATTTTTTGGGTTGCATTGCATTTGAATGATCTAGTTGAAATAAAACGCAACCCGAGAAAAGGCTTAAGTCTACCCCGGCATTGGTTTGGTTAGATATCCGAGATACATTTTATTCTCGCGGCAATATATATATATTTTGTGTTCAGTTTTGCAATATATATATATATTGTGTTCACTTTTTTTTGATGGGTTATTAGTTTATTTGTTATTTCATATATATATATATATATCTAAAATTTCGTATTATCAAATAAAAATTTATTATTTTTAAATAAATTTTAAATTCATTTATCTTAAATATTATTAGTTAAAATATTTTAACTCACTTAGTGTGTAATGATAATAAAACTGACTTCAATACACTGCACAACGATTTCAATGTAATTCTTCTATCTCAACAACCCTCAAACATATGAAACCTGGCAAGTTTAATTGTCTGGAACGCTCAAATGTACTAAACCTGACAAGTTTAATTCTCTGGAATGCACCATCATGGAGCCTCAATCGTCACCCGAGCCTACATGAGCTTTAACATACGTTGCAGGGTAAAAGCCGAGCACATGTAATATCAATCATTCAACTAATAATTTTATCAGTAATAACTATTGCAAGTGTGAAATCATAGGCGGTTAGGGAGTGCATATTTGAATATTTTTATTCGGCCAAATTTATTTAATAAAATTTCTAATTTTTTGTATTAATTTGATATGGTTTTTATTCCCAATCTTTTATTATTGATAAGTTATTTTATTTTATTTAAATTAAATTAATTTAATTTAATTTAAGCTATAAATTATTTTAATAAAGTGGCTAATTAAAATTATTTTTAATTATATCAAATTTAGAAAAATGGTTAAATAATTTTTAATAATAAAATTTATGTTTATAATTAAAAAATAGCATTCATCATATTTTTTATTCCCTTTAATTAAAAGTATCAAATTAAAATAAAAACTATATATAATATTAAAATAATGGGATGCTCGTAATGATTTTTGGTTTTAAATTTCTAGTTTTAATTTTTTGGCAAGTTTATTTTTCTTTTTTCGGCCCAATTTCAACCATCATGTATTTATCAAATTACAATATTAAATGTTTAATATAGTTATAATTAAACTAAGTGAAATTTTATATATATAGTATTTCCACACAAAATCTTTTTTTCATAAAAGCTCTAACTTATTATTATGGTTACTCATCATTTTAATTATCATTTATTGTCTAATAAAAAAAAAATTGGAAATTTTAAAGATAAATGCAAATTGTATTTGACATTTGGACATTGACCAAATAAAAAAAATTCAAACCATGACTTACTGTTATCCCATTTGGACATTGTAGATTTAATCTAGACTCTTAAATTCATATTTGAACATTGTAGATTTAATCTAGACTCTTAAATTCACATTCTTGTGGGTCATCTATAAAAATATTATCAGATGATTGCCATTATGGAGACAATTTTTTTATTTAGATTTAGCCGCATTATCTCTATTCCTACAAAATTTTAAAGAAATCTATTTGTTCATGAATTATTTTGCTATTTTAATTGTAATCTTTATTATTATAGAGTAGTATGTCTTTATTGTTTTTCAATCTAATTTAATTATATTTAAACTAAGAAAGAGTAGCTATTCTGTAGCCCTTATTCAAATATAGAAATTGGTTCGTACTTTTCAAAATTCAATAATTAAACTAAGAGGCACATAACGCTAGCTATTTTTTTTTTCAGGGGGAAGAGAATCCCCACTGAAGAATCTACATAGAACATATATCGCCGAAGCAAACAGATTGATTTCATCATACAACATTATCGCCGACGCGAGCAGAATTACATCATCAACGAAACACATACGTCATCAGCAGCAGCAGCAGCATTGCGCAAAACACATATGTCATCAGCATCGGGCACATACGTCATCAGCATCAGCAACAGCATCACGCTGCGCCTGCAAGATTCGAACATGGCTAGGGAATGCGAAAGCCAACTACCCCAACCACCACATCATGCACTCACGTGCACATAACGCTAGCTATACAACCTTGTATTCTCATTTTATTTAAGCTTATTTAAAGCTAATTTCTTCATCCGGTAAATTATTAATAATATATTCTATTTAGTATATCATTTGCAACTTCTTTGAAATCGTGTTTTTAATATTAGCTTAATGTTAGCGTGAGCATGACGTGAGAACGCTTCAAATTAATAAAATCATGTTGTAACGTTTAGTTATGTGGTGGTGGGTGAGGGGTTATGCTACTAATGATGAATGGACCTTTCAAATAAAAGTCACATTCAAACATAATAACCAGTGAATGGAAGCAACTGCAACGATGGGGATTAAAGGTAAGTACACATACAAAAGCTGTTGTTGTCGATTCCATCATTCTCTTCTTATTTCCATAAATCCTTTCTATTTTCTCTCTTTCTAAATTTACTCAAATATAACCATCAACATGAATGAATTTCCTATTCCATGGAAAAAAGAAAAAAATAACCAGCAACATAACCAGCAACATGAATTTCCTATTCCAAGGAAAAAAAAAAAGAAAAGAAAAGAAAAAGAAGCAAAAAAAAAGGAGTTATCAGCATCATTATCATGACACAAGTATGAACCTATGTATCAACATGAATTTCCTATTCCAAGGAAAAAAGACAAAAAAAAAAAAAAAAAAAAGAAGAAAGAAGAAAAGAAAAAGAAGCAAAAAAAAGGAGTTATCAGCATCATTATCATGACACAAGTATGAACCTATGTATCTACATGATTGTGTCCCGAAAAGGTTTGTCACGGAAAGTTGTGGCCAGAGATATATGGCACTGCCAGTATTAATTTTGCAATTTGATTGGCTTTATTTCGGGCAACCAGAAATAAATATATAATATGTTTATTTATTTAATCCCTCTGCTATCCAATCAAAGGCGTAGAGTACCCATCACTCCAACATTTGCATGGGGAGATAGTGTTGGCTCGAAATATCTATGGGCGATTTTATGTGAGATGACTTGTCCTTTGAGCAACCTTGTCCGCGGCCTTTTCTGTTAATTATCGCTTCACCACACAAAAGGGGTGGCCCTTCCTCAACGTAACGTTCAATGAGATAACAATATAGGGAATGAGATAACAATATAGGGATGTATTGTATCGTGTCAAAGTAGTGTGCGCAATATATAACATTAGCAAATTCAATTCAAAAATGCATGTGAAGATATTTTTCTATTTTTAAATTCAATTAGAGATTGGAACGGCGTGAAATTGCATCTACGTGTCATTTATGTGGTATTTGTTCTCTGTGATCGTAAACCATTTGCATGAAAGTGAAATTACGTGGTCATTTTTAAGTTCCCAAACTTATAATGTGATTACTTCTATGCAGGTTAGTAGAAGAGATGGAGGTGAAGCCGTGAGTTTTTTGGTTTCTTGTTTTTTTGGGCAGTGTGGACATTGTAATTAAATTCAGAGGAGAGGCACAAGGGAGTATATAAGACGTTTACAATGGGTAAAGTATATAAGAGGTTTACAATTTGGTTGAGGAAGTTTGTTTTTGTTTTTTAATTCTAGTAAGGGAGTATATAAGAGGTTACAACTTTGTTGAGGAAGTTTGTTTTTGTTTTTTTGGTTGGGTGTAAGGAACATTGATAAAGCAATAAATTTTTGGTTTACTGTGGTCTGTAATAAATGCCTAGAACAAGGTTAAGTCATTTGATAAGGAACATTAAAAATTGCAAGGATAATTTAAATATTTTCAAAACTCATATATTTGGAGATGAGGTTGTTTTCTCAATGCATCCTCATTTCAACATGTTTGTGATGTAAAATGATGAGAGACTATGTCGATCCAAATTCCCTAAATTTATCACGAATTTGGTAGGAAACTATGCCTTTTTCGTAGTGCATAATGAACTCCAAATGAAGCTCCATGGATTAATTATGAACATGCTAAGGTCAGAGAGGATTACAACTAATTTCATGTATAAGATGTAAACTATATTTCACTCCATTATGGATATATGGGTAGAATTGAAAGAAATTGTCCTATAGGATGAGGTTCCAGATAATTGATTCAAGGGCATCATAAATCATGTCATGGTGATGGATATTACTGGAAACTAGCATGAAAAGTTTAAATTTCTAGAAGTACACTGACAATTATCTAATAGTTTTTGACAATGTAGGATGATTTATCTATTGCAATTAGACATAAAGCTCAAACGAAAGAAAACCTTAAAAAGTAGTTACCACAACTTTTCTATTTGGTTAACCACAATAATGTAGACCCATTTTCAATAGAAGTTTTCACACCACTAGATGCAAATTACGACACGTATTATTATTTGAAGGCCCCTTTTCCTAATCCATATAGCTTATAAATGTATATGTATAAGATTTATGAATTGCAGAAAAGGAGGACTTCAAATAATATCATATGTTATACTTTCCATCTAGTGGTGTGAAAATTTCTATTGTTTATAAATGGATATGTAAAAGGTAGTAAGTTAACCCACAGGGTGTAACCACTTAATTTTCATGGGGTTTAACCTCCATCAGGTCTCATGGAGAGGGTTTGAGGGTGAGATTCAATTATGGGGGCAAAAATCCATTCAAAGGGGTGTCCAGGATCGTCCAAAAATCTCACAATAGTAATCATATTATTTCATAATTGAACATGTTGTTTTTCCATCTAGTATATGAGTTAATCCCAACCTAAACTTAACCTCGATCCAACGTATAAATTGGCCTCAACTTAAACTTAACTACAAAGAAAAAAAAAACTTGATATCGATGATGTAATTTTTATTTGATATAGTAATGCCTATTCACATCAGCAAGTGGACATTCATTATAAGCTCGCATGGATTGGACTCAGAAAAATATATATGGAATGTGAAAGAGAGAGGCAATTAAATGCAATTTGCATGAATTGGTTGATATTCTCAATATTATAATGTAAGTGGACAATACATATATTCCACTCATTTTATAAATAGTGGTTGGTTTAATTGTGCACCCCTTTTTGCCAACTCTTTTTTTTCATATGAAGAAATCACGCCTTGAGCAGCTCTTAGATGTACATAGTCCTTCCCGTGATTGGACTGCGGGACTTGTGGGGACCAAGCCTCCACACATAATCATTAGACCACAACCTCTTCCGTCAACTCTTACTCTTAAGAAACTTAACTCTAGAAATCTTTACTTTCATGTCTTCTTCATCTCCAACATATATAGTTTAAATTTAAAAAAAAAAATAAGTATCATAATATATTTAAAATATATTTATTATAAATTAACTATATTTAATACTTAGTAAATAAAATATATTTCATATTTATGTTTTAATTTTTTTATAATAACTTTTCATAAAAATTATAAATTATAAATAAAATATTCGTATTAAATTGTAGTTAAAATTAGCATTTAGTTACGGTGAAATGTTATTAAAAATACATAATTTTACTTAAAATTGTTTTGAACACAATATATATATATATAAATATTATTTAAATTAAAATCATCTTCCAAAACATATTAAATTTTAAATTTAAAAATATTTTACCCCCACATTATAATATAAAAGAAATATATTTTCTAACCCGTTTAAATTTATACATTACTATAATTTAAAAGGCAAATTAAAACAATTTTAAAAACTCAAAATCAATTCTATAAGGTCCCTCGTGATCAAATCTATTTGCTCAGGCTGAGATACCTCATGATCGTACAGAATAGTCTTTGCACAACAACTATCCAACAAAATAATTATGTTTTTTATCTATACATATAAACAGTGTTATATTACATATTATAAGTGTATGTATTCACCTTTTATATATATATGGGTGTAGCTATAAGCAGCCATCCCCTCATGCTTTTTTATCACTCTTTGAAAGACTAGTGATATGATTTTTTTGCTTTTCGCAGGATGGTTGTTAGTCTAACAGCCTTTTTTTTTAATGCATGTAATCTTTATATTTTATTAATAAAAATTATGATTTTGTTGAGAAAATATATTATAAGTATAATTTTGTGTTAATCATGATAAAAATATATAATCTAATATAATGTAAATATTGTTAAATTTCATTAATACAATTTAATTTTGGGGGTTTTGTTTTGTAAAGTGTTTAAGATTCGAAATTTCTAGTAGTTGGGAGGAAACACACAAAAATATAGTTATGTTAAGGTTGGTGAAGCTTAGTTTGAGTGCAATCTCTAGTGATTTAGATGACTTAGATGTCCTTAGATCATGGTTTTTGAGACCATGGGCTACTCACACAAATCATAAACACTAGCAAAAATAGAAAAATGATATAAATGTTCATACCTGAATGACTTACTTAATGCAGTTGAATCCCAAATTTATATCTGATATAAATGTTGTTATTAGATCTGTATCAATGTGATAACATTTATAACTTAATATGATATAAATGTTATTGTCAGTTCAATAATATCTATTTTGACAATATTTAAAATAATTAAACATTAATAGAAATAAAATCTCTTACGATATTTTTTTATATTATTTAATATAAAAGAATTGATAATGACATAGACTTAATTTATATGATAACATTCAAAATAATTAAATGTATTGTTTGAATGCATATATATGTTATTTTTCATTGAAATATATAAACAACTAAAATAATGGAGTTGCTACTAACTCATGAATTCAAGATCATTTCAGGAGTTGTTGTGGATGATTGAAAGAATTGTGTGTTTGAGTAGTCCCATGTAATTAGACTACATGAAATCTATGTCATGAGAATAGATTTATGGAAGAACATTAATAGTTGAAAGAAGAAATATTGGAAAGTAGGTTGTTGAAACATTGTGGTTACTAAAATTTATTGAATTAAAATTAGGTACTGAATGCTCGATGGTAATTTGGCACACTCCTTGCATGTGAAAAACTTGGTAATATAGATCACTTAAGGTTTGTTTAATAGTGAAGGGGATGCCTTAGCCTAGAAGTGTGAGCACAACAAGGAGGAAGCAACTTACATAAATGGAATTTATACATAAAATGCATGTGATATGATGGTTGAAATCAAAAGGACATATCTAGAATAAAAATGAGAAGAATTATTTCCTAGGTTAGCTTCATGAAACAAAAAAGAACAGGTGGAAAATGAAGACATGAGATAAATACTTAGAATGAAGAACACCAAGGATGGTTATATTCCAAAGGAAAAAAAGAATGGAATATTAGCTATAATCAAAGAGTATAATGGACAATAAGGAAACAATTCCCATGAACAAAGGAATGGGACAAGGAATGGTGAAAAGGAGCTCAAGGATGGAATCTAGAAATAATACCCTCATTTAGTTAATAATTTGACATAAACAAAAAAATTGTAATATATATATATATATATATATATATATATATATGGTAATGTGCACCAAGGACAATGCAAAAATAAGGGGGGGGGGGAATGTAACACCCTAGTTTTGATCCTTGGAAATGTAATGTAATGTAAAAATGTGATTCAAGCTATGAGCCAAAAAGCATGGCCAAGGGCCAAGAAATTTAAATGATGTACAATTTGTTTATTGATAAAAAATATATTGCCAGCGAGTAAATTGCAATGCCACATTAATTGCTCTGTCCTTCCACACCTCGCGTCTATTCAGGTTTGTACAATTGTCAACAATGTGACTGAAATTACTAATCATAAGGGCATGATTGGATGTATGGCTCATTTTGGTACTATCGGGAAGGTGTATTAAATAGGAAATAAGCTGGAAATATTACTTGTCATATGAATATAATAAAGTTTGTACAACTGTCAACAATGTGGTCGGAATTACTAATTATAATGGCATAAATCAGATTTATAAGGGTATGGTTGGATGTATGGCTCATTTGGTAATATCAGGAAAGTGCATTAAATAGGGAATAAGCTGGAAATATTACTTGGCATATGAATATAATAATTATCCTAGAGTTTTAGGCTTTCAATATAAACTGACATGACACAGTGTTAATTCACAGTGCTAATAGTAATTAGTTCACCTCACACTGGGGACTACAATATGACTGGGTACTCTGACTAGGGACTATCAGCAATTTATTATGGCTATGATGGGGACTATTCTGTTCCAACTCAACTTCAGATTGGTTTGTTGAACCAGGTATATATATGTAATATATATACCTTTGAACATATCATGAATATAAGGACAGGAAAGTCGTATCATATTTAGATATTTCAACTTATTCCAGCCATTTCAGTCAGTTTCTCTCTGGAATATGCTCCTGCAGCACCCTTTCCCACTTCCATAGCTGATAGGAAGGAGAATAGAAGTGATCCAAAATATGAGTCCGTGGTAGATCCATCGAGCGTGACCATCCAGCATGAGTCCTGGGGTAGGCTAGTAAGTGAGTAAGTGGGGTTTTCACATCTGCTAATCCAAAAGTTGCAAGACAAGGGGTACTAAACAATGGGGGGCTATGATTCCATAAGATAGAAACAAGAGGGCGGAAAGGGGGCCTGAAAGTGTCAAAGCTTGGAAATAATAATATTTTATTATAAACCAAATTACCTTATCTTAGCTCATGCTAAAGACATATTAACCATGAAATGCATGCCAAGGTAGTTGGGAAAGACTTCCTAGACTGATAAGTGGCTAGGTAGAGCCATGCATGATTATTCTCTATTTTTGGGAGCTAACCATTATTCTAAGTTATCATGTTGTCACTAGTCAATCCTGGTATGAGTGGCAAGGGAAGAGGAATGAATCTTGTAATGAAATGTGAAAAGTGAAAGTAAGTTTATTTGGAAAATTGGCAATATAAAACCTTTTGTATCCTAGCATTGATATTTTCCTATGTAGTCTTTGTTGGAGACCAAGAAAAAGGTGTGATATCCTAAAGGATTGCATTGTAGAGAAGGGATCCCCCTATTTGGATAGTGTAAACTAAAGTGGAAAAAATAATTAGTGATTTTGGATGGTTATGTGAGTGATTAGGTTATATAACTAGTGGGAGATTGGGATGAGTGAGAGGAAACAATTTTATTTCTTCCTTGTGGGTTGATAGTCCCGTGATAGGTTCTAGCCTATTGTAAAAGAGTTAGAGCAATAATGCCTATAGTTGGAAGGAACATCTGAAATTAGCAACGAGTTGTTGTAAATTATTAGTCAAGGTAAGTGATCTATTGCAAATGTTTTATTTGTATTTTATGCTGTGTATTTATGTGGATAGGTTGTTGTATGTTTGATATATAATTTCACACACACACACACACACACACACACACATATATGGTATAGGTTTTTCATGAATTTGAATGTTATTATGCATATGTAATTGTATCATATGACAAGTTACATTATAATTATGGTATAAGAGCATCAACGAGCCAAACTAAGAAAATTTTAAATTATGGAGTGGACAGAGACAAACTTGTCATAACATGTCTCAAATTGATGTTTGTAGATGTTACTTAGTATTGTACTCGACTACCACGGTGCCTACTTGGATGGTGGGGTATTGGGAAATTTCTCAGTTTCCCTCTAAATTTACCATAAATAGACCCTGCATACCATTTATTTTTCTTCCTAATTTTATGGAGCATCATCCTAACCTTGGATACAATTGTATGATTCAAAAAATACCCCATATTCTTGTCAAATCTTAATGAAACACGTTTTCATTCATATAAATGTCAATCCTTATTCAAATGGAATGTACGATCATTGAAGTAGGGAACGAGGATTGCTCATAATTCACATGATAGAATCGAGATCCACTAGAGAAAGTATCTGACGACCTCAAATATTCCATTAGATATGAACTTGGGCACACTCTCCCTCACCATACTTGTGTGAAGGGGCACAAAACACTCAATGCACTATGGGATTTGATACTCCCAACGCTCCATAGAGAATAATGACAAGTAGAGAAACCACACAACCCTAAAACCTTCAATTCCTTTAATAACCTTATTTGCATGTCTCATATTCCTCCATTATGCCATTTAGCACCAAATGTTTAAATCAAATTTAAGGTTAAAATTAATAGTAATTATCTTATGGGATGGGCTTAAACTATTCATTATCATTAATGACGTGATTACTCATTGTGCTAGGCAAGCTCTTATTTTAGCCTGAGAGTCAACTAATTGGTTATGTTGTCTTAGAATATAAAGGATCTCATAATATTTGAACTCATTTAATAGTCTCAAAATTTCTTCAAAATACACTTTAGAAGCATATCTTTTGACTAGGTATTTTTAGCCATATTTTGAATGATGATATTAGGGTCTATAATGATATAAAGGTTACTTATATTTCATTCCTGAGCTGACATTATCCTTTGAAGGAGAGTGTAACCCTCAACTTGATTGTTGGAGTGAATTCCTAATCCCCAAGAAAAGTTCAATTCAATTTTTCACTGGGGGAAAATAATAACCCCTCCCGCTCCCCCACCCATGAATTATTTTTCAAAGCACCATCAATGCATAAGATATGACAAGATTTAGCATGAATACATTTTTTGATCTCATCTTGGAAACATCAAATATGCTAAATATATTTACAAACTGAATTTTTTTCAGGGAAGCGATGAGCAAGGGGAGGGTTGAAGGAAATAACACATCCAAGTTGTCTCTCTTACATCCATTCCCAGAAAAAGGGAAGGTTCAACTCTAGTTTTCCATTTCCTTTTCCATCAAAGATAGGGCTCTCAAGGCCACTTCTTAAGGTTGAGAATTTTTACCTTAAAAAATAAACCTATTTTGAGGAAGCCAAAATTTCCAATAAATAAATTTTGGGAGAGCAAGCTAGACCTATCTAAAGAATAATTTGCCTTGAAAGAAACTACATAATGTTTATTCCAAGCCTCCAAAAAATTTCACTGAGTATGGCCAATTTAGTCTCGCAACTAGAGGTTGGAGGGAAATATTAAACACTTATTTTGTTAATGAGTATTCCAAAAATATGTGAGAAATATTTTCATTGATAGAGAAGCATAATAGGCTCCTATAGGGACCTTGGATTCCATGCTTTGAGATATTCCCTATTGTAATAATTTTTTGATGAACCAAAGTCCAATAAAAGAATTTGATTTTGAGAATACCATCAAGGTGCCAAATACTTCCCCACATCTGATATTTTGGTGGTTCTCCTTGAGGGAAGAATACATTAATATATCATTCATTAACTCAGTAACTTGATACTTTCTAGCCACAAGATTCTTCTCCTTCAAGATGATTGGGGGCACATCCTAACAAAAAATATATGAGTGTGAACTACGTTCAAGATATGATTGGGGATCCCATGAAAATACCAACCTAGCCACCATCAATCCTCATATGAGAAATATCAACTAATGATAACCTATTTTGAAAATCTAGCCATTCATGTAGGGGGTGAAGTTGAGCCAATTCCACAAGAGGAAGATGCCCCATGATGCTAAAACACCAAAAATTAATTAACCTTCTATTTCCTAGAATTTAAGTTAACTCATTCTTTATAAGAAGAGAGACCATAAATATGAGCTTCCAAGTTTATGATCCTCCTCTTATATAGAATGGTGTATGAAGACATGAAAACCTATTCCCTAAAAGGTATTTGCGATATAACATTGATTTCCACCATTCATCTTTGGGGGATATAAGCCTCCAAACCATCTTCATGCCAATAACTATATTCATTAGGGAAGGGCTACTCATTCCCAGGCCTTCATGACTTTTCATAGTTCTAACTACTGCCCATTTGACTAAGTGGAATATTTTTGCATTAGACTTGCTTTCTTGACATAATAATTTTATGCTTACTTGAGATATTTCTAGTATAATTCCAAAAGGTGCTAATAAGGCTACAAATTGGAAGAGAGGAAGGGTTATAAGGACATAGTTGATAATAATTACCATGCTAGCTAGGTTTATCCATAATGATCCCCATTGCTCAATTTTTTCCCCTATTTTAGAAGGAATTGGAGACCGATATTGATGAGAGGAAGGTTTTATGCATAGGTGCATACCCAAATATTTGATTCAAGTCCATTTATCAACCACATTCAATCCCGTCAATCTTTTTAATTGAACTTGTCTTCTCTTACTGATATTCTAGATGTACTTTTGACTCTTATCTAGATTTATAAGGCCCCCAAAAGTTGTGACAAATTTATCCAAAATGTACTTGAATCATGCAGTTATTATTGTTGACGCTCTTCTAAGGAACAAAATATCATCCACACATTATGAATAATTAATAATTTTAATATTATTCATATCTAATTCCATGGAGCATTTCCATTCTTCTTTCAGAGTCTAGTTTCCTACTCAAGGATTTGGCCATATGATTGTGTTTGAAAATCAGAAAGGCAATAAATATTTTCTTGATCTTGATAATTACTTGTGATGTTACTTATTATTATGATTCTTTATATCTTCTTTCTTTATTTCATCAAGAAATTACACAAAGCCGCTTCACATAAAACAATGAACACAAGATGTAGGCACATGCCAAGGAAAAACCCCCTTTGAGGGGAAAACCCAATCAAGGTAATTCTTCCTTTCAATAATATTCCTTGAGGCTCTTCACCATAAACCTTGACCAAAACTTCCCTCCACACCAAGTTAACCTCCATAATATTGATCTCTATCCAACAACTTCGACTATACAACAACTTCCAATAGCTCACGGCTTTCGGCAGTAGCCCAACTTGGGATAATTCGTTATCCCAATATAGAGCACGAAGAAAAGAGAGAAAACCACCAAAATTTCGATTTTACTTGACTCCTTAGACTCCCTAAACTCATATTCACTTTGGCTTCCTGACGGCAGACTTTCCCAGCCTCCTACTTCTCACTTTTGCCCAAAAGAGAGAGAATGAGAAGTGATGCACCAAATGAATTTGAATTCCTTCCTTTTATAGGCTTCTTGAGGGGTCGAATGTCTCCTTAGGCCGACTTGATCTTCTTTTAAGCAGACACTGTGTGGAGGTTCCATAATTAATAGTTGAATCGATACTAAACCAATTTACATGATTCAAAAGCCCAGGAAGGGTCTCTTTAAATGTACAATATTTCCATAGACCTAGAATAAATCCTAGAAGTCCTCAATGGGGACTTTGACCTAAAACATGGTGACCCAAGCAAGAAACCCATGCTTTAATAAGTCACAATAATAATAATTTTTATTATTATTATTTTCTTTATTATTTTGATAAGTACATTACATAATGACTCAAGTACATTATTGAAGACTGAACATAGTTACTTTTTCCAACACTCCCTCTTAACTAGGGAGGCATTCATAATGTACATATATAATGGAAGATCTCAAACTATATGAACCATGAAGAACATTAGGCACCATAATGTCATGGACTAGATTCCTGACCAGGGAAATCTATCCAACCATTCACTCAACAATTTAGGCATCGCAATGCCATGGACTATATTCCTGACAAGGGAAATCTACCAAACCAATCACTCAACAATTTAGGCATCGCAATGTCATGGACTAGATTCCTGGCCAGGGAAATCTATCCATATGGGACTAAGGTGGACTCAAGCTTTCAGCCCCTCTAGGTACCATTAGGTTTACTTGCTAACCACCAACCCAAAAATCCAGGTGTGTAACAGAGCTCAATAATCAACACCACCTTTCCAACTTTAGGGACTCAGACATCAACACAAAGTGTCAGCCATATGTCTCATCAGGAAATGCTTCACTCACAAAGCCTCAAAACCCCTTGATCCAACAAATCAAGAATGTACAATCTCTCCCAATCAACCTAATTGGTAGCATGATTTCCTTTGAGAGATTCATCTGTACAAACACAACCCCAACATACTTTCACATGTACATAATCAAATAAAAACCTCCGGGGTCTTACAGACAATAAATGTTGCTTCTTATCTTTTCATAGTAGGACTATCAACTGAATCATTGACATAATATTCTTTGATCATATGTTTTCCTTCCTACTTAAGATGAAACAACATATTATTTAATTGGATCCCACTTTCCTTCTTTCAACAACACTACAAAATGAATTCTCCAATTTCCTTTTCCTACGCATGGCCTTCACTCAGACTTACGACTGTTAATGTTGGTCTAGTGCATGACGCATGAAGAAGAGAACCATATCTGTCACTCCCTCTCAACTAGGAAGCACCTCTTTATCGAGACTCCATCTTAATATTAGGGAGATCTCTTCTATTCACGCTTTCTCTGGGGAGATCATATTCTTATTTTTCGACATCGAAGAATATTTCATGGCTTCCAACCATTTCATCAGAGTTATCATCATCCTCATCAT
Source organism: Pinus tabuliformis (assembly GCA_031772625.1). Classification (NCBI taxonomy): domain Eukaryota; kingdom Viridiplantae; phylum Streptophyta; class Pinopsida; order Pinales; family Pinaceae; genus Pinus; species Pinus tabuliformis. The sequence continues at coordinate 1,003,381,263 of CM062813.1, read as the reverse complement.
GGTTGTCACATTAAGAATCTTCACCAAGTAGAAGATTGTGTACCAACATATCTTTCTTTTCACATCGAGAATATTCACCAAGTTGAAGATTTTGTACCTGCACAGCGTGCTTGTCACATCGAGCATCTTCACCAAGTTGAGGATTGTGTACCTGTACAGCTTGCTTGTCACATCCAGCATCTTCACCAAGTTGAAGATTGTTTACTTGCATGTCTTAAATAGAAAGTACAACCAAAATTATAGACGCATGATGTTAGCCATATCAAAAACATGAAATCATTTAAACTTTATTCATACCGAATATCCAAACTTAATTATAAACAAGATACATATACTCTTCAACATCTTTCTAGGGACTTTATACACCCTAGACTCCTTCATAATATCATTCATTCCATCTAGGGTTTCAATTTATCTTCCAAAGGTATATAACATACCTTACTATAACATATAGAAAAACCTAGAAACAGTTCAAAACAAATATAGATCTCTAAAGAATCTAACAAGCTTTCAAAATATTTATGTTAGATTTCTCACTAGGGATTCATATAAATCCTATATTTCATACAAACAAATCAATCAATGTCAATCAAAGCTTAGTCATCAACTTGTCCAACTTCCACTAGGGTTAGTCCCAAGCCCCTAATTTTTCAATCAACCATCAATCAGTCACTAACATTACCAAATAGTACTAAGTTTATTTGAAAACACTATATTTCTGAGAAACCATCATACTTAACCAAAAATTCCAATTTCAACAATTTATTCACAAATATCAAATTGTCATATAGTCAACATTCATCAGATATTTCTACTTTGACTAAGGTTCAACTCCAAAACCTTAGAATTCCATTTTCATAAATTCAACAATCTTATAAAAATATCAAATCATCATTGTTTTGGATAATTTGGTATCTATGGATAAATACTAATTCCCTAGATAAGTAGCCATATATAGAACAACAATTTAAAGTATTTTAGTCTTTTCCTATAAGAAATAGATAAGATGAGAAGATGAGAAGACCTACTTGTAGTTCCACTTTCCTCTTGTCTCCTTTGTATCGATCCTGTCACTCCTTCCCATACTTAATACACTTGAGAAGTACTTGTAAACAAAAATAGAAAACAAAGAATCGATCAAAGCAAAATATCTATTGAATATAAGTGAATGGAATCAGATACATTTCACACATATAAGCATTATAAGACAATACAAACATATGGGAGAAAGGTTCAAATACTTTATTGAATAGAAGAAGGAATTACAACCATTGTGTCTGATTCAAAGTCATTCCTCCAGCTTGGATCCCATCCACATCACATCAAAAGCATGACAAACTTCTAGCATTACAATACTTGCTTCAAAGCCAATTCTCATAGCAACATTATCTCCTTACAAGTCAACATAATCCAGCCCTTGATCACTTAAATGAGTGGTCAATTTATAGGGATATGAAGGAGGTTTTGTCATAAATGGTGGCATTGAATGGCCTTCCATACTTAGAATTAGTTCCATGGAGGAAGGGATGAGAGGATAGGATGCATCTTAACTCATTCCTCATCCATTTTCGAGCTCATAGGAGTTGATAAGTGAGGGAACCTTCTAGATGACTCCAAAAGATAAGAATATTCCTCAAACCCTATGTGAATTTCACTCAAACTCGCCCAGCGTAGGTAAAAGGAAGCCTAAGTGCTCTGCAGAGCACCCTAGCATGGACTTAACTACTCTGCAATGCACCCTTACATGGGCCTACCTGCGCTGGTCCCTCTAGAGGCCATCTCTAGATGTCTTCAAGCCATGAAACTGTCTCGGAAGGAGGCATTCAAAGGGGTGACATGTTTAGGGCATGTAGCAACTGAAATTAGGGTTTGATGAGCCCTAAAAACACTAATCTGTATGATGGGATTGATGTGCCCAAATGGATCTGTAACAGCTACCCCCTAAAGCATGAAGTTGGAAAAATGCCAATTTTGAATGAAATGCTTTACGTTGTGATGAGGAGGTATCGAAGTGGAAGGTGACCTGCATTAATTACAATACATATATCATGATTTTTTATTTTTACATTAATTGCTAAGGGAAGGCATACCCATGCTCAGCTTGTAAACTTTCATTACATGTACATAAACAATCATCTACAGATATAGACCCATGATTGGAATGACTATCAATGCAAAGCCATTGTACATATGATTTAGTACTCCTAAAATCACAGCCCGAATGGATGAAACTAGATCCAAGGTCTTCTATATCGTTCAATCGTTTTCTCAAGTACGAGTCTAGCCATGTGAATATGCGATCTGAAGTCGAACATGGGAAGACACCATCTGGTTACCAGCTAATGATGTAAGATGTTAACATATGCGAGAGAAATCACTGATCATGATAATGATCCTCAAGGTATTGCAGTACATTCTGTACGGTGTGAATGGATTATTTGATGTTGAACACCATACAAAGTCTTTCGGTCAAAGGCCATTGATGTCAACCTATCACTGGAAGTGAGAAACCTGGAATTGATGTATGCAAGCCTCAAGGTACTGGAAGGGTGTTTCTAAGTCAACTTCTTGGATAATGAGCTGACGTCGACAAGAAGTGACTCATCGTAGGAGGGCCTTGATGTATCCCACATCAATGATATGAAATGAGCGTAATGATTTCGGAGACAGAATTTGACTGATGACACAAGGTTCAGGAATGGTGGTCATGAAAATGAAGGTTTATGGTATTTCAAAGGATGAATTTTGACTGAATGACTTCTCTTGAACATGTCGACGACATTGAAATGAATTGGTAGCATTGACCTAAAACAAAGTGATGGATGGTATGATAAACCAATGATGTGATAACCATCAAGCGAATAACCCAACCCAAATAGTCACGGTGATGGAGTGAAAGTGTCATGTTCAATAGCGACTTGCTACCATAAAGTGGTTTTCCCCTTTTTCCCGTTTTCCCTAGTCATTGCTAACCAATACCTCTTTATTTTTATCAAGCTTGAGTAGGATAACATATGCTTGTTGTATAATTCCACCCTTCGGGGGAATCCATCACTATTTGATGTTTTAATGAGTCTAGCGAAGGTGAAACTCGGTCTTGTCTAGATGGACAAGTTTGTCGCTATTTGATTTTTTAACAAGTTTAACGACAAAGATAACTCAGTCCTTTTCATGTTTAGAGAGTTTGAAAAAGGACAAAAAGAAACTCCACAAGTTCTTTTTCATAAAAAAATTTCTCAAGCCCAAAAAAGCATAAAATAATATAAGAGAGATCCTATTGACCATGTTCGGTCAATGTGTTCCTTTTTCGTAGTTAATCTATCTCAGCTTGAAAAAGGTTTAAAATTATACTGAGTAGATGTTGTTTCCAATATGTTAATGAGATGAAAAGGACAAGTGCTCGACAATCTTTTCATATTTATAGAGTCTGAAAAGAGCTTAAAGAGAACTCCACTTTGAGGAATGAGTGGTGTATAGGATAGTAACTGGTTCTAGTGATGTTGGAACTTCTCAAAACTTGTTGATTTATGTGAAGAGGCTAGCTAATAAGACCACTCATTGCAACTGTTCCTCAAAAAGGGTAAAACAACAAAGTGAAAGCGTATGATTGGCCAAGCATATAGTGACGATGGAAGGAGAAAAACAAAGGCTCATTTGATAGAAGAGGCTAATAGAATGGCAATCATGAGGGTTAAAATGGAGATGGGTTCATGTTTACACAAGCTTGAATCATAGGTAACTATTCTTGGATTCAGTTTCATGTTTACACAAGCTTGAAATGAAAAACTATAATTGCATTCAGTTTCATTTTTAGACAAGCTTGAAATGAAGAACTATGCTTGAGATTGGTTTACATGCACCCGGCATGATGAAAGGGAGAGTCTCCTGTAACCAGATGGAAGTCGTTGCAGTGAAGCAGGATGGTTATCCAACACCTTTTTGGCTTCGTCCAAATAGGGACAAAGGTGAATGGGGTGATTCCCTTCACATAAAGGAAACTTAACTTTACCACTAGGTGCATTCCCCCCAAGCTTCATTACATTCACCAAAGTAGACTACTCGTGGCTATCAGGTGGATGGAATAAAGGTTCGTTTACAAGATCAAGTGAAAGACTCGAATGGGATTATACAAGATCTAATCAAAGACTCGAATTGGAACTTTTCTCCAAGGGACCTTGTTTCATTTTTTAATGAGCTTGACACAAGACAAGGAACTCTACTCAAATTCCTTGTTTCATTTTTTAACGAGCTTGACACAAGACAAGGGAATATACTCATACTCCTTGTTTCATTTTTTAACGATCTTGACACAAGACAAGGTGTTGGCTTGTTGGGGTCTGACCCAAGTTTCGAGTTAATTAGCCAAACAAATCCCTGTACTACAGGCCCTTTCGACAACAGTCCATGGAGTGCGGACTGAGGTCTCACCTGAAGTAGTATGGGTGGGTGCTGGAACCAGGTTTCTACACCCTAGGGATGTCTGAGAGGTTGATTTGGTCCAACTGTTAGTCCCTTCACACACTTCCCTGCCCTAATATACTTGCCTTTGCACAACCCTAACCAAGGGCTGTGGGGCTTTCGCACTGCTGGAGTAGTGTGTTGTGCTATTTCCCTGAGACACACCTGACATCTTACTTATCTTCCTACACTAGTTATTTATCTTCACGTAAATGGATGCCTTACATTATATTTAGTTATACAGCACATTCATATGAGTTCGCGTAACAAATAAACAATACACTTGAAATTTATACCCAATAATACATTAAACAGGAAAAGATACACAGAAATATGATAAACTTCTCTTTATTGATGTTTACAATGGTTACAGACTTGACATACCCTATGCACTCAGTTGTAGGGATCTGCGCACTCAGCTGCAGACTACTCCCCTGTATTTGTCATCTGAGCGCGTAGCATCTGCTCTGCTGCAGTTGTGCCTACTACAAGACTAGTTGAAAGGGTACCATCATGAGGAGTGTGCACTTGCAACTCATGCAGCTGCAGTCTGAGGGCCCCCAACACAATCTGGTTCTCTTGCGAAAAATTTTGGAGGGCCTCAGAGGTGACATTGGGCACTGTCTTGTTGATGTCATGTAGATCACCCTCACTAAGGGTGATTGGGTCAATAGACAACTTTGATGCCTTGACCTTCTTACGCGGCGCCATTTTCTCACTCGGGCGCTGACGCTTCAGTTGTGTTGATGTGTTTTGTGGGTCCGTGCCACCCTCCTCTTCCTCTACTTCCTACCCATGTGAAGGTGACTTTTGGCACTTGCGTGCCTTCTCGGCTGCCTCCTGCGCTACTACTACTGATGAGGTCCTTTTCTATTCTGTTGTTGTTTATGCAGCGTCCCGTGCCTCCTGCGCTTTAGTTGCCACTACTTCTTTCCTTCTCTTCTCTGCCAACTGTGCCATATGTAGTGTGGCCTCCTCTTTATTCTTTTGTGCCACAAACTTCTCCATTTCCGTGATGTCTAGGGCGCACCCCTCCGGCAACCATGTCTCCAGTACATCAAAGATTACGTCTTTCGTGGCTACAAAGACTAGCTCTCTCCATTGCTAGGCCGGGTCCTTACGCGCTCTAATATTGATGTTGTGGAGGTCTGCTTTAAACTCTGCAAAGCTTTGTAGGCTGTTGTAGACAGTGGGTGATAACGCAGCTTACGATTAATCCCCATTCTGATGTTCATTTACATGAACACCCAGAATATATTACTATCGCAAATCCGGGTTGCATCCTTCGTGGCTCAGAGCGAAGCTTACTTTGCGGCCTTCGGTAGATCCCTATCAATTATGGGGAACTGACTGTCCTCTGGAAATTCACCTGCCACGAGCACTATGGATGGTAGAAGCCGTGCATAGTGGAATGTTTTGCCTTGTTCCTAAGCCTCGTAGCAATTTTCCAAGAACTCCTTGCAGAGGAACTTGGACCAGTTAAACTGGACCCCCTCCATGCATTTCTCAGCAAGTGCTACCACCAGTGCAGGTACCTCATTCGCGTAGCACTTGCACATAACTTTACTTGCGAGTATTTGGGTCGCCACCTTTACTGCTTTGTTGTTGATGCTGGATATGGTGTATCCAATTTTCTTCTTCTCTAGTTTATATTTCTTCTTCATGGCCTCTGCAATGGCCAATTCGCTGCTCTTCCCCTCCAAGATATTTGTGGAGTCCTCACCTTTGCATGGGAGCCGGGTAATGCGGTGAATCAAGTGATTTGTGATGGGGATGGGCTCCTCCAGCCACAAACACCCATCATGCACCAGGTAGAGTAGCTGCCTAATGAAGAAAATTATTATTGGGGCACAGTGGAAATGTGACACCCAGAGCAGGTTTAGTAACCCTACCTTTTCCACTCCGCATAACCACTTTCACTGCTCTAATTCAGTAACCCCCACCATGGTGTTTTGCTTGGGCTTCATGAGCTGCACGGTCTCTAGGTGAGGGAACTTCTCATGGTCAGCGAGATCCCAATCTTCAAATTTCAAGTGAGGCACCTATCCCAGGTGCGTGCCCTCAAAAATGATGTCATCTGGGAGGTGCCGGGTCTGGAGAGAGCTCTTTCTCTCATCAAGATCCTTGGGCACTTTAGCCATCCCTTTTTGTGGGGGGATATAGGCAGACAACTTTGTTGGAGGTTGTGCAGGTTCAATTTCTTCCTCCATGCCTTCATCCTCGTCTTCTTCGATGATAAGGTCCTCTAGGTCTTCCTCCTCCTTGTCAGTTTCTACATTAACGACTTTCGCCTTCTCCTCCATCATTAGCCTAGTGCGTAGTGGGTTTCGCGGGGACACATGTACGGGAACCATCGGCTGTTGTCTTTCTTTGGCCTTGGCATGCATGGTGATTTAGGGATTTCCTCCACAATCCTGGTGCCTTTAGGGGCATCCCCCACTGTTAGGGCCTGCATGGCCTCTTCAGTGGTCATATTTGCAATTTCCATAACTTCCTCAGAAGCTGCCATTGTGTCCAATCAGAAATCTATCACTCATAGAATCAAGGGCTCAATCAATGCTCTGCACAGGTCAAACAGGGCTCTGCTCAGAGTACGCAGGGTATACAATAGCTCAATTTGCAAATGACCAAGTTTTTTTGTTGGGAAATCCTTCGTAATTTATAGCACCTTTTGAATTTGAATTTGATCGTTCCCCCCAAATCTGGTTCATTAATGCTCCCTTGGCGGAAGATTTTCCCAAATATTTCCCATAAAGCGCGTCTTAAATGTCTGCTACCCACTCCATTTGGTGTCAAGTCAAGCATCACATCATGAATAATGACTCCAACGGTCACTTTCTGGCCAACCCGCGCGGCAGCGAAGGCCCCCTTGTGCGGTCACAAACCTTGTGACACCTTACTCATGCGTGCAACTCCAACATTGCGTAGCTCCTTGGCATAGTAGTTTAAAGTCCCACACTACCTTTCAACTGCCTCTAGTGCTAAGACTGTACTTCCCATGGCTAGTCAGGTGGTTGCCCCCCCTATATAGGGTTTCATCCAGTCATCCATCACTTTTCCTGGAAAATACCCCCCTTTTATTGTTACTGGCGGCGTCGCGCACTTTATCATCTGTAACGTGCCACCATAGTTGATTCCTGTAGTAATATGCGGTCCAAGCCAAGGCATCAGACTAGTCAATTCGCGGCGATAGTCCCCAAATTTTTTAGTGTGATCGTGTGCACCTTGTTTTATCACCCTGGTCTTCTTATCGAGAAAATCTTCCTTTATCTTGTCTTCAAGCTTCTTGACTTCCACTTCCACTAGAGTTCTTTTCTCCCTTAATTGCACCCTTTCTTTCTCAAGTTCTTGTAGCCTAAAATTACCCTGACGGATTTCCTCATCAGGTCCCAAGTGTTCTGCTTTGCTCAGTTGCACTACCCCTTCTTACAAGGTTCTGCAAACTGTCATATCTGCCAGTGCTGCCATGCGTAGACTAGGTATTTTATGCTCTATGTGGATTACAACGTTCGCGCCATACTCCAGTCTCGGAGGCACCTGCTCCATCAATTTCTTGCACGTGGTCCTATAAGCCTATAGAACCGCTGGTACACGTAGGACCCAATTAGTCCGCTGCACACTATGTACCTTGTTCATTGCTTCACATACTTCATGAAAGGCTTCCATGTGGATAACCTTCTGTGCACTTGGTTTTTCCATACTCCGTGATTCCAACCAGAGGGGTGATTTGCGCTATTGTGTTAGGCCCCTATACTACTAGTGTAACCCCTTATTGTTATTAGTACAACCCACTTATTATATTGATGTACCCATGTAGTGCCCATATTGTTACTATTGTGCCCCATAGAACCCCACTATTGTTATTATTGTGCCCTCACATTATTATTGTTATGTCAGCTCTGTGTATGTTATGACCCCTTAGACTCCTATATATAGAAAGGAGGTATTTTCATTTGTATCATCCAAGAATTGTTCAATTATGTAATGTAAAGGAGGTTTCCCCCTCGAGGAGGCTAAATTCTAAGGCGTTGATCCATCTTTTCTATCTTTTATTGAGCTGGTTTCATAACATTTGGTATCAGAGCTTTGGATTCTAGGGTTTCGTTGCTCCAAACAGGTCATCGTGGCATTTTTTCTATAACTTTTTTTCTGTGATGTTTCAGAATTTGAAAAAAAAACCTATTCGAGAAGAAAACGCCCTGAACCTCGGGTCCGCATTTCAGATCTTTTCGCACTATATTTGTGGAGATATGATCTAAGGAAGTTGGTATTTTTGCAAACTTCTGAATTACATTCCAAACAGGTGACCTGGGGAAAATCGTCATAACTTTCTCTCTGGGGATCAGATTGAAATTTCGTAAGAAGGTACAGAAAGAGGATAGACTGTAGTTGCTTGTATGCATTTTTCAGATCCAAAGGTCGAAACAGTGACTCGTGGCACGTCGTACAAATTCGCTCTACTGAACTAGTATATAATCAAGTCACTGTGGGAGATTTCGCATAACTCTTCCTTGGAGAATCCAATTTGGGTCAGACTTGTGGCATTGGAAAGAGGCAACAGAGGGCTACTCCAGGTCACAAATTCAGAACTAGATGATTGGAAAATACAGAGATACATCAAAGGCAATATCGAGCGCCTACAAAGTGAAAAAAGGTGTGTAGATTTTCTTAAATTTTTGCTTAAGTTTGGTTTGAAAATTTATTTTGAAGGAATTCAAAGGGCATAGTAGAAAATTATTACAGGTATCTGATGCCCTGAGGAAAGAAAATGCAAATACCTAGTAAGGAACCTGAAAGCTCTAGCATGACTCATGAAAAAGAGGAAGAAATGCTACATGATATATCAACATTACAAGAACAAGTGCAACAAATGTCACTATCACAAAAGCTAACAAAATCTAAGATAAATGGCGTGGAAGCTAAGATGAATGGCATGGAAGCTAAGATGGAAAACTTGAAGATAGTTTTGAACACAAATTTGAAGACAGGCATGGCAGATTTGAAGACAGATTTGACAAATTGTCTACAAGAAATACTTACCAATGGTGAAAAGGTAGTAAAGGAAACTCATGATGCAAACAAAAGAAATGTTAATCATGATTTCTTAGACTCTAATGTGGGATCGAAAAGCCACCATATTCCAAAAATCGATATGAGGAAGTTTGATGGAAAGGATCCCGCAACATGGATATTACAAATGGAGCAATTTTTCGATCTCAATAATGTGCAAAACACACAAAAGGTATGTATTGCAACTTTATATTTGGAACCAAATCAGTTTGTATGGTATCAATGGCTTTGCTTTCATAAACAATTTATCATTTGGGCAATTTTTAGGGAAGAATCGATAGCACATTATGAGGATACAAAAAGCAACACTTTTTTTAGCCAATTGGTAAGTCTCAAACAAAAGGGTTCAATAATGGAGCACATTGAGGAGTTCCAAAAATTGAACATAAGGGTAAAAGATATTCTAGAGGAGCATAGGATTGATGTGTTCATAGGGACTTTAAAGGATAATATCCAACATGATGTTCACCTTTGGGAGCCTAATTCATTAGAGAAGGCATTCAGGATAGCAAGAAAAATGGAAAGCAAAATTATGGCAACCAGGAAGCATACCACTCACAACTATAAAGATGGAAGTGTGGTTGCTCCTAGTATTCCACAACCTATAAGGTTGACACCACAAAAATTGGAAGAAAAAAGAGCAAAAGGGCTTTGTTATAGTTGTGATAGAAAATACACTAAAGGTCATAAGTGTGCTGAGAAGAAATTATTCTACATAGATTGTGAAGAGGTAGAAGAAAAGGAGCAAGAAAGGTCAAAAGAAGAGGATATACTCCAGGAACAAAGCCTAGATAAAGAAGAAATGAATCCAACCATACCTTGTAATGCATTGGCGGGAATTACCACTCCTCAAACCATCAATATAGAAGGACAAATCAAGAAGAAAAAGGTACTAGTGTTGATTGATTCAGGAAGTACCCACAATTTTATTCATTGTAAGGTAGCAAAAGAATTGAATTGCTTCTTATACCCAGCACCAGAGTGTCAAGTGATGGTTGCAAATGGAGGAACAATAAATTGCTCTGGAAAGTGCCATAATATCAAGCTATCGATGGGAGAATATGTATTGACTAGCCCAATGCTTTCCATTCCAATGGGAGGTGTTGATGTTGTACTAGGAGTACAATGGCTACAATCCTTGGGTACAATAGCTTTCAATTTTCAAGAAATTTTCATGAAATTTTCCGTGGACGGAAAGGAAGTTGAATTAAGGGGTATTGCAGGGAAACCAAGAAAGATAATTAGCTCTAATGGTATGACAAAGCTTCTAAAAAAGGAACAAAGGGGTGTAATTGCACAATTATGTTTGCTAGATATTTCCACATTGCAATCATCTATTTCTCCAGATCTCCAAAAAGTCTTGGAAAATCATTCCAAGGTATTTGAGACTCCCAAAGGTCTCCCACCTATTCATGATCATGATCATGCTATTCATTTGATTCCAGGAATTGTTCCTCCAAACATCAGGCCGTACAGATATCCCTATACCCAAAAGAGTGAAATTTAACATATGGTTGTAGAAATGCTAGAGGTTGGTATAATTCAACCGAGTCAAAGTTCTTTCTCTGCTCCAGTAGTATTAGTGCACAAGAAGGATGGATCATGGTGCATGTGTCCAGATTATAGGGAGCTCAACAAGCTCACTATTAAAGATAAGTTTCCCATTCCTCTCATTGATGAATTACTGGATGAATTACATGGATCAATTTACTTCACCAAGTTGGATCTTCGTTCAGGATATCATCAAATCAGAATGAAGACTGAAGACATTCTGAAAACAACATTTAAAACTCATGAGGGTCATTATGAATTTTTTGTCACACCTTTTGGCCTTACCAATTCACCTTCAACATTTCAAGGTTTGATGAATTCCATTTTCAAACCATTCCTTAGAAAATTTGTGTTAGTATTTTTTGATTATATACTAATCTACAACAAGTCTTGGAAGGATCATGTTGAACATGTTGGCAGGGTGCTACAACTATTGGAGGAGAAACAATTATATGCAACAAGATCCAAATGTTTCTTTGGAGTACAAGAAGTGGAATATCTGGGTCATATCATATCTCATGAAGAAGTTAAGGTAGACCCTAGCAAAATTAAAGCCATTAAGGAATGGAAAATCCCCACATCCATAAAGCATTTGCGAGGATTTCTTGGGTTGACAGGGTATTATCACAAGTTTGTATTATCAGGGAATGCGATGCTTCAGGAAATAGAATTGTTGTTGTTTTAATGCAAGACGAAAGACCCATTACTTTTGAAAGTTGTCCAATCAAGGGAAAGTTTTTACACAAAGCTATTTATGAGAAGGAAAGGTTGGCAATACTCCATGCACTTAAGAAATGGCGACCCTACCTAATGGGAAGACACTTCAAGGTAAAAACGGATCATGATAGCCTTAAATACTTTTTAGAACAAAGAATATCCTTTGAAGAGCAACAAAAGGGGGTCACAAAGATGTTGGGTTATGACTTTGAAATCATCTACAAAAAAGGGAAGCAAAATGTGGTGGCAGATGCACTCTCAAGAAAGGATGAGGATGTGGAAGCATTGTTTTGTGCTATTTCTATTATCCAACTAGATTGGATAAATGAAGCAAGGGATGAATGGAAGAAGGACAAAGAAGTATGGACACTTATTCAAAAGTTGCAAAAGATCCCAATTCAAAAAATATTTCCAAAAATTGAAGAGGAAGGAAAAGTCATATTGGAACCTGGAACAGTCACAGAAACAAGAACCCGACAGCTACGAAATCGATCAATTACAAAGTATCTCATCAAGTGGAAGAACTTACCTGCTGAAGATTCCACATGGGAGGACAAGAATTTTATACAGAAGCATCAAGAACTACTCAAGCGTTGAGGACAACGCTTTTTGAAGGAGAGGTGCATGTTAGGCCCCTATACTACTAGTGTAACCCCTTATTGTTATTAGTACAACCCACTTATTATATTGATGTACCCATGTAGTGCCCATATTGTTACTATTGTGCCCCATAGAAGCCCACTATTGTTATTATTTTGCCCTCGCATTATTATTGTTATGTCGGCTCTGTGTATGTTATGACCCCTTAGACTCCTATATATAGAAAGGAGGTCTTTTCATTTGTATCATCCAAGAATTGTTTAATTATGTAAATGTAAAGGAGGTTGCCCCCTCGAAGAGGCTGAATTCTAAGGCGTTGATCTATCTTTTCTATCTTTTCTTGAGCTGGTTTCATAACATATTGCCTCTCCAACACATGTTTACTGACCGTGTCTCCAAACGCGAGGAGTGTGTGCATCTGCGCAGGTTTCGTACCATATGCCTGTATCCACCTGGACAGGTAAGCACGCGGACCGCGTCGTCTAGCAATATTATCTATTAATCGCATCTGAGGCTTCCCAAATAGCATGCACATCATCCTATTGCATTTACGCCAGTCGTCAAAGCTTCTTTGGTGTGTACCCATTTCAAAGCTTTAAAAAATTATTGTTCTGGAGCTTCTCTTTCAAATCTATTCAGGAAGTCATCCACCTCACTTAACCCATCATACGTAGGCAGATCCATTACCTACATTGATACGCAGTGTAGTGATCTCATCATCATGTTACAGTTCAGTGTGGTTACCTTTTGTAACCGATTTTTCCATCGTTCTATCTCCTCGTTAGAATTCGATGTGGAGGAGCTTTCGTGATCCCATGAGATTCATCCATTTGTGGTTGGGTTAACCTAGTCTTGATCTCGTGCGGTGATCTTTTATATGCAGTCAAAATTTTTGTCGCTGTCATAGTCACAAACTGGCTCTGTGTAGCACGATCGCTCTGCAGGGTCCAAAGGTACAACTATGCGAAAATAATTTTTCTCAAAAGTTATCTTGCGCTTCTTCAGATTTATCACCCCATTCAAGTCAGTGAACCAATTCAAGAATATGTAGAACACCCGAAAGTGTTATAACCCTTCCACCTTGCAGCTTCAACTTTGCTTTTCCACGACCAATGATTCTAGCCTTCCTGTCATCCCCCAACAAGACATCACCACCATCATATTTCTCATACTCACAGAACCAGTCTCTATGGGGAGTGAAGTGAAAGGATGCACCTGAGTCAATCAACCATGCCTCATGATCTACATGTGTACTTGAAGAAGCCAAGTACACATCCCCACCTTCATCTGAGGTGGATTTCACCTCTGCGGAAGGAGCCTCATCAAATCCCTTTCCTTTGTCAGGAGATTTAGATTTACAGTCCCTTTTGAAGTGGCCTTCCTTTCTGCATTTCCAGCACACCACCTTTACAGGTTTTCCTGGAGATTTAGATCTCCCTCTAGATTTAGATCTCCCACTCGATGACTTATTTGTGTTTCTGTTCTGGGACCATCCTCGTATAAACAAGGCATCACCATTCTAGCTCTCCATATTTTCCCATCTCATCTCCTCTGTCAGCAAGGCTGAGTGATCCAGGTGGATATTGGTGGCCACCTGCCAAGTCCACCTGGACCCCCACCATTTTCTTTCTCAGCATTTTCAGTTTTCTTAATTGTAGCACAACTTACTATTTTTAGCAGTTTTTCGGGTCTTGAACTTCCGGAGCCGTTTTGAGGCCCTAAACGATGTTTTTTGGGGAATCCAAGGGCAACATGGGTCCATGGAATGGACCGATGTTGCCCGTTCCAAAAATGATAGCGCTCGGATAGATCTTTCTAATGAGCTATTGTACGCGTCAAATGGAGATCATGTGCCAAAGTTACGACCCCGGGAAGTTGATGTATCAACTTACCCCCAAACGGGGCCCATAGTTTGGCGTTTCATCTCCTAGGGTTAGGTTTTGGAATGTTAAGGGTTTTCAATTGTTTCTCAACAATAAATAGGCCTTCGAGCCTCATTGTAACACAGTTCAGAGGCATGTAGCCATCACATCTCTTCTCAGAGATAAGCTACCATCGCCCTAGCTGGTTTATTTCCATTTCTGATTGTAAGCATATTTCAGTATTTTCCATTAATGAAATGAAGTATTATTTCCGCTGCATCTTTGTGTATATGGTTATCTTTGTAATTTGTTGCGTTCCTGTTTAAATCCGGATCAGTGGTATCAGAGCAGTCTGCTTTTTCTCTGTTTTTCTTTGCATGTCCCCAACAAGGTCGAGATATAAGGAGTTAGGGCTTGAACTAGTTGAACCTTTGCAAGACCAGCCTCGCAAATCCCGACGGCCTCCCATGGCGGACGAGAAGAAAGACGAGGGGGCAGGAGATCCCATCAAAATCTTGCTCGAAGAAGCCCTCGAGCGACAACGGAATGCGATGATGGACAACTTTGCTCATATCCTTCAGCGGCTACCCAGAAGCAACGCATCGGCTTCCAGCAGCTACTCTGGAAACGCCACACCCTTTAAGGTACAAGTTAATTTTGAAATCCCCATATTCGAGGGTCAGATAGATGCAGATGCCGTAGATAAATGGTTAAATCTGCTAGAGGGTTATTTTTCTGTTCATGAATTTTCGAGTCGGGAAAAGATTGTTTTTTCTCTCCTCAAAGCAGCCCCCCACGTCAAGGACTGGTGGGAAGCCTACTGCGAGCAGAAGGATGAAAGTACTGGCTCACTATTTTCAGCCGCACCCACCTGGGATTCGTTCCGGGATGCCATCAAGGAGCAGTACTACCCTGTCGGGAGCTATGAGGATGAATACATAAAGTGGACCACGCTACGGCAGGGAAGGGACCAAGACGTGCCAGAGTTCACCAATCTTTTCCATACCCTTCGCACAAAGTTGGGTATCAAGGATTCGGAGCAACATTTGATACTCAAATACCGTGGTTGCCTGCACAAGTACATCCAGGAAGAAATACAATTCCTAAACATCCCCTCGCTCGGCGCAGCATACCGGTATGCCGTCAAGGTCGAGCAGAAGTTTAAACAAAAGAAGCGAGACTTTGGATCTGCGAATCCAAAGCAGGGGAAAGGTGCCCCTAAACCACAGAACAAAGGACAAACCCAAGGCGGGACAGCCCAAGACAACCAGCCGAAGCTGCAAGCAAAGAACAGCGCCGCGAAGCCGAGAAAGGACACTGGAAAATGGTGCGAGTTCCATAAGAGCTCCACTCACAACACAAGTGAGTGTCGGGCCAAGCAGTCACTGGTGGCTGAGCTAAAGGTTTCAGAATCAGATGCATGTCCTGACTCTGAGTCAGAACCAGATAAGGGGTATGAAAAAGGGAAGCAGATCATTGATGCGGACCCCAGCGCCACTGTTGCTACCACAAAGATCCAGAAAAATGAACCCGAAGATCCAGAGGAGGAGGAGCGTCTCTTCCACTCCCAGATGTTGGTAAAGGGCTCCCCGATATAGTTCATTGTTGATAGCGGGAGTCAGAAGAACCTCATTTCGGCAGAGGTCGCGAAGCGATTGGGCTTACTGACCACAGCACATCCACAACCATACACCATTGGGTGGCTTCACCAAGGACGAGATCTTCGCGTGAGCCAGCAGTGTCGCCTTCCATACAACATCAAGCCCTTCACGGATGAGGTATTGTGTGACATTGCTCCCCTTGAAGTTTGTGATGTATTACTAGGACAACCATACTTGTGGAAGCGACATGCTGTGTATGAATCAAGGCCCCGTGCTGTTATTATTACATTGGGAAATAAGTTGTTCAGGATACCAGAGGTAGCACCACCTGCCGCCCTCTCTTTGATTACTGCAAAACAATGCAGTAAGATCATTTCCAAAACCAGGAAATTTGTTTTCCTGATGATACGCCCTCAAGGAAAGAAGAAGACAGTGGCCGCGGCCTCCAAATGGGGCCCCTCTGCACGACAACTACAGATGGACAAGATTGTGGAGGAGTACGAGGACATCTTCACCTCCCCGGCAGGGGTTCCTCTGCACTGTCAAGTCAAGCACTCCATCGATCTGACCCCAGGTGCGCCGCTACCCAATGGACCAATTTATCGGCGCTCCGTTCTGGAGAACGATGAAATCAAGAGGCAGATTCAGGAGCTCCTGCAGAAAGGTCACATCCGTCCGAGTTCATCGCCCTGTGGGAGCCCGATCGTGTTGGTACAAAAGAAGGATGGGACGTGGAGACTCTGTATTGACTATTGGGTGCTGAACAAGATCACTGTCCGTAATAGGTACCCGATCCCGCGGATTGATGACCTCCTAGACCAACTAAAGAGGGCGAAATATTTCAGCAAGATCGACCTGAAGTCAGGATATCACCAGGTACCAATCAAACCCTCCGATGTGTGGAAGACTGCCTTCAAATCCAAGGAGGGCCTATTCGAATGGTTGGTCATGCCTTTCGGATTGACGAATGCTCCTGCAACCTTTATGAGGCTAATGGATGACATCTTGCGGCCATTCACCAACTCCTTTGTAGTAGTATACTTGGATGACATTCTGATCTTCAGCCAGAGTTGGGAAGAGCACCTCCACCACATCTGACAGGTTCTCCAAACACTGCGGCAACACAAGCTATGTGCCAATTTGGAGAAATGCACTTTTGGCATGACCCAGGTTCAGTATCTGGGATACATCATTGATGAACAGGGGGTGCATGTCGATCCAGCCAAGATCCAAGTCATTCGGGATTGGCCCTCTCCAACCACTCTAACAGAGCTCCGCAGCTTTCTAGGTCTTGCCAACTTCTACCGCAGGTTTTTGTTGGGGTTTTCTCATATTTCTTGGCCCTTGAGTCAAGTCACCAAGGGCGGGGTGAAAGCAAAATTCTTTTGGTCTAAATCTCAACAGAAGGCATTCAGGGAGTTGAAGGATCGCCTCTGCACGACACCAGTGCTCGCGTTACCAGATTTACAACAACCATTTGAGGTCGAGACAGATGCCTCTGACTATGCTATTGGGGCAGTCCTTACTCAACATGGACATCCAGTGGCATATCACAGTGAAACACTTTCAGACACAGTTCAGAAGTACCCCACTTATGATAAAGAGATGTATTCCATTGTACAGGCCTGCCGACAATGGAAGCATTACATATTGGGGAAGGAAACGGTCATCCACACAGACCACCGACCTCTGCAGTTCATACAAACCCAGGGGAAATTGCAGAATGATCGCCATAAGAAGTGGTCTACATACCTGCAACAGTTTCACTTGAATATCAAGTATAAAAAGGGCAGCACCAATAATGTTGCAGATTGCCTTAGTCGACCACCGATCATGGTGCTGACCACCGTGCTCAACTCTTGTGGGCACGAGACTTCTGATTGGCCACTTCTCTACAAAAGCGACCCAGAGTTCGGCCACACATACCAGACACTCTTGGAGGGTCGGCAGGTTGCAGATTTTCACCTCCAGGATGCCCTATTATGCCACCTCGGTCACCTTTGTGTTCCTTCAAGCGAGCGTGCCAAGATGATTTGGGAAGCACACTACAGTCGCGCTGCTGGGCATTTCGGGGTCGAGAAAACAGTGGCAGTACTGCAAAATTATTTCTATTGGCCGAATCTTCGACAGGATGTTGGGAAGTACATCCGATCATGTACTGCCTGTGCCATTGCCAAACCGGCCATTAAGAAGCATGGCCTCTATACCCCGTTGCCTACCCCTAGTCGACCTTGGGAATCCATCTCCATGGATTACATGTCAGGCCTTCCTTCCACTAAGCATGGAAATGACTGTGTTTTTGTGGTCATCGACAGGTTCTCGAAGATGGCCATTATGGTGGCCTGCAAGAAGAATATCACAGCAGAAGCCACTGCTAAACTCTTCTTTGAACGAGTGTGGGTGCACTTTGGGATCCCACAGTCTATCATCTCAGATCGGGACAGTCGGTTTCTCAGCACATTTTGGTCCAGTCTCTGGTCAATGCTGGACACCAAACTCACGAAGTCCACAACCTTCCATCCTTAAACTGATGGCCAGACAGAGGTTGTCAATAGGATGATTGTGCACATTCTGCGCATGTATAACTCAAAGCATCCACGCACATGGGACGAGAGCCTCCCCTATGTTCAACACAGCTACAACCGAGCTCTTCACAGCTCCACTGGCCATAGCCCTTTTCAGGTGGGTTTGGGATTCTAGCCACTATGCCCCATTGATGTGGCCATGCCACTTGCAGCTACTCACATGAATTCAACTCATGTCCAGTCTGAAACAGATAAGGCCACCAGCTTCATTGAGCGCATCCAACATATTCGCCAACAGGTCCATGACATTCTTGAGAAATCAAATGCCAAGTACAAGCAGCGACATGATCAACATCGGGTGCCACACAAGTTTCAGGTGGGCGACAAAGTCTGGTTGCATTTGCAAAAGGAACACCTTACTGGAGCCTATCGGAAATTGAGACCACTTCGATATGGCCCTTACACCATTACTAAGGCTATGGGAGACAATGCATTTGAGCTCAGCATTCCCCCATTCCTTGGCCTGCACCCAGTGTTCAATGTGGACCGCCTTCGGCCATACTTTCCACCATTGCTAGACACATCCGACATTGTAGAACAGCTCAAACCCACAGAATTAAATCCAGATTGCATGGAACAAGCTGCAACTGATCGGATCATGGACACACAGATCAAGAACACTCGCCAACAGAATATCCAACTATATCGAGTTGTCAAAGCAGGCCAACTCCTTCAGCAGGGCAAGTGGCTCACCAGGGAACAAGTTCAGCAGAAGTTTCCTCATCTCATGGAGGAACTCAACGCAATGGGGACCATTGCTTCCTAAGGGGGGAGGAATGATCTAGGTGGATATTGGTGGCCACCTGCCAAGTCCACCTGGACCCCCACCATTGTCTTTCTCAACATTTTCAGTTTTCTTAATTGTAGCACAACTTACTATTTTTAGCAGTTTTTTGGGTCCTGAACTTCCGGAGGCGTTTTGAGGCCCTAAACGACGTTTTTTGGGGAATCCGGGGGCAACATGGGTCCATGGAATGGACCGATGTTGCTCCTTCCAACAATGATAGTGCTCGGATAGATCTTTCTAATGAGCTATTGTATGCGTCAAACGGAGATCATGTGCCAAAGTTACGACCCTGGGAAGTTGATGTACCAACTTACCCCCAAACGGGGCCCATAGTTTGGCGTTTCATCTCCTAGGGTTAGGTTTTGGAATGTTAAGGGTTTTCCATTGTTTCTCAACAATAAATAGGCCTTCGAGCCTCATTGTTACACAGTTCAGAGGCATGTAGCCATCACATCTCTTCTCAGAGATAAGCTACCATCGCCCTAGCTGGTTTATTTCCATTTCTGATTGTAAGCATATTTCAGTATTTTCCATTAATGAAATGAAGTATTATTTTCGCTGCATATTTTTGTATATGGTTATCTCTGTAATTTGTTGCATTCCTGTTTAAATCCGGATCACGGAGACTAATTCATCAAACTGCAAGGCAGTTGCATTTATACCTATTGCAATAACCAAACTATCCCACAAATCTGGTAGAGAACACAACAAAGTGATGCACTTATCTTCATCTGAAATTTTAATATCAATAGATGCTAACTGACTTACGACAGTATTAAATGCGTTCAGATGCTCTGTCACCAAGTCTCCATCTTTCATCCTCATGTTATATCGCTTTTTTCGTAGGAACAATTTATTCGCGAAAGAATTAGATTGGTACAAAGTCCCTAACTTATGCCACAAAGCCTTCACCGTAGCTTCCCCTAATACATTTAGCAATACTAAATCTGAGACACACAATTGTATTGTGATCTTTGCCTTCTTATCCAACTTCTTCCATTCTTCATCGGACACTCCTGTTGGTTTAGTACCCAGATCTACCGCGATCCACTGATCTTTATCCACCAACAGATTCTCTATCTTGAGTTTCCACAACTCAAAACTTTTACCATTAAATTTCTCGATCTTTATCTTTCCACTTCTCGCCATCTTCTTTCACCAACAAAATCAGTCTCGCATATCTCCCACTGAACAGGGTCTACCACAGGCCCGAGCGAAACCCCTCAACAACAAAGGCATCCCCTTGAAGCCAAAACCACTCTAATACCAAATGTAGGATTTAACCCCATACAGAAATTACCTGCATACGAATTCTAAAACACAGAAAATAAACAATGCGAGAGAATAACACATAAAACACATATACATAGAGATTTTTTCCCTGGATCCCAAAACCGGGACTACCAGCTTGATTTTTCATTACGTTCCTTTCAATGTTACAATACATATTTATACATGCCGAAGCATCCAATACCATGGACCGAAAACCATCGCATCCAAAACCATGGACCGAAAACTATCACGTCCAAAAAACATGTGCGAAAATCATGCACAAAACCATAGGTGGGTCCACCCAACCTAACATAGGGTCCAAAAACAAAATTTTCCTGGGCGCTGCCCTGGACCCCATAAAGTGGGTTTAGGGGTGCCCCTCAAACCCCCTGTTAACTACGTGGAAAAAATATAACACAACCCAACAGTACTGGTCAGCAATGACTGGGGAAAAAGGGAAGAAAACTTGAATAACTTCATTGGTAGTAGGTTGCTCTTGAACATGACACTTCCACTCTATCACCATGATTGAGTCGGGTTGGGTTATTCCATTCACTGGTCATATCATCATTGGTCTACTGTACCATCCATTTTGGGGTTAACGCTACCAATCCATTTCAGTGTCGCTGATATGTTCAAGAGATGTCGCTTAGAGAATTCACCAACCTAGCTAACGCCTCATCCGCTGCAATACCTTAACCCTCCATTTTTCATGACTGCCACCCTGAAACTTATATCATCATATCGTTTTCACCTCCACAAAATCATGTGCTCCATTTTGTGTCGTAGATGTGGGAATCATTAATTCCCTCCTACGATGGGTCACTTCTTGTCGACATTAGCTCATTATCCAAGAAGTTGACTTAGGAACAACCCTTTCAGTATTTTGAAGCTTGCATGCCTCAATGGCAAGTTTCTCATTTCCAGCGACAGGTTTACATCAATGGCCTTCGACCAAAAGATTTTTTGTGGTGTTCGACATCAACTCATGTATTCACACCACATGAATTGTACTACAGTACCTTGTGGGTCATTATCATTATCAGTGATTCCTCTCGTGCCTGTTAACAACTTACATCATTCGCTGATAATCAGGTGATGTCTTTCCATGTTCGACATCAGAACATATTTTCACATGGATTGATTTGTACTTCGGGCGAAGATTGAATGAGTTTGAAGACCCCAGATCTAGTTTCATCCATTCGGGCTGCAATATATATTTAGGGAAATAAAGACATCAAATGTACATCATTACTGCATAGATAATCATCCAAGCTAATGGATGATGGCTCTACCAGAATCATCAGTCTACCACACAGATGATTGTCTGTCCTATGTACATGAAAATGAATTTATAAAGCTGAGCATGGGAATGTTCGGCTCAGCTAGATCATGAAAATATTATGAAGATAATGTATTGTATTGTATCTTATTACAGGTCACCTCTAGTTCGAAAAACCATGGATCCTCATTATAAATCATTTCACCCAACATCAGAAGATTTACAACCTCATGCTTTAGGGGGCAACTGTTATAGAAATATTTGGGCACTGCAACCCACGTATGTCCATAAACCAAAGGCTTCTAAACCCCTAAAAGTGTTGTTTCATACCCTAAAGGAACAAGGTCATCTGATTACATCATTTCCCAGGAGTTCTCCCTGAAAAACTGCTTAGAACTGGTCAAAACTGGACCATACAAACTGCTCCATGTTGAGGGTGTGATGCATCTCACTTGTTACACATGGGGGGTGTGATGCATTCTAAAAATCCCTTCTGTAGGGTGCGATGAGAGAGAGAAGACAAATGGCAGAAGCAGTTTTCTAGGTGGAAACTCAAGGAATCTTCTAGAAACTGCTCATATGACACTTGCCTATCTGAATTCGCTCAGGGATGAGTAAGAGATCATGAAATCTCCAATTGGAACCAAGAACTATCAGTGAAATGACACTAATCAAAATCCCAGAAGCTAACTCACTCTCCTACAAACATCTATATATGGATCCCTCATCTTAGAGATGCGAACGTTGGAATTTTGTAATTTGCAAGGAAGTGTTGCTGGTTTCTCTTTTAAGACATTGTTGGGTGATCTTGCTTTGTATGAGGTGAAGAGGGCTTTCATGCTGGGGGGATGATGCTGGATCAAACAGCTTGGTTGTAATCCTCTCTTCTACTACTTCTATCAATAAAGCTATTTGAGTTTTCCTCCATATGCTTGTATATCTTTGAATCTTGTATTTGTATATGCATTTATATGGTTAATGTATATCTGATCCTACATTTTTTATGGTTATAGATCTCTATGCTTTGATGGTATTTTGTTGCTTTGAGTCTACAGGTGTTCTTTGAAGTGGGACAAGTGAGAAAGGAGTGGTGAAAGATTTATCAAAGAAGAGAGGAAGCAAGCAAGGAGACTAGCGAAAGATTGAGGTTGGTACTCTCTGCTTCTCTCTCATCTATCTCCCATAAAGGAAAACACAAGTAACTTTAGTTTTTTTGTTTCTAAGATAGCTACCTCTCTTAGTGGGACTAGCGCTCTGAATGCACACTAGTTTTCCTGATAACACCATCTCTTTGAGCTTCTCCTCCATGTGACCAATGTCCTCCACTCCCTTGGAATTGGCATTCTGCATCCACCTATGAGTTTTGGCCCTTTATTTCTCAAGCTCAAAGAATAATGGAATGGAAAATTTTTGTGGAATGACCCTGTCCCCCTCAATAAATCTGTAGTAGGAGTCGAGGTTAGGTTGAGGACTAGGTTCCCTTAGCTCTAGGTCTTCTCTCTTTGTTTCTAGTTGCTTACTTCCTTCCTCATCCAATTTTTGAGTTTCTCGTAGGTTTAGTAGAGTTTCCTATAGGGATGCATCTACTTCCAGTAGGTCTTAATGTGTATCATGTAGGATTTCTTTTCCTTTCGATAGGTGATAGGAGACTTAGGGGAGGTTTGTGCTGAGGATCCTTCTTCTTGAGTTTTTATAAGAACTAATTTTGACCAACGTAGAATTGATATGACACTACCACTTACATAAGAGTAGCATAATGACTTTTTTGGTATGGCATCCTAATACTCGATTCCTATAAGTCCATAGTAGAGGTCCACAGAAAGAGAAAAAGATTTCAAAAGTAGTACGAGGATTTGTTCAGAATTTCCAAAGAAAAATGCTCCGTGAAATTATGATCTATTTTTATATTGACGTGAGATCCACTTTACATAAAAGCATTCACTTATTTTTCATAAGTGAAAATTTTAATACTTTATGGTGGACTATATTTCATAAGTGTTTATTGAATAACGAGAGAGATTAAGTGCATTTAATTATATTAAAGTGGATTTTTATGGTGGCATAATTAAAGGTCTATATGTCATGAAGTAAAAAGATTCTAGTACATTATGTCAAGGCCAACATTAAATATTTTTTATAAAGTTAAATTTGAAAAAATAAATCAATGAAGTGAGATTGTCAAGTTAAGAAAAGTCCTTGCACAAATTAAGAGTTTCTAAATGTAAAAAAAAGTTCAAGTCAAGTCAAGTTAAAAATTTGAGTCTTTGATTGTAATGGGTGGGTGATTAGTGGAGCCTGATACCCAAAGTATCATCAAAGTGTTGAATAGTTATTGCAGTTGTTGTTTATAGAAAAAAGAGGACCAAGGTGTGCTCACGAGTAAGGTTCAAGTGAAAGGAACCTTTGACCAAGTTCAAAGGAGTTAACTTGGTAAAATTGCAAGTTACAGTGAACAAGGTGAAGTTCATGAAAAAAGATGCAGATTCCAGAGAAAGGACATGATAATTCCATAGAAATTGGCATTGGTGATGATGAGAAAGAGATTGGTGAATTAAAGGTACAACTTGATGTGTTGCTAGAGCTATTACAGAGACAGATACATGGTTGGATTATGAAAAGAAAAGTCAAATGACATAGATTACAGGTGAAGTGGAAGCGTAAATTGAATGCTCAACAGAAGGAATAATTACTAAGAGTAAATGAAGTTTTGGTATGTGAACCAGAGCATGGCCCATTGCTTTTTGAAAGTAATGAAGATACAGAGGAGAAATCTACAGAGAATCTTTTGAATCATATGAAGGATTCAGAGTAGAAAGAAGACCTGATAGCTGAAGCATCAATTGAGACTGCAAGGTCTTATGTTTTTAAAACTAACAATTTGTGTATGATTGTAGGTATTGCAGGAGATAGGTGGCCTTTTGAAGATGTCTTCAGGATGGGTGAAGATATTAAAGTAAAATATGATGAAGAAAACCTCTTAGATGAGGAAGGGCAGCTGCTGAAAGACGTTAAGAAAGAAGAAGAACATATTGAAGACTATAAAAAACATCATGATGAAGTACTTGTGAGGTGTCAAAGAGAAATTGAGTTGCTGGAGTATTCGCTAAAATAATGGGAGTATGAGAGTGTAACTACAATAGTAAATGAATGAGTGTCTCAAGAATTGATTGGGAGAAAGATATGTTAGTTTCCAAGTTTCTGATGTACTGGCTAACAGAGAAGAAGAGGTGGATGAATATGCAGTCAAAAATATGATAGAAAATTTACTTCTTGAAAGTAAATTTGAAGTTAAGAAGCAACAAATGGAAATTGCAGAGGAAGATGTTTTCAAAGACATTAAGGATGTATGGATGGCAGAAAAAGTTGAAAAGAACAGTCAACAGATTAAAAATGAATGTGAAAAATTGTAGCAGAAAAATGATCTCAAGCAAGATCTCAAGGAAGTTGTTGAGACAAAAGGATTCCATGAGAAAGAAAAAATTGATTCTATGATTGAAAAGCTGTGGAAATTGATGATGAGACAGCCCATATGGAGACAACTAATGACAGAAGGGATGATCAATCAAAATTTGAAACTGATTAAGGAAGTAAAATGAACCAGCAGATAGCAGACATGCAACAACAGTAAAGGTGTAGAGCATTTGTACAATTACAAATTAAGGTTTGGGATCCGGTGGGACTTTTATCATCTATTAAAGATTAATGGTTGAGAGACCATGATTTCCTTCTACTCGGGGAGTCTTATGCATGAGCATCTAACCTGGGTCAATCATTTACCAAGAGGAGTTACTTTTTAAAGTAGGATTTAATTAATTAATTTATATTTTTAATTAAGGATTTTTAATTAATTTTCTTTTTTTTAATTAATTTATAGGTTGGAGAGGATTATGGATTGGTTAGCTCTTATGTAGGGATAAGGATTTGGATGAGATATTTTGAGGATCAAGAGAGATATTGTTAGAGTTTGTTGATGGATCTAGAACCTACTTGGGTTCTAATCCATTTGTATAAATTGAGGAGATCCTAAGAGGCGTGTAATATGTAGAAGTGTGTGAGTGGGTGTAAGTGAGTGAGAGGCCATGAATAGGCCATGATTTTTCATGTAATTATTTTATTACTGAATCATTTTCTGAGTTTTATGTGCACATATTTGTAGTGAGATATTTTGTTTAGATTTACTCATCTTATGAAGACCCATGGTTAGTTCTGTTGCACCAATTCTTCAAGGAGCCTAAAGTGATAACCATAAACCACACTATACCTACCTTCACATGATATGTATTTTATAATTTAGTAGCTTACCTCATACCAGGGTATGGTAGGCTTCTTCTCCTTACTCCATTCTTGTCCTCAATGGGCTCCTCTCCCTCTAAAATTAAGTTATTCTTGGTAGTCTAGCTATCTCCCTTGTCTTCCTTTCTCCAAGGCACTCCTATGGGAAGTGTGGTAATTATGCTTATGAGTTCGGGGGTGAGATCTATGGAGAGGCATCTCACCACAACAGTGGCATGGGTTCTGGTTAGTGGAATGAGGGAGAGAAAAATATCGGGCCACTTCATCATCATACCCCCTCAATTTCTCAAAATACCCCATCCAATTATGCCTCGTGAAGATTTCTAACACATGAGGGTGTTGGTGAATCCTCATAGTGTTAATGGGCTCCCTTCTATTAACCTCCCCTGTGATGTAAGTAAAGTTCCCCCTACAGATAGAGGTAACCCATCTAGCCCTAGAGTGGGTCTAGCCACAACAAGACAAAACAACAGCTAATTCCTTAAATAGTCATTGTTAAAGGAGCCTACCTTATGCCAGTGTTTGATGTAGTCTTCGTTACACTGCTTCAGCTATCGTTTCCTTCTCCTTGATGAGTGATTTACCTAAAACAACATAAGAGGACAACAAAACACATAATAGAGCACAAAAATGAACTATCCACTTACAGAGCCAAGGAACCATAAGCTATCAAATATATTTCACACATGATATAGGAAATAACCATTGATTGTATTAGTATAACAAAAGTAAAGCTTACAACCACACCTTTACATCGCAAGCTTCCTTGGAGGGTCTGATCAGTACATCTCCATAAAAATGCACTCTCAAAGGTCTCCCAGATAGACTGATGACTCTCTCTCTCACTAAAAAGTACTAGTATGAGGCTAAGGCAATCATAACGAGGCTCCTTTCTCACAAAACCATTTGATACTATTAGTACACAACCAATTGCTAAGCTATTAGCAATCCACACTTTAAGCTATTCGACACCAAGAACTAGATAATCTGCTAATTATCAAGCACTAATTTGCCAACTAGCTGATCATAGCAATGGAGGATGATTTTATAAGAGGAGGAGCCTCCACAAATGGGGGAGAGGAGGTTTATCTTCTTGGGAGGTTTCTCAAAATGCGGAACCACCATCACAAATGAGGAAAGGTGAACTTCCTTGACCCAACAACCAACTCCAGAACCACCCAGAAGCATTCTGTTTGAACAAACTCGCCATATCTGGGTCGTCACCAGTCAAACACTAAGACTCAGAGATGACATCGCAAGGCATTAGTGTATTCAGGGATATCTTCGCAAGAAATATACTGATGTCCTATGACGATCCATAAAACCCAACCGTTGCAGAGAAAAAATGTACTCTTGTGACGGTGTCGTGAGGTCCTCATTCAGTCTAGAACATCGTCACAGGCAGGATACTGATGTCCTGCGATGATCTTGAAACATAGGTAAAAAGGGTCAATCTTCAGGATTAATGAGCATATTTAATCTTCTTGAATGATTTGGAAGATGTGGACACATATTTTGATGTATGACACAAAACAGACACCATTCAGAGACTGAATCTACCTAGGATCAGGGGATGTGGGGTCGGTGACAAAATACTGTGTAATAGATGGCCCTTAAAGCATAAAGGCCGAGAGAGTGGCAAGGGTGAAATTCTTTATGAAACCATAACCAAACTGGAATACCATCGTGGAGAACCTGTAGATGCAAGTACAAATGATATATCTGATAGTGAAAGAATACATGTAGTCGAGGTATGGGCGCAGCCATCCAAAAGACAAATAGAATTGGCCTGTGGTATGGATGTAGCCATCCAGTCGTCAAGAGCATATGAAAATACAAGTATGGTCGCAGCCATCTAGAAAGACTCAGGTAAGGTCACAGCCATCCAACCAAAGATTCATGTATGTAATCATGAACCACTCCACGCAACTCGAACGTATGTAATTTTAGTCTGGGGTCTTGAAACCAACCTGTTCATCATACAATTTCTAATACACGAATAAATGTGTTGAAGTCAATCATACTATAAAATCACTTGATTATCGGCCAATCATGCAAACCATTAACAAGTACGAGAGGGACCACCAATAATGTCAATGGTTCTCAAGGTACTTCTGGTACAATCCACAAAGTGTGAAAAATGATCTGGAGTCGAAACACTTGTGAAATCACCCGATCGAACTACTTGGTGGGGTTATCATATGATTACCCCCATGCACAGTAGGGATAGAAGAAGGACTCTCTAGAGTAGCAGGGACAGGAGGGTCACTTTTCGACTCATGAGAATCTGAGGAAACCAGAAGCACATGAGCAATATGATCATTATGCTCTTCCAGAACAGAAGGAACAACTGGTGGCGAAACCAATTCGACGCTCGCTTCGACCAATGGTTGGTTGGGAATAGAGATAATACATTCAGGCTCAGGAGGAGCAGGATGGGCAAGAGAAGAATCCAAGTCAAGCTCTTTACCAATTGCAGGAGGATTAGAAGAAAGCCTCTGATAACCAACATGAAGTTGGGGTTGAGGAACTGCCAGGTTTTCCAACACTTTAGAAGCTTTATCCATGAGAGGACAAAGGTGAAGAAGATGCTCTCCTTCACATAATCGACAAGGAAATCGAACCGTCCCTTTATTCCTATCACTGTTAGCTGAAGGCATAATATTGACATGATGGCCGGCAGGGGATAATAGTGGTCAATCCGAAATCTAAGACCATACCTCCAAGACTTTAGGAATATTTTGGGCAGCGGATCACCCCATAGCAAGTTTTTGGGGCTTAATGCCCGAGTTTTGGTCAATGTAATGTAAAGATCCCATGAAATGCAGGTGCAGAGCGTGAGACTCTAGGATTGTCCACTCTAAAATAATGTAATTTAATGTAAAGTGTGTTGGCCTACCCATGGTTTGTAGACCATGGCAATGTATAAATAGAGCAAGGCTCTAAGTGTAAAGATAGTTCTAAGTTTCTCGTGATAAGAAAGTCTTTGTCGATGAAAGAATAATGCTGAGTCTATAAGTCTGAGTCTTGGGTTGTAGTAGTAGATAGAAGGCTTTGCAGCTGAGTGCGCAGAGGCCTAGAGTCTACAGCTGAGTGCACGGACCCCTCCAGCTGAGTGCACAGTGTAGGAGTTGGGATTATATCGAAGAACCCTAATAATAAAGATAAGTTGATTCAGAATTACTGTGTATCTGTGTTTCTGTTATCTTATGCATCTTTTTACAGTTTTTTATATGTGCATCTTGGTTATAAATGTTGAATAATAAGTAAGAATATTCGGCCTAAACTAAGACTATTAAGTAAAATTAACACATTAAGAAGATACCTTCTTCGCGCCCGTCACATAGCTGTGGGAAGGTAATTACGTAGGTCGCAAGGGATAGATAGTAGCGTGGAAGTAGCACAATGCACAGATTCAGACCATGAACTTTCGAAGACTCGTCAAAGACATCCCTAGGGTGTGAAAACCTAGTTCCATCACCCTCCCATACTACCTCGGGTGAGACCTCAGTCCGTGCTCCGCGGACTATTGCCGAAAGGGCCAGTAGTATCGAGATTTTCTTGGCTAAACTCACTTTTGAGCTTGGGTTAGGCCCCACGTAGCCAACAAATGGTTTCGTTTCCAAGACCGGGATCTTCCTAAGGGATGTCTGATGTCGGAACGCTGGAATCCAACGAATAAGGAAATTGAAGATTGGTTGGACAAAAAGATTCACAAGTTCGCGACACAGGAAAACATAACTCCACAACTATCTGACAAAAGTTGGTTGGATCGCTACATGTACATTGAATTACATGAAATTTTCTTTTCCTATTTCTCTTTTGAACTATATGAGTGGATCGCAAGATTAGCCGACAGCTAGGGAAGGTGTAAGTTTGACTAACCCATAGTGTGGACTCTGGAATTAGTGCGCAAACTAGAGGAATCAGTAAACAAGATTGCGAGAGCTGTGGACCACTAGCTCGACCAGATAATAGAGGGATTCATCACTAAGTTCGCGGTGGACACAACCGTGGGCTACAATGAAGTAGAATGACGTTTTCTCAAGGAACCACGAGGTAAGTACATTAGATCTCTGAATACTTGGATTAAGATGATGAAATGTGAAAAGTAGGTTATGCGAATGCATTAATGTTTGGGATGACACAGAGCGGAAAGATCTATGAAGATAGCAGGGAATTAGAAAATAGTTCATTAATTTCATCTTCGTGAGAGATCGACGAAGAGCTCGCTTGGTTTTCTCCAAAAATTCCAGTTAGTTTGATAAAGCAGCGTATTCCAAAGTTACCACCTCCACCTGTGCCACCACCTGCTTCACCTCCCTCCCTTCCATCTTCACCTACTCCAACTCGACTAACCCCTCAGTTCAGCATGGCAAGCGTGATCAAGCTACTTGTATTCATAGGAGTAGGGAATGAGGATTTGGACCAGTTTTATTTCGTGGTAAGAGCAGTGTGGGAAGCGCAAGGGGTCACAAATGACAACATTAAGAAGGCTACATTGGTGAGCACATTTCAAGATTGCGCATTGACATGGTATATTAAGCACTCTAATGACCACCCAAATGAGGGAATAGTAGAGATCTAGAATGCATTGAATAGAGAATTTAGCCGGTCGAATTCGAAGACACAGTCAATCATCGGGTTCAAAGAGATCACGATGGTCCTGGGTGAGACCCTTGGGATCTAGATTAGCAGCTGAAGAGTACGATCCGCGAGGCTAATATGACTCTCACAGATGCAAAACACCGCGCATGGTTTGTGGCATCCCTGACACCGGACTTGAGGACAGTGCTGTCACAAAAGAAGCTTTCGACCCAGGCCGAAGCATTGGAAATGGCGATGAGGTTTCACGAGACCCCGATAGAAGACCCTGGGTTGGGAGTTCAACAAATCCATGCAAAACTATAAAATCTATGCCTGGAGATGCAAAGTTTGAAGTAGGATAGGGCACCATGGTCAAAGGCACGCAAGGAAGTATGGTGCATAAAATGCAAAGGCCAGGGCCATGACAAGGATCACTGCTCAGTATTTGAAAACTACTTGGTAGAAAGGGGACCAATGCCATTGAGACCAAAAGCACAGGCAGGGCCAAGTATGACACCCGTTTTATGGTGCACGATCTGTCAGATAGGGCAAAAACACACAATGGATAATTGTCACTTGCTGCAGAAGTATAAACAGACTCCACAATAGTTGTTTTGTAATTTTTATAGGTCGGTAGGCCACGACGAGCGCACTTGTAATAGTTACGAGCTAACGATGGATCGGACTCCAGCCTATAGGATGCAGATAGAAACGCAAGCCCTTGACCCAGCTACAGGGATGGTGCGCATGGGATTTCAAGGCCGAGGTCAAGGATGAGGAGGAATGGGACTAGGAAGGGGCCACAGACAGTTGATTTGATACAATTGCGGAGGACCAGGGCACTATGCCCATGATTTTACCAACCCGACAAGTTTATCCTGTTCGTATTGCACTCAATTTGATCATGAAATGATAGACTGTCTGACGTTGATCACACAGATGTGCAAGAAAGGGGTACTCCAGCCGTCTCCGACTCAAAATATCCAAATGATGAGGTCTAAACCATGCAAAGAAGACCCAAATGTTAACATGATGCTCATAAGCGGCACGACTACAGGGGAAGATAAGGGGAAGCAACCTGAGGAAGATACATGGGTTCGTAAGGCTCTTGCAAAGGAACCCGAGTTCGACTTAGAATGCACAAAGGAGATGTTTATGGAAGCTAAGAAGAGCTTCATGGAGGCCTCCACTTCAGGTAGTAAGGATCAACAAGAGCCAGGAATGGATCCGTCCATGATTACTACCTTTTTGGAGACATGCATGAAACTACTGCGCAACAACAAGGCAATTAAGTGACTACAAGAGCTTATCACTAGGTGCGCAGGGTTGGGAGAATTGCACATAATTTGAAAATTGGAAAATCATGCATTGCACACTGGGAGGGAAATGAGATTGACGACGTGGATCAGTGAATATGAAATGGATTAGGTAATCTTGGACCTAGGGTCAAATGCAAATGTATTACCAAAGCAGACATGGGAACGCATGGGCAGGCCCGCGTTGTAGTGGTCCCCTATTCAATTACGAATGGCGGACCAACAGAAGATTGTGCCCATGGGGAGATTGCAAGGAGTAACAGTTGATATTGAAGGTGCAAGCACATAGATGGAATTTGAAGTGATAGAGATTGTCGATGACAACAATCCTTATCCGTGTTGTTAGGAATAGACTGGGCGACTGAAATGAATGGAGTCATCAACTGGAAGAAGAGGAAGATGATATTCGAGAAAAAGTCACTACATGTAGTGTTAGTGCCTAAATCTACCTCAGGCTGAAGAAAGGCAGGTCTAGGGTAACATCAAACCATGCTTAACCTGGTAGCTAGCCCTAAAATGTTAGTGTCAGTATCTTCACACTTCCATCAATGATCAAATTGCTCTTTTTGCATGCATATTAGGTGTCCCATCCAATCAAGTGCATTCCATCAGGTCATGGATCAACTCATGGTAGTGGTTTCTCACCTACCGACCTATTCACACATCTTTTTCTTAGTCATTTACTATTATTCAGTTTCAGTTCATTTATAAAAATCAGTTTTAGGGTTTAGTCTCACTAGGTCTTAGGGTTTGTCATCATAGTCGTCAAATTTGAATAAAAAGGTCAGCAGGCACATGAGGAGGATAAATAAGTTCATAAATCATAAATTTACTTCTGTTATGCTCAATAATTCTTTTTTAGTGAAAACAAAGTTTTTCCATTATTGTACAAATTTCATGTAATTTCAATGTTTCTATATGTAATAAGTGTAACAAAAGTTGTTCCTGGTGACCTGGTGACAAGTCAAACTCCTGCCACTTAAAAAAAAATATCAATGTAAAAGTCCACCTGCAAAAAGGAAAAAATCAGAACGTAAGTGAAATAGAGCATTTGTGAAAAAGCTAGCAAAACATTAGAAAAGTGGGTTTGGTTAATGAAAAATTAAAAGAGAGGGATATAAAAGCCAATCCATTTGTTTAAGACTTCATTGTTGCAATTGAAAGTGCCAAAGGGAGAAAAATCGTGTTTTTGAAGAAAGAGGGCAAAAACAGAGGAAAAATTTTGTCATCTTGCTGGCGCTGCGCACCTGGGCTTTGGTGCTACGCACACAATCAGCGCTGCGCACTTGTTGCAGGTTTTCCACTGCATTTTGGTATGGTCTTCGGCACTGCTCACCTGTTCCGAAAGCCATAAAAACATAAAAAATCATCTAAGCAACCTAAAAATCAAATTAAAGCTTGTTCCAAGTAAGTAAATCATTCCTCCTTTCTCCGGAAAGTTGTGTTTGGTATCTTGGGTGTTTTTGATTTCCTTTAAGAAAAACCCTAGCTAAATTGCTAACATAAACCCTAGCTATC
The DNA here is from genome assembly GCA_031772625.1 of Pinus tabuliformis. Lineage (NCBI taxonomy): Eukaryota > Viridiplantae > Streptophyta > Pinopsida > Pinales > Pinaceae > Pinus > Pinus tabuliformis. Next base: position 1,003,347,764 of record CM062813.1, on the reverse strand, counting down.
CTCCAAACTGTCTCATAGATTTGCAAGGGTACTTACTTTTTGCTATTTCTATTCCCTTAATCTATTTTCCCTAAAATCCCATTCCCTCTCCCAAAATCATTAGCATTCACTCCCCAAACCCCACTCCCATTTACCAAACCCTAGCCCTATACCCTATTCCCAAACCCTAATTCCCACATCCTATTCCTTCACTACATCCACTTCATTATTAACCCCTCATTCCACATTCATAATACCATTCACTCCCCACATTTCCCAAAAAGAAACCCCTCCTCCTACTATTCACTTCCTATATACACTACTCACCTCATATTTTAAAATCTCTTCATACTCATCTGCTTTCACTTCAAATTCATAAGCATGGAGACAGATTCCGACTATGAGAGGGAAGAGGAAACTCTTAGTGATTCTTCCAGAGAGGCTCATGTACCTAGAAAGCCACACAAAGGAGGAAAGATCATCTGGGAGGAGCCCACTACTCTTATAGAATTACTTGCTTGTCCTCTTGTTGTAACTTGCTTTAAACATTAGTCTTGTTATCAGTTTTTTGAAATGGTAGAGAGGGTAAAATATCATCATGAGCTTGCTAGGTTGTTTGTTCTTCATCTTCACAATGGCCAGGTGAACCTTGCTGGTGTCTCTTTCACCTTGACACCTGACACCATTGCAGCAACAACTTGCATCCTTTATGTAGGTGAACAGTGGAATAAGGGGCAGCATGTGGGCAAAGAACATTATGAGCCTTACATTAAGGCTGGATATCACAGGAAAATCAGCAGGGTTTTTCCTTTCAAATACTTGCAGAACATTTATGCTCCTCTCATGAAACTCATCATCAAGTATTTCACCTGTGAAGGAAGGTTTTCCCACCTATATACATATCATGTCAGATTGTTGATGCATTTCACAAGAGTGAGGATGATGAACCTCCCATACTTTATATGTAGGGATATTGAGAATATGGCTCTCTATGTGCAAAGGAAACCTTTTCCTCAACAATTCAACAACATTTACCACATCTCACTGATTAAAATTGTTGTTTTGCATCAGCTAAGTTTGTTGAACATACCATGGGATACCTTCATTGCCCATGAGATTTTTAAAGGCCCTCAGGTGATTCCATCAGTGCCTTAAGAGGAAGGAGGGCCATCAAGACAACCAGATGTTCATGAGACTGAAACTACAGGTGTGTCGGTGTTTGTCACCTATGAGAGAGGCACCAGGAGGCTTTTTTTGCTGCCAGGTGAGTACTATCTCCACTAGGGGTGGAAGGGGTCTCGTTTTCTTCACTAGACCATAGGCAATTGTTATCTTCACTGGGGTGAAAGGTCCTTTGCCTTCTTCTCCAGCTATACAAGTTGATCAGTAATCAAAGATCAAGTACAAAGGGAAACAAAAGATGCATGAGGAGGTCCTTCCTGAAGGGCAAGACAGAGATTTTATTTTGATTGAGGAAGATGTCACTGATTTGGGCTCTCAAAGCTCAAGACTCAAGGACATGATTATCAAATAGAAGGAAGCTGAAATACAAGCCTTATCACTTAACCTTCAGAGGGCCAAATGGATCATCAACTATCTTGAGCAGGAAAACAAGCAACTGGAAGATAAGAAAACTATTATGGAGCTGCAAATGATTAGGGAAAATAGGCAAATGGCAAAGAAGAGAAAGATCAAGATGACCTCCCTTGAGCAAGAAATTGAAGCTGACCAAGAATCATGGTTGGAGAGGGTGAACATTCACCTTGAGAAGATGCTTGAGAAAACCAACAAAGAGAAGAAAATGTTGTGCCATATGGCCTATCACTACCTAACCCGAAACAAAATTTGAAAAACAAGGGTGAAGAGGTTGAAGGCCAAGCTAAAAAGAAATTTTAGGAGCAAAAAAGAGAAATATAAACTCAAGATCTTGGCTGAAGCATCATTGGCCCAGCAAAGCACCTAACAAGGATCACTCATGCCAAATTTCAAGAAATTTGGAGCAATTTTTGTCATTTTTGGAATTTTTAAAGTAAAAAACAAGTTTGGGGGCATCCATTTGCAAAAAAGTTTCTATTTTTGGAATCAGCAGGGAAAAACATGCATGCTTAGAAATGGCTGAGAATTTTGGACAAGTTCTAGGTCTCCAGAAGGGCAAAAAACACCCAAAAAGTGCCCTCTCTACCACTTTTTTGCCACACAGGAAGCAGTCTTGGGAGATTCCACTTTTGGACGGGAAAATGGACTCCAAATTTAGAAATTCAAGTTGTTACAGAAGGTAGACTCACCAAGCTTTCCAACGAGCTATCCTGTACCTGATTTGGACTCCGGGAAGCCTTCCAAAATTAGCCTTGAAAAAGCATTGCGCATAGGATCAGTGGCACTGCGCATAGGAGGAAATTTGCCAGTTTTGCCTGATTTTCCAGATTTCGCCTAGTTTTCTCTATAGTTGAATTTTTCTTGCTCTCTTGGTGAAATTATCATGGTAAATGATGTAATTTGATGTAATTATGGATGTAAAACACTTAATAGGGTAGATACATCAAGTCAAAGGTGGTTTTGAACTGAATGAATTGGTTTCCTTGGTTTTAGAGGCAAGCTGTTCCACTGCCTATATTCATGTTCTTAGTTTAGATATGGTTGAAACCACCCCTTTTCTCATGGATTCGACCCTTATAGCTAGCTTGAGTAGTTTCCTTTCCTATATCGTGTAATCTTTGATTCATTTGTAAAGGTTGGACTTTGGCAGAAGTGTTGGACTCACTGAACATTTTGTATCAACATTTGGCAAGGAATAAAACCAAGTTTCATAGCTATTTTTGTGGGATTCTTGTGACATTGAGTTTTATGTATTGTTTCTTGTTTGTAATGAGTTTTTCTAATGTTTTATATGTGTCCACATCTTTCTCTTTCTTCTAAACAAAATGAATCAAGGTGAATAGACAAAATACATTAGATTTGTAGTGCCTTGTCTTGGGATTGCATTTAGTTTTCAATGTTTTCACTGTTTGAAGAGGATTCATAGCTTCTTATGCCCTCCTTAACTCCTCAGCTGTCTCACTCTACCATCCCAATACTTTGCTAGTACATAAGCTCTTGTCTACCCTACCCCACAGGACATGACTGTATTCATGAGTTGATTTCCTAGATCCAAGTTGCCTTCTCCAATTGATCCAGTGACCAACCATCAAAAGAAAAAAAAATCCTCTGACCTAATATACCTAGCCTAAAATCAACATTCATTTCAATCATCTTAAGCCCTAGTTACCATATTCTAATTGATATTGACAAGGGGAGAGCCTTTCCTGACCTGGTAGGGCTAGCTACCAGGTTAAGCGTGGTTTGATGTTACCCTAGACTTGCCTTCCTTCAGCCTGAGGTAGATTTAGGAACTAACACATAGTAGTCCCGTTAGACTCATCCGAAGGAGCACGGTACACTGAACCTATGCACGATGATGAAAGCGATGATGAGATAGATTGTATTTACCAAATAACTGCGTAAGATTAGGATCGAGTGAACCCAACTGTGGATGGAAGAATCAAGTGGGAATGTGATAGCTCCTGCATGTTGGATTCAAACGAGGAAGTAGAATGCTGGCAGAACCGGTCACACGAGGTGACGATGCTAAATTGCAACATGATGATTAGATCACTCTGTCACGTAATGACAAAGGCAAGGGAACAGCCAAGACATGATGAAGTGACAACAGTAGATGACTTCCACGACAAAGTTGAAAACGCAATACCTGAACAATAGTGGTATGCTGCACTGGAAGGGGCACTGTGTGCAACACCTACACGAGGGTGGAGTACACATCAAGGGACCATGGTAAACTATCATGAATGTAGAAGGAAGATGTGCTTATGGGATGGAAGCCCCCAGTGTTGAATGAGAATTAGGAAGCCAAGACGAAGCAACTTGGGCACTCACCTATGTCGATGGGTACAGACGTGGGTTGTGCAGTCCACAACTACACACTCCAGACTAAGGATCGACAATCAGAATGAGTTTCAGTAGCAGGAAAAGTGATCTACATCACAAATGATCCACTTAGAAGTATTCCAGAAGGTTTACGAAGTTATTAATAGGTTCACCAGGCGAAACGGTCTAATTGGGACTTGCGTGTACCTACGGTTCGATGGGCCTATAGGGCCATGTGCAAAATCTTGAGCACAGAGGTAATTCTAATGCTGAGGAGCAAGGTCGAGACCATATTGTTGAAGAAAAGGAATCCTCATGCAATAGCTCTCACAATTGGGATAGTACGCGAGGACCTGGGTCGAGGAATTATGTAGTTATAGAAATAAATTCGGTGAGGGAACTTGAAACTTCACGAACTCGAAGAAGATCGGGTACGACTGGGAAAGAAAAGCATGATATTGGACGAAGAAATCAACAAATTGGAAACTGAAATCATGCAAGCATGTTGCACCGAGAAACTAAGAAAGGTATAGCCAACCATACTACTGCATTAGAAGAATTTGTGGCCTTGCTACCATGGCTATGACCGCACCTTACTACACAAAGTATCCAGGGGAGTGCACCATACAAGGAAGAATGTGAAACATTGATGGATGTGAGGGTAATTGAGGGGTGCCTACAAACTAGGCTGGAAGGTAAATTGAAGCCTCACACAAGTGGTGCGATGACCTGACTATCCATAGGAAGCACAGTCTCAGTGCTCCAAGTAGTTGAAAGAGAGCGTGGGACTATAAAGGAGTCTGTATGGGAGCTGCATGATATGGAGGTTGCGCGCAAGATAGGTATGTCACAAAAATCATGTCCATGCATATGGGGCTATGCTGCTGGGTAGGTAGGCTAGGAAGTGACCATTGGTGTCACTGTTCATGACAAGAGGTCCAATTTAAGGCAAAAAGGAGTGAGTGGCGGGAAATTAAGGCACGAATTAAGAGGTAGATTTGGGACGATCTGCCACCAAAAAGGCATTAATGACATAGAAGTGGGGGGAAGGGTCGAATTCAAATTCAAAAGATGCTATAAAACCACCAAGGCTAGCCACAAGGTAACACTTGGTTGTTTGAGAATTGAGCAAGTAGAGAGCACTGAGCGTCGCATACTCTTATCACCCTCAAGTGTAAACATGATGACAACTACGAGAACAAGAGTTTGATTTTTTGAGGTTACCGCAGAGCCTCATATGGCCTAGGAGGAGCCTGGAGAGGTGGTAGCTTCACCAGAAGTTCCAAAATCACCACGCATGCCACAGCCACAGAAAGACATGAAAACAATGGGACCAGTCCGTGTATCACCACAAAACCCATGGTTTAGCAAATTGTCAATGGCAAAGAAGGGAAAAGCTATCACCATTGAAAAAGAGGAGGAGGGGGAAGACTTGCAAGCTCTGATCACCCAAATTGAGGTGCAAGACGATGAGGTGGAGAATGTCTCCCAAGTGCCTTCTGCGATAAAGTTACCCCCCTACATCCCCTGTGGAAGGGGAAAGCCAAGATACCGAAGGACATTGAGGCCACAAAGAGTGCGCTCCAGACCCCGCTCCTTCCCAATGAAATAAGGTTTGAAGGTCCACCGTTGGGATGGGTACCTACTATGAAGTTTGAAGATTGGGACCTCGCAGACAACGAGAACTTCCTATAGTTGGCCGAGGAGACATTACTGAAGTAGAAATGGTTGTGCGGTGTGGAGAGGGCTGGGTTACTCCATCTGCGCTAGATACCCCACTACCACCGCGTGCCCATCACCATCTTTGTCATCAGGCAGCTGTTGTGCCTAGTGCATGATGGGTATCTCTAGTTGGAGGAGTCGATTCCTATCACAGCTGATCTAATTCACCAAATCTCTCGACTGCCAGTTAAAGGAAATGACCCCACAGCCATTGCAGGGAGACGCAGTGACTTGGCCCTTGCAGAATCTATGAAGGCCAAGTATAAACTGGAAAAGAGAAAGTTGGGGTACGCAATAGTTGGCACTAAAGACCAAGGGGTGTGCATAGCCACCCAACTGCTGGTCGATAGGCTAATGAGGAAATGTCGCGCTAACGAAGTACCAGCTTCTGTAATTTTGTTGGCAGAGCAATGCGCAGAAGGGGTCTAGTTCAACTGGGCACAGTTCCTCTGTGACAAGTTTTTTACAAACTGTAGGGAGGCCCAGGGGTAGGGTAAGACCTTCCACTATGCATGGTTGCTCTTATCCATCTTATTGGTATTAGGGGAGCTGCCAGAGGACAGCCAGTTTCCCATTGTTGATGGTGACCTACCCAAAGTCACAAGGTACACCTTACTCCGGGCTACGAAATACACAACGAGGATTCATGAAATAGAGGATGCATCAAGAACAAGAAGTGGCCACACAACAGAAGGCGACTGAGGCAGCGGCAGTAGCGCAGATGGCAGAGACCACAATTGTGCCAACCAGAGAGCTCGAGGAGGGCCGGGAGATGTCCACAGGGCAGCAAACCAAGGAAGGGGACAACACAGAGGAATGCATTGACCCCAATTCCGAATCAACCCACCTCAAGAGGCAGTGCGACCCTAAGAAAACAACTCCCCGAAAGAATGGAAAAGCCACAAAGACATCTGGCAACTCGATCATGCTCACAGAAGGCGATCTATCGGATATTAGCAAAACACTACGTGAGGTTTCCCAGGATGCACTCCAGGGATTATGGATGGAGCAGAACATTATGTTGGGGGTGCTCAATACACAGCTCCAAGGTCTCCAGGTACAACACCCCCAAGTAGGCACAATGGCCCAGTTTGATGCATCAGGAACTGTTGTAGGCAAACAGATGTTGCGCACCCAGATGGGTAACACCTTTGTCTTTCCCAAAGGAGTGTTCGCAGCAGCAAGCAAGGATGACCGAGCTATGATGAGCAGCATGAAAGGCATTGGTTTGAACTTGGCTACCCTTCCGCGTGACATTTGTACCAGCTATAGGATGGGGTTATCATTGAACTCTGTGCTTGGGAAGGCTGAATGATCTAGGTCCTACATGAGTAGAAAATCCACATGGACTAGCTCAGCGTCCAATGGGATGAGTGGGTTGCGTATGCTCACGGACTGGAACAGGCTATAGAGGAGGCATGCAAGAGCACTCTAGAGTTGGTCGTGCCAGCAGAGCTCCCAGCAGTAGAGTGGGTCGATAGGTTGGCGGCCAATATTTGTGAGGCCCGGGAGGAAATGGCAAAGGTTCAGTTGGAGCTAAACCTGTAGATCGCCGAGCTGTGATTAAAGGCGCAACCCTCCACACCCCTAGAAGTCAAAGAGCAGTGCGCTCGTACTATCCAAATGAGGCTAGAGCAAATTGGCCAAGCAACACAGGATTGCGCCGGGCCGTTGGAGCAAGAACTCACCATGCTTACGCACCTGTAGGAAGACCCGAATATATAGTGCCTAGAGGTCGAGGTGCGCAAGTTACAGCTAGAGTGCGACAATGTCTGGGGTACTGTGCAGATGGTTGCACTTACTCAACAACTCGCCTGAGGACAGTAGGCAAGGATAATGAAGGACCAATTAGACGCCGCGTGCCAAAATGAAGCTGTGCTCAAGGAACACCTCCCACTATGGATCGATGAAGCATTCACAATCACAACTACCATTTAAGGGAAGCTGGCACAGATGTAGGCATTTTTTGTGGTTGGACAGGAAGGTGACCCCACTCACGAAAGTTTAGAGATTTGGATGCAGCAGATACAACATAGAGTTGAACAGTGTGCTACGGATACTCAAGCCGTGCGCAACCTCCTAGATGGATTGTGTGCAAAGATCGTTGCATGAGTGACTCAAAATGAGTCATGTTGATTGTGTTGGGGGCCTGTTGGGAAATGGATGCCCCCATAGCAATTTTTTGGTGCTTAAAGCCTGAGTTTTGGTCAATGTAATGTAAAGACCCCACGAAATGCGGGCGCGGAGCGTAAGATTCTAGGGTTCTTCATCCTAAAATAATGCAATTTAATGTAAAGTGTGATGGCCTACCCATGGTCAACAATGGGATTGTATAAATAGAGTGGGGCTCTAAGTGTAAAGATAGTTATAAGTTTTTAGTGATAAGAAAGTCTTTGTCAATGAAAGAATAGCACTGAGTCTGTAAGTTCGAGTCTTGGGTTGTAGTAGTGGATAGAAGGCTCTGCAGCTAAGTGTGCAGAGGCCTAGAGTCTGCAGCTGAGTGCATGGACCCCTGCAACTGAGTGCACAAGGTAGGAGTTGGGATTGTATTGAAGAACCCTAATAATAAAGATAAGTTGATTTAGAATTACTATGTATCTGTGCTTTTGTTATCTTATGCATCTTTTTACAGTTTTATATATGCGTGCCTTGGTTATAAATGTTGAATAATAAGTAAGAATATTCGGCCTAAACTAAGAGTACTAAGTAAAAGTAACACATCAAGAAGATACCTTCTTCACGCCCATCACATAACTGCGTGAAGGTAATTATGTAGGTCGCAAGGGATAGACAACACCGTGGAAGTAGCACAATGCACAGATTCGGACCACGAACTTTCCAAGACTCATCAAAGACATCCCTAGGGTGCGGAAACCTGGTTCCAGCACCCTCCCATACTACCTCGGGTGAGACCTCAGTCCACGCTCCGTGAACTGTTGCTGAAAGGGCTGGTAGTACCGAGATTTGCTTGGCTAAAGTCACTTTTGAAATTGGGTCAGGCCCCATGTAGCCAACAGAATGCCAAGGCAGTCTCAAAGGAGATGAGCCCCCGTGCACAACTTACAATGAAATTTGACCTTCCGTGGAAAATTTGAAGGTTTTTCCACTGGAGGGGCACATAGAGCAACAGTTGCATGGTTAGCCTCGTGCTTATCTAACTGCTTCTTCTTCAGCTTTCTCTTCTTCTTCTTAGCCACCTCGGTACTGGATTCGAGACTTTCACCAGGCGAGGTAGAAGAGGGGGGTGAAGAAATAGGGGAAGAAGGTGAAGGGTCAACCCTAGAATCATCATGACGTGATTCAAAGGAAGGAGATGGTGGAGCTGAAGTTGAGACACTCGAAATTACTAAAGTCAAAAATAACCAAACAGGTAAACCAATGGTTAACCTAGGGAGGGACAACGTCACCATATAAGGAGCATCAACATTTCCAAAGGAAGGAAAAGGACCAAGATTCCCATTCAAGGGGAACCATTGACTGGTAGACTCTGGGAAAGTTTCCATTGGGATCGATGCTAAAGAATCACTAAGGAAATCAACTATTACCAGGAATATTTTGTGGGTAGTTAATTTGACGACATGGAAACAAAACACTACCCTTTAATATTTTAAGAGACGAGAAAAGGACGAAAGGTGAATCTATCACTTTCAAAGTTTAATGAGCCTAAAAGGACAAGTGCTCAGATGATCCTTTTACTTTTAAAGAGTCGAAAAGGAATGAAAGTGACAACTCTGGAGTGTTATAGAAGAGTTTTACCAAACAAATCGCAAAACTGCATATACACCTTGGTGATCAAATGAAAGAGAAATGACCAAGGACTTTCCATACGACAATCAATCTTCCTGAATGTTATGTTCAATGCATTATGATTCGTAAGGTGGCAGACTCAGCTTCCTATGGGTAATAGGATGATAACCTAGTGGGGTCTCCCAATATATACTCAACGGTACGGGGAGCACAATTCCGTACTAGTACCTATTGAATCAAAAAAGGAGGAATCACCCAACCTTAGTGAAAACAATAGTAACTAAGTTTAGCGATGCCGGAACATGTCTCTAGCCTATACCTCTAGATATGTGAGCATTAGGTTCCAATGCATTGTTAGGTTCATTCAATAGATTTTAACAGTTGATCTTGGAATTAAGTCTCGGTTTCAAGGCCCTATCGAATGTATTTCAACAATTCCTAGAATGCAACTACAATGAGTAAAAAACCATTCCTTTCGATCAATGACTACCTAAATGAGGGTAAGGGGTTCATTTCCAAGAAAAAAAATAACAAGCAAATGCAAGAACGATAGTGCAAGCAAGTAATCCAGTCAATAGGAAACACAATGCATCAATTTCTGCTTATCTCGCAACTAATATGATAGAAAATGAAAGATTTGAACTTTGCCTTTTAATTTTTCAATCATGAAAAATCCACTAATGCAAACATGCTTTCACTTTCGAATGTTATATGAATGCAATGTTTTTGATTTTTTGGACTTAATAACAAACAAGCAATTGCAATCCTCACTGATGAAAACAAATGTAATCTATGTTCGATAGTGAACAGAAATCAAATCAACACAACAAATTGGTTCGATGACCAATCACTACAGAACACTGAGAAAGAGTAGACAAGAAGCAAGGGAACAACTTAAAACAATTCAATAAGATGGTTGTGGACATAGTCCAGAATCATGGAAGGACAAGCAACCCAAAGCAAGTGAATTATTGATGAAAACTTGAAAAACTTAGCTCACACAGCCTAAAACACCAAAAATCATGTAAACAGAAGCAAGAAGGCTATGCTTGAGCTAACAGAGGAAACGATAGCTGAAGCAGTGTAACGAAGACTGCATCAAACATCATCATAAGGTAGGCTCTTTCAACAATGACTATTTAAGGAAATGGTTGTTGTTTTGTCTTGCTGTGACTACAGCCACTCTAGGGCTAGAGGGGTTGCCTCTGTCCATAGGGGGAAATTTACCTACATCGCTAATGCAGACATGCTTTCACTTTTGAATGCTATATGAATGCAATGTTTTTGATTTTCTGGACTTAATAACAAAGAAGCAATTGCAATCCTGACTAACTAAAACAAATGTAATCTATGTTTGATAGTCAATGGAAATCAAATCAACAAAATGAACTGGTTTGATGACCAATCACTACAGACCACTCAAAAAGCGTAGACAAGAAGCAAGGGAACATCTTCAAACAAGTCAATAAGATGGTTGTGGACATAGTCCAGAATCTTGGAAGGACAAGCAACCCAAAGCAAGTTAAATCTAGAAGAAAGCTTGAAAAACTTAGGTCACACAGCCTAAAACACTAAAACTCATGCAAACGTAAGCAAGAAGGCTATGCCTAAGCTAACACAGGAAACAATTGCTGAAGTAGTGTAACGAACACTGCATCAAACATCGTCATAAGGTAGGATCTTTCAACAATGACTTGTTGGAAATACTGAGAGGGGGGTGAATCAATATTTCTTTTTCTCACTATTGTTTTACTAGATAAAAAATATATGTTCAGAACACAAAATGAACAGCAGGAATAAATGCTTTTATTAATATAACTGTGCAGTAACATAAATACAATAAATAGATTGTCACAATTGGTTGCCAAGCTCCAACTTGGACTTTGGTGAGGCTCCAACCTCCTGAGCACCAACTCTATTTTGCCAAGACACCAATCTTGGACGTAGGAGCACCAACTCCCAAGGACTTCAATCCTATTCAATTCTGAGACTCCAACCTCTTTGGTATACACTGGTGTGCTGCTGTGCTCTTTTCAGCTTCCACTGCTTCTGCTGCCCCCTTTCCTTCTGCTGCTTTCACTATCTCATGCTCAGGTTATACCGTTCACGAACAACCACTACAGTTCTCTGTTTTTGCTGCTTTTATATGCTCCATGCCCCTGTCCATTCCTTTCCTCTTACATGTTGGCTCTTTGGCTTCCTCCTCACTTGATCGCTTGACACTTCGGCTTCCATTCCTTTGCTTCTTCTGTCTATACAAGTGTTCCAAAATCTGAGTAGAAAAACCCAAACTCCCCTTTCTTAAATAAAACTCAGCCCTTGACCTGTGTTTAATACCTTACAGGCTTTATCGGAGGCGTTTAATCACCCATCGGAAGCCACCACCCGAGCGTTTTAATCAACCATAGGAAGCCACCAACCGAGCGTTTTAATAACCCATCAGAAGCCACCACCCGAGCGTTTTATCAACCATCGGAAGCCACCAACCGAGCGTTTAATCAACCATCACCGAGCACTTTAATCAACCATCACTGAGTGCTTTAATCGACCATCGGAAGCCACCACCCGAGCCATTAATCAACCATCACACAGGCTTTATCAGCCATCGCACAGGTTTTAATATATACCTTAACCCCGCGGCCATGTATCATATAATACACGGAAAACATTATAAACCCCCGCTCTAATTCAAATGTTGGACTTCAATTATTATGCACCCGCCTTTACAATTATCGGCGGGTCCGGATTTCGGCGATCGCAATAACTCTTAAGACCAGACCTCCGACGAGGTGAGGACCCGATATGGCTTTAGACTCCCTTTAATATTGTTTCGGGTCCGATGAACATCGGCGTTCGCTGTAAAAAAATAGACCCATTCCTCCGATGTAACGCGGACCCGATGCCTCCTTACATTTCTTCCTAAACTGAATTCGGATTTGTCATATCGGTGGATTCCTTATCGGTGAGTCTTGATGGGTTGCGGACCTGATCTCCTTTAGGCTGCTGCAAATATAATTTCGGCTCCAGATGGTTTCGGTGATCGCTACCTCCGCTGCTCAGATGCGATACAAGAGTTCTGCGGACCCGATATGATTTTACACTTCACTTGATAATAGTTTCGGCTCCAGAATTCGCTGATGCGATAAGGATTCTCTACTCCGCGGACCCGATATGCTTTCTATTTTGCTTGATAAGAGTTTCAGCTCCAGATTTCGGAGCTTGCACCTTGAACAGTTCCGACATTCTGGATGCGATATATTATAGACTGTTTTTAATAAGTCCATCGGGTCCATGCCTCTATCGCAATCGGTAGATTATAGCGCCATCCCTTATGACTTGCGATCACAGCGGATGCGATATGATATTAAGCCACAGTCTATATTCTTGTCGGGTCCACAACCGTATATCGCAATCGGGGGTCTCAGGAGTGATAGCCCTTTGAGACCAACGACATAGCGGATGCGATATTACATTTAGCCAGTTTATAATGGAGTCGCGGGTCTGTGTTATTATATCGCCTCTCTCTCTCTCTCTCTCTCTCTCTATCTCTCTCTCTCTCTCTATATATATATATATATATATATATGTTATATATATATACTCCTCAGTACTTCCGATAGTTCTTCCTTTGGCATTGTTGTTTGTAATATGTGCCCGCCGATAGTGTTAAGGCATATATATATGGGTTTTCTCCTCCGATGGCCCTATTTTCTTGTAATATATATATGGCTCCTCTTGGCTCCGATATGCTCTGTCTCCTCCTCTTGAATATTGCCATATTGACATCAATGACAATCTGTGTCAAAAAATCTCTCCCTTTGTTATTGATGGCAATATTCTTCTGCTTTCTCCCCCTTTGACATCAATGGCAAAGCAATGCATACGAACTCCCCCTGTCGAACTACTCCCCCTGTCCTGCTGCATCTTTATGAATGAACTTGAGTGATGATAAAGAAATAACCCCCATCTTTTGTCGCAGATGTTCGAATGCTTCACAAGGAAGAGGTTTTGTGAAAATATCAGCTATCTGCTCCTTAGTACTGATATATTCCAGAGCGATGTTTTTTTTAGCTACTTGCTCACGGAGGAAATGATACTTGATTGGTATGTGTTTGGTTCTTGAGTGCATCACTGGATTTTTGCTGAGACTGATAGCACTAGTGTTGTCACAATAGACGATAATTGGTTGATTTGTACATATGTTGAGATCTTTTAGCGCTTCCTTCATCCAAATTATCTGAGAGCAACAGTTTGCTGCAGCAATATACTCGGCTTCGGTTGTGGATAATGATATGGATGACTGTTTTTTGCTGAGCCAGGATACCAAACAGTCTCCTAGGAAGAATGCATTCCCACTAGTACTTTTTTGATCATCTATGTTTCCAGCCCAATCAGCATTGGTGTATGCAGTTACAGTTAATGTTGAACTCTTTGGGTACCAGAGACCAAAATCAGAAGTTCCCTTCAAATATCTGAGAATTCTTTTTACAGCTAATAAATGAGATTGTTTGGGAGCCAATTGAAATCTTCCCACCATTCCTACTGCTTGCATTATGTCTGGTCGTGTGGCTGTTAAGTATAGAAGGGCTCCAATCATTGACCTGTAATGAGTTGCATCTACTAGAGGGGAGTCATCATCTTTGCTCAGTTTGTAGTTTGTGGTCATGGGAGTGCTCATGGGTGCACAGTCCTCCATTCCATATTTTTTGAGCATGTCTTTTAGATATTTGGCTTGAGATATACACAATCCTGCTCTGGTTTGAGATACTTGAAGTCCAAGGAAGTGGGACAGTTCACCTATCATTGACATCTCAAATTATTTTGCCATGCTTTGAGAAAATTCATGGCTCATTTCATCATTATTACTAGCAAAAATCAGATCATCGACATAAACAAGAGCAAATAGTAACTTAACTTGATCTGCCTTTATGTATAGATTGCTTCCAGACACTCCCTTTTTGAAGCCTTGTTGTTGGAGATAGTTATCCAGTCTTGCATACCAAGCTCTAGGAGATTGTTTCAACCCATACAAAGCCTTTTTCAACTTACAGACTAGGTCCTTTCTTGCTGTCAGATCAAAACCTTCTGGCTGCTCCATGTAGACTTCCTCCTTGAGTTCGCCATTTAGAAATGCTGATTTCACGTCCATTTGATAGATTTTGAATCGTTTCGAGCAAGCAAATGCTAAGAACATCCTGATAGCTTCCATACAAGCCACTAGTGCAAATGTCTCTTCAAAGTCAACTCCTTCAATTTGTGAATAGCCTTTGCAGACAAGTCTTGCCTTGTTTCTGATAACTTGTCCTTCCTCATTCATTTTATTTTTGAACACCCATTTGGTTCCTATTATGTTTTTGTCCTTTGGACGAGGTACCAGCTCCCATGTCTTGTTCTTCTCAATTTGGGACATTTCTTCTTCCATTGCTTTTACCCAATGAGGATCCTTACTTGCTTCTATGAATGTTTCTGGTTCTATCATAGATAGGAGTGAAATGGTTTTTCTCTTGGGTGAGGTTGTTATCGTTCTTCTGGTCCGCACACCTTCATCTTTATCGCCAATGATCTGTTCTTCTAGATGATATCTTTCTACATACTTCATCTTTGAAGGGGTATGAGGTGGTTCTCTTTCATCTTCTTCTTCTTCATCATCTATCTCTTCTTCTTTAGATTCTTCTTCTTCAATGAGAAAGTCATCTTCTTGTTCTTCAATTTCCTTTTCTGGAAGATCCTCATCAACCTTTACATCGATGCTTTCCACTATTTTCTTCAGTCGAAAATTGTATCACTTGTAAGCCTTGCTCCGTGGAGAATATCCAAGAAATATCCCCTCATCAACCCGAGAATCAAATTTTCCAGGTGAACCATCATTTATTTTTATGAAGCACTCTCTTCCAAATATTTTGAAATACTTCATTGAAGCAGGTCTCCCTTTGCATAGCTCATAAGGTGTTTTGTCACAATTTGGTCTCAATTGAGTTCGATTCAATGTATAGACAGTTGTCCCTACTGCTTCCCTCCAGAATTTAGGTTGTAGGTTTGCTGCTAACAGCATGGTTCTTGCCATTTCTTGGATAGTTTGGTTTCGTCTTTCAACTACCCCATTTTGCTGAGGTGTTCTGGCAACCGAGTATTCCCTTCTAATTCCATGAATATTGTAGAACTCTCTGAACTCGTTTGATGTGAATTCTCCTCCTCGGTCTGTTCTGAGACACTTAATTTTTGAATCTTTTTCATTTTCTACAAGGGCTTTTAGATTCTTAAAAAACTCAAAAGTTTCAGATTTATACTTTATGAAATATATCCACATCATTCTAGTATAATAATCAACAAATAATACAAAGTACCGTTCTCCTTGGAGTGCTTGATTTCTAGTTGGCCCACACACATCAACATGTATGATCTCCAAGGGCTTCGATGTATAGTGTTCCTTTGTCTTGTGGTTGGTTCTGGTCTATTTTCCATGTTGACATGGACCACACACTGCTTGATTTGGTTTGGACGACCTTGGGATGTCTTGTACAGCTTTGATATCGTTGATATTGACCAGATTTTCGAAGCTGGTATGTCTAAGTCTCTTGTGCCACAACCAACTCTCATCTGCCTGACTCAAGTAGCATTTGTTTTCCTGAATCTTGTTCAGAACGTAAATGTTGTCTAGTGTTCTCACTCCTTTTGCCACAAGTTTCCCTAAGGCAGAGTTCCTTATTTCACAGTCTTTGGTGCTGAAAACAACCTTATGTCCTTGATCACAAATTTGGCTGACACTCAGAAGGTTGTGTTTGAGTCCGTCAACCAGCAGAGCATCTTGAGCTTTTCCTTTTCCATTGATCAGAGTAACTGTTCCTCTTCCTGCAATTTTGCCAGTTCTGCTTCCAAAGGACACATTCCCTTCCTTTTTGCTCAGTGAGATAAATTTCCTTCTGTCTCCTGTCATGTGTCTGGAGCACCCACTATCCACAAACCATTGGTTTCCATTATTTTTCACAAATAGATCCAGGCCGCATTTGTCCATTGTAGAGATCTTACTGCTCACCTTTCTTCCTTTGAGTGGCAGTTTTGTTCATAGTGTCCATTATTGTAGCAAAAAGAGCAAGTAAGATAAAATTTAGTCAAGGGATCGAATCAATTGAAGGTTTTGATTTGTCCCTGTCTTTTCGGAGCATATGAGTTGATTACTCGGTCCTTTTGCGTTGTCTTCTCACTTTTGCGAGCCATACAATGTCTAGCTTGGTGACCGAAGTTTTTACAGTGAAAATAGTGTCCAAGAAATATGGTTTTGAAGTAACCACGGTTTAATTCGCTTTCCTTTCTGAGAATTACTCCTCCCTCGTCCTTTGGATTTTTGATGGGCCCTTGGTGGGGTACAAATTTGTATTTGTTGTAGTGTCCATGATTCGACTCCACATTCTTCTTTGGAGTAACTCTTTCTTTATTCTTGGAATCTGGGATGCACTTTTGATAAGATACTTTTTCATCTTTTGGGTTGCAGGAAAGTGCGTCGGCATAGCTTTTCACACTATTCTTAGTGCTTGAGGATTCTCCCTTGAAACCTATTCCAGACTTATCATGTTGAGGTTTTTTATTTTTCAGAATAGTATCAACTATTTGAGAGCTTTTACAACCCTTTTTAATTTGCTCCAACTCCTTTCTCAGAGATACTACTTCGGCGTCACGTTCTTCACAAGTCTCTTCTTTTTCCTTAAGATTTGTTTCTAAGAGATCTTCTCTCCTTCTTATTTCCTCGTTTTCCACTTTGAGAGATATAATTTTGTTCCGCAGTTTCTCATTCTCTTCAATGGCACTTATTAACAGTTCATCCACATTTCCTTCTGGCCCCGAGTCATCATCATCTGTGAGTGCCATGAATAATGCTTCTTGGCTTTCATCATGATCGCTTTCCTCATCTGATTTCTTTTTGATGACCATAAACTCATCCTCATCAGACTCACCTTGCTTGGAGAGAAGGTTTTTCTTATTGAACCCTTTCTTTTTGTATGTCATTCTTTTAGAATTTCTTTCATCATCACTGTCTTGTTTATGAGGACATTTTGTTGCATAATGACCTATTTTACCACATTTAAAATAGATAAGAGGATACTTGCCTTTAATCTTAGATCCTCTCTTCAGCTTTCGTACATATTGAGCCAATTCGGATTCCACATCTGACTCATCACTACAGTCATTCCTTTCTTTCCCTTTCTTTGACTTTGAGGCCTTGAATGCTGCATCTTTGGAGCTAGGTCCACCTTTCCTCATTTCATAGGCAGTGAGAATTCCATGGAGTTCATCCATTTTGAGGGTGTCAAGATCCTTTGATTCTTCTATAGCACTTATTTTGGAGTCAAATCTGTCTGGACGGGACCTTAATACCTTTTGTACAATAGTACTTTCTTCAACCTTTTCGTCTAATCCTTTTAGGGAATTTACCACTTCAGCTACTCGGAGGAGGTATGCTACAATATCTTCTTCCTCTTCCATCTTCAAACTTTCAAATTGTCTTCTTTGAGTTTGAAGCTTTGCCTTTTTGACTTTTGAGTCTCCATCGTACAAGCTAACTAGCTTCTCCCACATTTCTTTGGCAGAGTTACAGTGCATGATTTTTGTAAACTCAGAATTAGTGATTCCACTCGTGATAGAGTTCATGGCTTTTGCATTTGAAATGTAGGCTTTCCTCTCGTCTTGGTCTGTTGAAAGAGTGGAAGTTGCTCGGTATTCAGTTTGACAAAAATGCCAGACTTCAGGTCCAGGGGACATTAAATAGTAAGGCATTCTTTTCTTCCAAAACCCAAAGTTAGTGCCATCAAACAGAGGAGGTTTTCCTGATGCTTCATGATTTCTCATCATGGTTGCTGATCCTTCTTCAAGCTGTTAGGCTAGAATGAAGAAGCCGGCTCTGATACCAATTGTTGGAAATACTGAGAGGGGGGTGAATCAGTATTTCCTTTTCTCACTATTGTTTTACTAGTTAAAACATATATGTTCAGAACACAAAATGAACAGCAGGAATAAATGCTTTTATTAATATAATTGTGCAGTAAAATAAATACAATAAATAGATTGTCACAATTGGTTGCCAAGCTCCAACTTGGACTTTGGTGAGGCTCCAACCTCCTGAGCACCAACTCTATTTTTCCAAGACACCAATCTTGGACTTAGGAGCACCAACTCCCAAGGACTTCAATCCTGTTCAATTCTGAGACTCCAACCTCTTTGGTATACACTGGTGTGCTGCTGCGTCTTTTCAGCTTCCACTGCTTCTGCTGCCCCCTTTTCTTCTGATGCTTTCACTATCTCATGCTCAGGTTATACCGTTCACGAACAACCACCACAGTTCTCTGTTTTTGCTGCTTTTATATGCTCCATGCCCCTGTCCATTCCTTTCTTCTTACATGCTGGCTCTTTGGCTTCCTCCTCACTTGATCGCTTGACACTTCGACTTCCATTCCTTTGCTTCTTCTGTCTATACAAGTGTTCCAAAATCTGAGTAGAAAAATCCAGACTCCCCTTTCTTAAATAAAACTCAGCCCTTGACCTGTGGTTAATACCTCACAGGCTTTATCGGAGGTGTTTAATCACCCATCGGAAGCCACCACCCGAGCGTTTTAATCAACCATCAGAAGCCACCACCTGAGCGTTTTAATCACCCATCGGAAGCCACCACCTGATCGTTTTATCAACCATCGGAAGCCACCAACCGAGCCTTTAATCAAACATCACCGAGCGCTTTGATCAACCATCACCGAGCGCTTTAATCGACCATCAGAAGCCACCTTTTATTCGGCGCTTTCTATCAATAATCAACCATTGGAAGCCACCACCCGAGCCATTAATCAACCATCACACAGGCTTTATCAACCATCGCACAGGTTTTAATACATACCTTAACCTCGTGGCCATGTATCATATAATACACGAAAAAAATTATAAACCCCGCTCTAATTCAAATGCCAGACTTCAATTATTATGCACCTGCCTTTACAATTATCGGCGGGTCCGGATTTCGGCGGTCGCAATAACTCTTAAGCCCAGACCTCCGACGAGGTGCGGACCCGATATGGCTTTAGACTCCCTTTAATATTATTTTGGGTCCGATGAACATCGGCTTTCGCTGTAAACAATAGACCCATTCCTCCGATGTAACGCGGACCCGATGCCTCCTTACATTTATTCCTAAACTGAATTCGGATCCGTCATATCGGCGGATTCCTTATCGGCGAGTCTTGATGGGTTGCGGACCCGATCTCCTTTAGGCTGCTCCAAATATAATTTCGGCTCCGGATGATTTCGGTGATCGCTACCTCCACTGCTACGATGCGATACAAGAGTTCTGCGGACCCGATATGATTTTACACTTCACTTGATAATAGTTTCGGCTCCGAATTTCGCTGATGCGATAAGGATTCTCTGCTCTGTGGACCCGATATGCTTTCTATTTTGCTTGATAAGAGTTTCGGCTCCGGATTTCGGAGCTTGCACCTTGAACAGTTCCGACATTCTGGATGCGATATATTATAGACTGTTTTTAATAAGTCCATCGGGTCCATGCCTCTATCGCAATCGGCAGATTATAGCGCCATCCCTTATGACTTGCGATCACTTCGGATGCGATATGATATTAAGCCACAGTCTATATTCCTGTCGGGTCCACAACCGTATATCGCAATCGGGGGTTTCGGGAGTGACAGCCCTTTGAGACCAGCGACATAGCGGATGCGATATTACATTTAGCCAGTTTATAATGGAGCCGCGGGTCTGTGTTATTATATCACCTCTCTCTCTCTCTCTCTCTCTCTCTCTCTATATATATATATATATATATATATATATATACTCCTCAGTACTCCCGATAGTTCTTCCTTTGGCATTGTTGTTTGTAATATGTGCCCGCCGATAGTGTTAAGGCATATATATATGGGTTTTCTCCTCCGATGGCCCTATTTACTTGTAATATATATATGGCTCCTCTTGGCTCCTCTTGCTCCATTTGCTCCTCTCTGTCCATTTTCTCCATATATATTGCTCCTCTTGGCTCCTCTTGTTCCATCTGCTCCTCTTGGTCCACTCTGTTTGCTCCTGTAGCTCCTCCGATGACTCCTCTTGCTCTGGCACTCCTTCGATATGGCTCCTCTTGCTCTGGCACTCCTCTGATATATGTGGCTCCTCTGGCTTGGCCACTCCTTTTGGCGCCTTTTGCTCCTCTTGGCTCCGATATGCTATGTCTCCTCCTCTTGAATATTGCCATATTGGCATCAATGACAATCTGTGTCCAACAATCTCTCCCTTTGTTATTGATGGCAATATTCTTCTACTTTCTCCCCCTTTGACATAAATGGCAAAGGAATGCATACGAACTCCCCCTGTCGAACTCCTCCCCCTGTCCTGCTGCATCTTTATGAATGAACTTGAGTGATGATAAAGAAATAACCCCCATCTTTTGTCACAGATGTTCGAATGCTTCCCGAGGAAGAGGTTTTGTGAAAATATCAGCTATCTGCTCCTTAGTACTGATATATTCCAGAGCGATGTTTTGTTCAGCTACTTGCTCACAGAGGAAATGATACTTGATTGGTATGTGTTTGGTTCTTGAGTGCATCACTGGATTTTTTCTAAGACTGATAGCACTAGTGTTGTCACAATAGACGATAATCGGTTGATTTGTACATATGTCGAGATCTTTTAGGGCTTCCTTCATCCAAAGTATCTGAGAGCAACAATCTGTTGCAACAATATACTCAGGTTCGGTTGTGGATAATGATATGGATGACTTTTTTTTGCTGAGCCAGGATACCAAACAGTCTCCTAGGAAGAATGCATTCCCACTAGTACTTTTCCGATCATCTATGTTTCCAACCCAATCAGCATCGGTGTATGCAGTTACAGTCAATGTTGAACTCTTTGGGTACCAGAGACCAAAATCAGAAGTTCCCTTCAAATATCTGAGAATTCTTTTTACAGCTAATAAATGAGATTATTTGGGAGCCGATTGAAATCTTCCCACCATTCCTACTGCTTGCATTATGTCTGGTCGTGTGGCTGTTAAGTATAGAATGGCTCCAATCATTGACCTGTAATGAGTTGCATCTACTAGAGGGGAGTCATCATCTTTGCTCAGTTTGCAGTTTGTGGTCATGGGAGTGCTCATGGGTGCACAGTCCTCCATTCCATATTTTTTGAGCATGTCTTTTAGATATTTGGCTTGAGATATACACAATCCTGCTCTGGTTTGAGATACTTGAAGTCCAAGGAAGTGGAACAGTTCACCTATCATTGACATCTCAAATTCTTTTGCCATGATTTGAGAAAATTCATGGCTCATTTCATCATTATTACTAGCAAAAATCAGATCATCAACATAAACAAGAGCAACTAGTAACTTACCTTGATCTTTGTTTATGTATAGATTGCTTCCAGCCACTCCCTTTTTGAAGCCTTGTTGTTGGAGATAGTTATCCAGTCTTGCATACCAAGCTCTAGGAGCTTGTTTCAACCCATACAAAGTCTTTTTCAACTTACAGACTAGGTCCTTTCCTGCTGTCAGATCAAAACCTTCTGGCTGCTCCATGTAGACTTCCTCCTTGAGTTCGCCATTTAGAAATGCTGATTTCAAATCCATTTGATAGATTTTGAATCCTTTCGAGCAAGCAAATGCTAAGAACATCCTGATAGCTTCCATACGGGCCACTGGTGCAAATGTCTCTTCAAAGTCAACTCCTTCAATTTGTGAATAGCCTTTGTAGACAAGTCTTGCCTTGTTTCTGATAACTTGTCCTTCCTCATTCATTTTATTTTTGAACACCCATTTGGTTCCTATTATGTTTTTGTCCTTTGGACGAGGTACCAGCTCCCATGTCTTGTTCTTCTCAATTTGAGACATTTCTTCTTCCATTGCTTTTACCCAATGAGGATCCTTACTTGCTTCTATGAATGTTTCTGGTTCTATCATAGATAGGAGGGCAATGGCTTTTCTCTTGGATGAGGTTGTTATCCTTCTTCTGGTCTGCACACCTTCATCTTTATTGCCAATGATCTCTTCTTCTGGATGATATCTTTCTACATACTTCATATTTGAAGGGGTATGAGGTGGTTCTCTTTCATCTTCTTCTTCTTCATCATCTATCTCTTCTTCATAAGATTCTTCTTCTTTAATGAGAAAGTCATCTTCTTGTTCTTCAATTTCCTTTTCTGGAAGATCTTCATCAACCATTACATCGATGCTTTCCACTATTTTCTTCACTCGAAAATTGTAGCACTTGTAAGCCTTGCTCCGTGTAGAAATTTTGAATAAGCAACACATATTCACAGATGTTATCCTGATCATACAATTATAAGAAGAACATGTATAACACATAATATCCTCTACGTTGATCATCAATTTACAGAAGCAGAAACATTCACAGGCACACATAGAAGCATCAATCAAACTCATTAACACAGTATGTATCCCGTGGAAAGCATCTCGCTAAAAACCCCACACTATCTGTATATTATATTGATTGAATCATGTAACATTACAAAGTACAATGCTTATCACAAGCAATCCAGTACCAGATCCACCTGTTACACACAATACAGCTCAGATTTGATCTCCAAATCTCCCCCGCTGCTTGCCTGCCTCCACTGCTCAATACTTGCTCAAGAACTGATGAGAATGGCTTCCCAAACTCATATTTCACCTTTGAATAATCACTCACACTTTGTTGGACGTGAGCAAAGGCTACAATACTGGGAAAATACGTGAGCAAACTCATTGGCATACTCAATCCCTTGATTGTGCAAGATCTGGTGCACAACTATAGTCACAACTGATAGAAATCTGATTCTCTACCACCTGTCCCTGCTGAACTGAACATGCACTGACATGCAACTGAGTTAACTGATGTATTCTATAGTTGTATTATGAGTTAATAACTTGTGAATTAATTAATAACTAATTCACCCAACTCATCTCTAGTCTACTGATCAGTTAGACTAAATACAACTAGTTTAACAAAGCTAAACTGAACACAACTCCATCAACTGTACCTCCAGTCCACTAAACTCAACTCACTTGAGTTCTAATTGAATTCATGCATGCAAATATTAGTCATCCCATAGGTAACCACGTATTTCCCTCTGGGATCTGCATGTACCACATCCGTAGCTCATCTTGAAGTGCTCCAAGAGAGTAAGATCAAGTTAATAGTCCAAATATTATTATGAGACAATAATATTTGACTTTTCTATTTTTGACAGCCAGTCTAAAAATAGACTATGATCACTCACACTGTGATAAAAAGTAGAAGTCCATCTATTTTTCCCAACTTGACCAATCATCCATAAACAACAACCTGCAATCCATAGACATGATCCATATGTCTAAAAATAGACTTGCGCCAAAAATAGCCTGCAGGCCCACTTAGTGAAGGCGACTCTTTTCACTAAGCTCCATCATCTTGTTGCACTCTCAACAAGAATTTCTTGTTGCACACTTTTCAACACTCCGTGGAGAATATCCAAGAAATATCCCCTCATCAACCCAAGAATCAAATTTTCCACGTGAACCATCATTTATTTTTATGAAGCACTTGCTTCCAAATATTTTGAAATACTTCACTGAAGCAGGTCTCCCTTTCCATAGATCATAAGGAGTTTTGTCACAATTTGGTCTCAATTGAGTCCAATTCAATGTATAGAGAGTTGTCCCTATTGCTTCCCTCTAGAATTTAGGTTGTAGGTTTGCTGCTAACAACATGGTTCTTGCCATTTCTTGGATAGTTCGGTTTCGTCTTTCAACTACCCCATTTTGCTGAGGTGTTCTGGCAACCGAGTATTCCCTTCTAATTCCATGAATATTGCAGAACTCTCTGAACTCGTTTGATACACTCAAAAGTTTCAGATTTATACTTTATGAAATATATCCACATCATTCTAGTATAATCATCAACAAATAATACAAAGTACCTTTCTCCTTGGAGTGCTTGATTTCTAGTTGGCCCACACACATCAGCATGTATGATCTCCAAGGGCTTTGATGTATAGTGTTCCTTTGTCTTGTGGCTGGTTCTGGTCTGTTTTCCATGTTGACATGGACCACACACTGCTTGATTTGGTTTGGACGACCTTGGGATGTCTTGTACAACTTTGATCTTGCTGATATTGACCAGATTTTCGAACCTGGTATGTCCAAGTCTCTTGTGCCACAACCAACTCTCATCTGTCTGACTCAAGTAGCATTTCTTTTCCTGAATCTTGTTCAGAACGTAAATTTTGTCTAGTGTTCTCACTCCTTTTGCCACAAGTTTCCCTGAGGCAGAGTTCCTTATTTCATAGTATTTGGTCTTGAAAACAACCTTATGTCCTTGATCACAAATTTGGCTGACACTCAAAAGGTTGTGTTTGAGTCCGTCAACCAGCAGAGCATCTTGAGCTTTTCCTTTTCCATTGATCAGAGTAACTATTCCTCTTCCTGCAATTTTGCCAGTTCTGCTTCCAAAGGACACATTCCCTTCCTTTTTGCTCAGTGAGATAAATTTCCTTCTGTCTTCTGTCATGTGTCTGGAGCACCCACTATCCACAAACCACTGGTTTCCATTATTTTGCGCAAATAGAACCAGGCCGCATTTGTCCATTGTAGAGATCTTGATGCTCGTCTTTCTTCCTTTGAGTGGGCAGTTTTGTTCATAGTGTCCATTATTGTAGCAAAAAGAGCAAGTCAGATCAAATTTAGTCAAGGGATCGAATGAATTGAAGGTTTCGATTTGTCCCTGTCTTTTGGGAGCATATGAGTTGATTACTCGGTCCTTTTTCATTGTCTTCTCACTTCTGCAAGCCATACAGTGTCTAGCTTGGTGACCGAAGTTTTTACAGTGAAAACAGTGTCCAAGAAATATGGTTTTGAAGTAACCACGGTTTAATTCGCTTTCCTTTCTGAGAATTACTCCTCCCTCGTCCTTTGGATTTTTGATGGGCCCTTGGTGGGGTACAGATTTGTATTTGCTGTAGTGTCCATGATTCAACTCCACATTCTTCTTTGGAGTAACTCTTTCTTTATTCTTGGAATCTGGGATGCACTTTTAATAAGATACTTTTTCATCTTTTGGGTTGCAGGAAAGTGCATTGGCATAACTTTTCACACTATTCTTAGTGCTTGAGGATTCTCCCTTGAAACCTATTCCAAACTTATCATGTTGAGGTTTTTGATTTTTCAGAATAGTATCAAGTATTTGAGAGCTTTTACAACCCTTTATAGTTTGCTCCAACTCCTTTCTCAGAGATACTACTTCGGCCTCACGTTCTTCACAAGTCTCTTCTTTTTCCTTAAGCTTTGTTTCCAAGAGATCTTCTATCCTTCTTATTTCCTCGTTTTCCACTTTGAGAAAGATAATTTTGTTCCGCAGTTTCTCATTCTCTTCAATGGCACTTATTAATAGTTCATCCAGATTTCCTTCTGGCCCCGAGTCATCATCATCTGTGAGTGCCATGAATAATGCTTCTTGGCTTTCATCATGATCGCTTTCCTCATCTGATTTCTTTCTGATGACCATAAACTCATCCTCAACAGACTCACCTTGCTTGGAGAGAAGGTTTTTCTTATTGAACCCTTTCTTTTTGTATGTCATTCTTTTAGAATTTCTTTCATCATCACTGTCTTGTTTATGAGGACATTTTGCTTCATAATGAACTATTTTACCACATTTAAAACAGATAAGAGGATACTTGCCTTTAAGCTTAGATCCTCTCTTCAACTTTCGTACATATTGAGCCAATTCAGATTCCACATCTGACTCATCACTACAGTCATTCCTTTCTTTCCTTTTCTTTGACTTTGAGGCCTTGAATGCTGCATCTTTGGAGCTAGGTCCAACTTTCCTCATTTCATAGGCAGTGAGAATTCCATGGAGTTCATCCATTTTGAGGGTGTCAAGATCCTTTGATTCTTCTATAGCACTTATTTTGGATTCAAATCTGTCTGGAAGGGCCCTTAATACCTTTTGTACAATAGTACTTTCTTCAACCTTTTCGTCCAATCATTTCAGGGAATTTACCCCTTCAGCTACTCGGAGGAGGTATGCTGCAATATCTTCTTCCTCTTCCATCTTCAAAGTTTTAAATTGTCTTCTGTGAGTTTGAAGCTTTGCCTTTTTGAGTTTTGAGTCTCCATCGTACAAGCTAACTAGCTTCTCCCACATTTCTCTGGCAGAGTTACAGTGCATGATTTTTGTAAACTTGGAATCAGTGATTCCACTGGTGATAGAGTTTATGGCTTTTGCATTTGCAATGTAGGCTTTCCTCTCATCTTGGTCTGTTGGAAGAGTGGAAGTCGCTCGGTATTCAGTTTGACAAAAATTCCAGACTTCAGGTCCAAGGGACATTAAATAGTAAGTCATTCTTTTCTTCCAAAACCCAAAGTTAGTGCCATCAAACAGAGGTGGTTTTCCTGATGCTTCATGATTTCTCATCATGGTTGCTGATCCTTCTTCAAGCTGTTAGGCTAGAATGAAGAAGCCGGCTCTGATACAAATTGTTGGAAATACTGATAGGGGGGTGAATCAGTATTTCCTTTTCTCACTATTGTTTTACTAGTTAAAACATATATGTTCAGAACACAAAATGAACAGCAGGAATAAATGCTTTTATTAATATAACTGTGCAGTAAAATAAATACAATAAATAGATTTTCATAATTGGTTGCCAAGCTCCAACTTGGACTTTGGTGAGGCTCCAACCTCCTGAGCACCAACTCTATTTTGCCAAGACACCAATCTTGGACTTAGGAGCACCAACTCCCAAGGAGTTCAATCCTGTTCAATTCTGAGACTCCAACCTCTTTGGTATACACTAGTGTGCTGCTGCGTCTTTTCAGCTTCCACTGCTTCTGCTGCCCCCTTTTCTTCTGATGCTTTCACTATCTCATGCTCAGGTTATACCGTTCACGAACAACCACCACAGTTCTCTGTTTTTGCTGCTTTTATATGCTCCATGCCCCTGTCCATTCCTTTCTTCTTACATGCTGGCTCTTTGGCTTCCTCCTCAATTGATCGCTTGACACTTCGGCTTCCATTCCTTTGCTTCTTCTGTCTATACAAGTGTTCCAAAATGTGAGTAGAAAAACCCAAACTCCCCTTTCTTAAATAAAACTTGGCCCTTGACCTGTGGTTAATACCTTACAGGCTTTATCAGAGGCGTTTAATCACCCATCGGAAGCCACCACCCGAGCGTTTTAATCAACCATCGGAAGCCACCACCTGAACGTTTTAATCACCCATCAGAAGCCACCACCCAAGCATTTTATCAACCATTGGAAGCCACCAACCGAGCCTTTAATCAAACATCACCGAGCGCTTTAATCAACCATCACCGAGCGCTTTAATTGACCATCGGAAGCCACCTTTTATTCGACGATTTCTATCAATAATCAACCATCGGAAGCCACCACCCGAGCCATTAATCAACCATCACACGAGCTTTATCAACCATCGCACAGGTTTTAATATATACCTTAACCCCACGGCATGTATCATATAATACACGGAAAAAATTATAAACCCCCGCTCTAATTCAAATGCCGGACTTCAATTATTATGCACCCGCCTTTACAATTATCGGCGGGTCTGGATTTCGATGGTTGCAATAACTCTTAAGCCCAGACCTCCGACGAGGTGCGGACCCGATATGGCTTTAGACTCCCTTTAATATTGTTTCGGGTCCGATGAACATCGGCGTTCGCTGTAAACAATATACCCATTCCTCTGATGTAATGCGGACCCGATGCCTCCTTACATTTCTTCCTAAACTGAATTCGGATCCGTCATATCGGCGGATTCCTTATCGGCGAGTCTTGATGGGTTGCGGACCCGATCTCCTTTAGGTTGCTCCAAATATAATTTCGGCTCTGGATGATTTCGGCGATCGCTACCTCCACTGCTCCGATGCAATACAAAAGTTTTGCGGACCCGATATGATTTTACACTTCACTTGATAATAGTTTCGGCTCCAGATTTCGCTGATGTGATAAGGATTCTCTTCTCCACGGACCCAATATGCTTTCTATTTTGCTTGATAAGAGTTTCGGCTCTGGATTTCGGAGCTTGCACCTTGAACAGTTCTGACATTCTGGATGCGATATATTATAGACTGTTTTTAATAAGTCCATCGGGTCCATGCCTCTATCGCAATCGGCAGATTATAGCGCCATCCCTTATGACTTGCGATCACTGCGGATGCGATATGATATTAAGCCACAGTCTATATTCCCGTCGGGTCCACAACCGTATATCGCAATCAGGGGTTTCGGGAGTGACAGCCCTTTGAGACCAGCGACATAGCTGATGCGATATTACATTTAGCCAGTTTATAATGGAGCCGCGGGTCCATGTTATTATATCGCCTCTCTCTCTCTCTCTCTCTCTATATATATATATATATATATACTCCTCAGTACTCCCGATAGTTCTTCCTTTGGCATTGTTGTTTGTAATATGTGCCCGCCGATAGTGTTAAGGCATATATATATGGGTTTTCTCCTCCGATGGCCCTATTTGCTTGTAATATATATATGGCTCCTCTTGGCTCCTCTTGCTCCATCTACTCCTCTCGGTCCATTTTCTCCATTTTCTCCATATATATTGCTCCTCTTGGTCCACTCTGTTTGCTCCTGTAGCTCCTCCGATGGCTCCTGTTGCTCTGACACTCCTTCGATATGGCTCCTCTTGCTCTGGCACTCCTCCGATATATGTGGCTCCTCTTGGCTCCTTTTTCTCCTCTTGGCTCTGATATGCTCTGTCTCCTCCTCTTGAATATTGCCATATTGACATCAATGATAATCTGTGTCCAACAATCTCCCCCTTTGTTATTGATGGCAATATTCTTCTGCTTTCTTCCCCTTTAACATCAATGGCAAAGGAATGCATACGAACTCCCCCTGTCGAACTGCTCCCCTTTCCTGCTGCATCTTTATGAATGAAGTTGAGTGATGATAAAGAAATAACCCCCATCTTTTGTTGCATATGTTCGAATGCTTCCCGAGGAAGAGGTTTTTTGAAAATATCAGCTATCTGCTCCTTAGTACTGATATATTCCAGAGCGATGTTTTTTTCAGCTACTTGCTCACGGAGGAAATGATACTTGATTGGTATGTGTTTGGTTCTTGAGTGCATCACTGGATTTTTGCTGAGACTGATAGCACTAGTGTTGTCACAATAGACGATAATCGGTTGATTTATACATATGTCGAGATCTTTTAGCGCTTCCTTCATCCAAATTATCTGAGAGCAACAGTCTGCCGTAGCAATATACTCGGGTTCGGTTGTGGATAATGATATGGATGACTGTTTTTTGCTGATCCAGGATACCAAACAGTCTCCTAGGAAGAATGCATTCCCACTAGTACTTTTCCGATCATCTATGTTTCCAGCCCAATCAACATCGGTGTATGCAGTTACAGTCAATGTTGAACTCTTTGGGTACCAGAGACCAAAATCAGAAGTTCCCTTCAAATATCTGAGAATTCTTTTTACAGCTAATAAATGAGATTGTTTGGGAGCCGATTGAAATCTTCCCACCATTCCTATTGCTGGCATTATGTCTGGTCGTGTGGCTATTAAGTATAGAAGGGCTCCAATCATTGACCTGTAATGAGTTGCATCTACTAGAGGGGAGTCATCATCTTTGCTCAGTTTGCAGTTTGTGGTAATGGGAGTGCCCATGGGTGCACAGTCCTCCATTCCATATTTTTTGAGCATGTCTTTTAGATATTTGGCTTGAGATATGCACAATCCTGCTCTGGTTTGAGATACTTGAAGTCCAAGGAAGTGGGACAGTTCACTTATCATTGACATCTCAAATTCTTTTGCCATGATTTGAGAAAATTCATGGCTCATTTCATCATTATTACTAGCAAAAATCAGATCATCGACATAAACAAGAGCAACTAGTAACTTACCTTGATCTGTCTTTATGTATAGATTGCTTCCAGACACTCCCTTTTTGAAGCCTTGTTGTTGGAGATAGTTATCCAGTCTTGCATACCAAGCTCTAGGAGCTTGTTTCAACCCATACAAAGCCTTTTTCAACTTACAGACTAGGTCCTTTCCTGCTGTTAGATCAAAACCTTCTGGCTGCTCCATGTAGACTTCCTCCTTGAGTTCGCCATTTAGAAATGCTGATTTCACGTCCATTTGATAGATTTTGAATCGTTTCGAGCAAGAAAATGCTAAGAACATCCTGATAGCTTCCATACGAGCCACTGGTACAAATGTCTCTTCAAAGTCAACTCCTTCAATTTGTGAATAGCCTTTGCAGACAAGTCTTGCCTTGTTTCTGATAACTTGTCCTTCCTCATTCATTTTATTTTTGAACACCCATTTGGTTCCTATTATGTTTTTGTCCTTTGCACGAGGTACCAGCTCCCATGTCTTGTTCTTCTCAATTTGGGGCATTTCTTCTTCCATTGCTTTTACCCAATGAGGATACTTACTTGCTTCTATGAATGTTTCTGGTTCTATCATAGATAGGAGGGCAATGGCTTTTCTCTTGGGTGAGGTTGTTATTCTTCTTCTGGTCTGCACACCTTCATCTTTATCGCCAATGATCTATTCTTCTGGATGATATCTTTCTACATACTTCATCTTTGAAGGGGTATGAGGTGGTTCTCTTTCATCTTCTTCTTCTTCATCATCTATCTCTTCTTTAGATTCTTCTTCTTCAATGAGAAAGTCATCTTCTTGTTCTTCAATTTCCTTTTCTGGAAGATCTTCATCAACCTTTACATCGATTCTTTCCACTATTTTCTTCAGTCGAAAATTGTAGCACTTGTAAGCCTTGCTCCGTGGAGAATATCCAAGAAATATCCCCTCATCAACCCGAGAATCAAATTTTCCAGGTGAACCATCATTTATTTTTATGAAGCACTTGCTTCCAAATATTTTGAAATACATCACTGAAGCAGGTCTCCCTTTCCATAGCTCATAAGGATTTTTGTCACAATTTGGTCTCAATTGAGTCCGATTCAATGTATAGAGAGTTGTCCCTACTGCTTCCCTCTAGAATTTAGGTTGTAGGTTTGCTGCTAACAGCATGGTTCTTGCCATTTCTTGGACAGTTCGGTTTCGTCTTTCAACTACCCCATTTTACTGAGGTGTTTTGGAAACCGAGAATTCCCTTCTAATTCCATGGATATTGCAGAACTCTCTGAACTCGTTTGATGTGAATTCTCCTCCTCGGTCTGTTCTGAGACACTTAATTTTTGAATATTTTTCATTTTCTACAAGGGCTTTTAGATTCTTAAAACACTTAAAAGTTTCAGATTTATACTTTATGAAATATATCCACATCATTCTAGTATAATCATCAACAAATAATACAAAGTAACTTTCTCCTTGGAGTGCTTGATTTCTAGTTGGCCCACACACATCAGCATGTATGATCTCCAAGGGCTTTGATGTATAGTGTTCCTTTGTCTTGTGGTTGGTTCTGGTCTATTTTCCATGTTGACATGGACCACACACTACTTTATTTGGTTTGGACAACCTTGGGATGTCTTGTACAGCTTTGATCTTGCTGATATTGACCAAATTTTCGAACCTGGTATGTCCAAGTCTCTTGTGCCACAACCAACTCTCATCTGCCTGACTCAAGTAGCATTTGTTTTCCTGAATCTTGTTCAGAACGTAAATGTTGTGTATTGTTCTCACTCCTTTTGCCACAAGTTTCCCTGAGGCAGAGTTCCTTATTTCACAGTCTTTGGTGCTGAAAACAACCTTATGTCCTTGATCACAAATTTGGCTGACACTCAGAAGGTTGTGTTTGAGTCCGTCAACCAGCAGAGCATCTTGAGCTTTTCCTTTTCCATTGATCAGAGTAAATGTTCCTCTTCCTGCAATTTTGCCAGTTCCGCTTCCAAAGGACACATTCCCTTCCTTTTTGCTCAGTGAGATAAATTTCCTTCTGTCTCCTGTCATGTGTCTGGAGCACCCACTATCCACAAACCACTGGTTTCCATTATTTTGCGCAAATAGAGCCAGGCCGCATTTGTCCATTGTAGAGATCTTGCTGCTCGTCTTTCTTCCTTTGAGTGGGCAATTTTTTTCATAGTGTCCATTATTGTAGCAAAAAGAGCAAGTCAGATCAAATTTAGTCAAGGGATCGAATGAATTGAAGGTTTTGATTTGTCCCTGTCTTTTGGGAGCATATGAGTTGATTACTCGGTCCTTTTGCATTGTCTTCTCACTTCTGCGAGCCATACAGTGTCTAGCTTGGTGACCGAAGTTTTTACAGTGAAAACAGTGTCCAAGAAATATGGTTTTGAAGTAACCACGGTTTAATTCGCTTTCCTTTCTGAGAATTACTCCTCCCTCATCCTTTGGATTTTTGATAGGCCTTTGGTGGGGTACAGATTTGTATTTGCTGTAGTGTCCATGATTCGACTCCACATTCTTCTTTGGAGTAACTCTTTCTTTATTCTTGGAATCTGGGATGCACTTTTGATAAGATACTTTTTCATCTTTTGGGTTGCAGGAAAGTGCATCGGCATAGCTTTTCGCACTATTCTTAGTGCTTGAGGATTCTCCCTTGAAACCTATTCCAGACTTATCATGTTGAGGTTTTTGATTTTTCAGAATAGTATCAAGTATTTGAGAGCTTTTACAACCCTTTTTAATTTGCTCCAACTCCTTTCTCAGAGATACTACTTCGGCGTCACGTTCTTCACAAGTCTCTTCTTTTTCCTTGAGATTTGTTTCTAAGAGATCTTCTCTCCTTCTTATTTCCTCATTTTCCACTTTGAGAGAGATAATTTTGTTCTGCAGTTTCTCGTTCTCTTCAATGGCACTTATTAACAGTTCATCCACATTTCCTTCTGGCCCCGAGTCATCATCATCTGTGAGTGCCATGAATAATGCTTCTTGGCTTTCATCATGATCGCTTTCCTCATATGATTTCTTTTTGATGACCATAAACTCATCCTCATCAGACTCACCTTGCTTGGAGAGAAGGTTTTTCTTATTGAACCCTTTATTTTTGTATGCCATTCTTTTAGAATTTCTTTCATCATCACTGTCTTGTTTATGAGGACATTTTGCTGCATAATGACCTATTTTACCACATTTAAAACATATAAGAGGATACTTGCCTTTAAGCTTAGATCCTCTCTTCATCTTTCGTACATATTGAGAAAATTCGGATTCCACATCTGACTCATCACTACAGTCATTCCTTTCTTTCCCTTTCTTTGACTTTGAGGCCTTGAATGCTGCATCTTTGGAGCTAGGTTCACCTTTCCTCATTCATAGGTAGTGAGAATTCCATGGAGTTCATCCACGTTGAGGGTGTCAAGATCCTTTGATTCTTCTATAGCACTTATTTTGGAGTCAAATCTGTATGGAAGGGACCTTAATACCTTTTGTACAATAGTACTTTCTTCAACCTTTTCGTCCAATCATTTCAGGGAATTTACCACTTCAGCTACTCGGAGGAGGTATGCTACAATATCTTCTTCCTCTTCCATCTTCAAACTTTCAAATTGTCTTCTGTGAGTTTGAAGCTTTGCCTTTTTTACTTTTGAGTCTCCATCGTACAAGCTAACTAGCTTCTCCCACATTTCTCTGGCAGAGTTACAGTGCATGATTTTTGTAAACTTGGAATCAGTGATTCCACTGGTGATAGAGTTCATGGCTTTTGCATTTGCAATGTAGGTTTTCCTCTCGTCTTGGTCTGTTGGAAGAGTGGAAGTCGCTCGGTATTCAGTTTGACAAAAATGCCAGACTTCAGGTCCAAGGGACATTAAATAGTAAGTCATTATTTTCTTCCAAAACCCAAAGTTAGTGCCATCAAACAGAGGAGGTTTTCCTGATGCTTCATGAT
Organism: Pinus tabuliformis; assembly: GCA_031772625.1. Classification (NCBI taxonomy): domain Eukaryota; kingdom Viridiplantae; phylum Streptophyta; class Pinopsida; order Pinales; family Pinaceae; genus Pinus; species Pinus tabuliformis. The sequence goes on along the minus strand of CM062813.1, from coordinate 1,003,313,558 downwards.
TTCTCATCATGGTTGCTGATCCTTCTTCAAGTTGTTAGGCTAGAATGAAGAAGTCGGCTCTGATACCAATTGTTGGAAATACTGAGAGGGGATGAATCAGTATTTCTTTTTCTCACTATTGTTTTACTAGTTAAAACATATATGTTCAGAACACAAAATGAACAGCAGGAATAAATGATTTTATTAATATAACTGTGCTATAAAATAAATACAATAAATAGATTGTCACAATTGGTTGCCAAGCTCCAACTTGGACTTTGGTGAGGCTCCAACCTCCTGAGCATCAACTCTATTTTGCCAAGACACCAATCTTGGACTTAGGAGCACCAACTCCCAAGGACTTCAATCCTGTTCAATTATGAGACTCCAACCTCTTTGGTATACACTGGTGTGCTGCTGCGCTCTTTTCAACTTCCACTGCTTCTGCTGCTTTCACTATCTCATGCTCAAGTTATACTGTTCACGAACAAGCACTACAGTTCTTTGTTTTTGCTGCTTTTATATGCTCCATGCCCTTGTCCATTCGTTTCCTCTTACATGCTGGCTCTTTGGCTTCCTCCTCACTTGATCGCTTGACACTTCGGCTTCCATTCCTTTGCTTCTTCTGTCTATACAAGTGTTCCAAAATCTGAGTAGAAAAACCCAAACTCCCCTTTCCTAAATAAAACTCGGCCCTTGACTTGTGGTTAATACCTTATAGGCTTTATTGGAGGCGTTTAATCACCCATTGGAAGCCACCACCCGTTCGTTTTAATCAACCATCGAAAGCCACCACCCGAACGTTTTAATCACCCATCGCAAGCCACCACCCGAGCGTTTTATCAACCATCGGAAGCCACCAACGGAGCCATTAATCAACCATCACCGAGTGCTTTAATCAACCATCACCGAGCGCTTTAATCGACCATCGGAAGCCACCTTTTATTCGGCACTTTCTATCAATAATCAACCATCGGAAGCCACCACCCGAGCCATTAATCAACCATCACACAGGCTTTATCAACCATCGCTCAGGTTTTAATATATACCTTAACCCCACGGCCATGTATCATATAATACGCAAAAAACATTATAAACCCCCGCTCTAATTCAAATGCCGAAATTCAATTATTATGCACCCGCCTTTACAATTATCGGCGGGTCCATATTTCGGCGGTCACAATAACTCTTAAGCCCAGACCTCCAACGAGTTGCGAACCTGATATGGCTTTAGAATCCATTTAATATTGTTTCAGGTTCGATGAACATCGACGTTTGCTGTAAACAATAGACCCATTCCTCCGATGTAACGTGGACCCGATGCCTCGTTACATTTCTTCCTAAACTGAATTCGGATCCGTCATATCGGCGATTCCTTATCGTCTTGATGGGTTGTGGACCCGATCTCGTTTAGGCTGCTCCAAATATAATTTCAGCTCTGGATGATTTCGGCGATCGCTACCTCCGCTGCTCCAATGCGATACAAGAGTTCTGCGGACCCGATATGATTTTACACTTCACTTGATAATAGTTTAGGCTCCAGATTTCGCTGATGCGATAAAGATTCTCTGCTCCGCAGACCCGATATGCTTTCTATTTTGCTTGATAATAGTTTCGGCTCCGGATTTCGGAGCTTGCACCTTGAATAGTTCCGACATTCTGGATGCGATATATTATAGACTGTTTTTAATAAGTCCATCGGGTCCATGCCTCTATCGCAATCGGCAGATTATAGCGCCATCCCTTATGACTTGCGATCACTGCGGATGCGATATGATATTAAGCCACAGTCTATATTCCCGTCGGGTCCACAACCGTATATCGCAATCGGGGGTTTCGGGAGTGACAGCCCTTTGAGACCAACGACATAGCGGATGCGATATTACATTTAGCCAGTTTATAATGGAGCCGCGGGTTCGTGTTATTATATCGCCTCTCTCTCTCTCTCTCTCTCTCTCTCTCTCTCTCTCTCTCTCTCTCTCTATATATATATATATATATATATATATATATATATATATATACTCAGTACTCCCGATAGTTCTTCCTTTGGCATTGTTGTTTGTAATATGTGCCCGCCGATAGTGTTAAGGCATATATATATGGGTTTTCTCCTCCGATGGCCCTATTTGCTTGTAATATATATATGGCTCCTCTTGGCTCCTTTTGCTCCTCTTGGCTCTGATATGCTCTGTCTCCTCCTCTTGAATATTTCCATATTGACATCAATGACAATCTGTTTCCAACATGACTATCTAAGGAATTAGCTATTGTTTTGTCTTGATGTGACTACACCTACTCTACAGCTAGAGGGGTTGCCTATGTCCGTAGGGGGAAATTTACCTACATCACTAATGCAAACATGCTTTCACATTTGAATGCCCTATGAATGCAATGTTTTTTTTTTATTTTTTGGACTTAATAACAGAGAAGTAATTGCAATCCTTACTGATCAAAACAAATGTAATCTCTGTTCGATAGTGAACGGAAATCAAATCAACACAACGAACTGGTTCGATGACCAATCACTACAAACCACTCAGAAAGAGTAGATAAGCAGCAAGGGAATAGCTTCAAACAAGTCAACAGATGGTTGTGGACATAGTCCATAATCTTGGATGGACAAGCAACCCAAAGCAAAGTGAATTCTTGACGAAATCTTGAAAAACTTAGGTCACACAACCTAAAACACTAAAACTCATGCAAACGGAAGCAAGAAGGCTATGCCTGAGCTAACATAGGTAAAACAAGCTTAACAGGATGTAAGAGATAGCAGAGAATAGACTACACTAGCCTATTTAGAAGCAGGGGTGTAAAAAGAAACATTACAGGACTCGTCGCAAGGGTAAGACTAGCAACATGAGACGATCACCAAATCGTGGCAGGCACGACGTTAGCAATTGTGCGACGTCATCGCAAGAGTACACCTGTCTTCAACGACAGTCCGATTTCAGGAATCGTCATAGTTGTATGACAAGATATCCACGACATATTGCTTGGTAAAAGAGGACAGGGGCGATTCATCGCAGCTGTTAAGAGCTAAACAACAACAATCTTAATTAAAAGGTAAAACAAGGCAAAGGCAACTGAAAGACACCAGGCTTGTCACTTAGACAATGGGGTGGACTACCAGATTGACTCAAGCAATCCAAAACACTAACGGCTCAATCCCAAAACAAAGAGACACTATGTAATTCAACCAAAAACAAATCAAGAGAAAAAAAAGAGACAAGACACAAAGGACTCCCCAGTGGAGTCACCAACTTGTGATGTAGGTAAAGTTCCTCCTACAGACAGAGGCAATCCCTCTAGCCCTAGAGTGGGTCTAGTCATAGCAAGACAAAATAACAGCTAATTCCTTAAATAGTCATTATTGAAAGAGCCTACCTTATGGTGGTGTTTGATGCAGTCTTCGTTACACTGCTTCAGCTATCGTTTTCTTCTCCTTGATGAGTGATTTACCTAAAACAACATAAGAGGACAACGAAACACATAATAGAGAACAACAATGAACTATCCACTTACAGAGTCAAGGAACCATAAGATATCAAATATATTTCATACATGATATAGGAAATAACCATTGATTGTATTAGTATAACAAAAATAAAGCTTACAACCACGCCTTGACATCGCAAGCTTCCTTGGAGGATCCGATCAGTACGTCTCCATAAGCATATACTCTCAAAGGTCTCCCAGAAAGACTGATGACTCTCTCTCTCTCACCAAAAAGTACTAGTATGAGGCTAAGGCAATCATAAAAAGGCTACTTTCTCACAAAACCATTCAACACTATCAATCCACAACCAATTGCTAAGCTATCAGCAATCCCACACCAAGAACTAGCTAATCTGCTAATTATCAAGCACTAACTTGCAAACCATCAACTAGTTGATCATAGCAATGGAGGAAGCTTTTATAAGAGGAGGAGCCTCCACAAATTGGGGAGAGGAAGTTTATCCTCTTGGGAGGTTGCTCAAAATTTGAAACCACCATCTCAAACGAGGAAAGGCGAACTTCCTTGACCCAACAACCAGCTCCAAAACCACCCAGAAGCATTCTGTTTGAACAAACTTGCCATATCTAAGTCGTCGTGAGTCAAACACTAAGAATCAGAGAAGACATCACGAGGCATTAGTGTATTCAGGGCTATCGTCCCAAGTAGGATACTGATGTCCTGTGACGATCCCTAAAACTCGACCGTCACAGAGAACATATGTACTCTTGCGACGGTGTAGCGAGGTCCTCGTTCAATCAGGGCCATTATCACAGGCAGGATACTGATGTCCTGCGATGATCTTGAAACATAGGTAAAAAGGGTCAATCCTCAGGATTAATGAGCATAGTTAATCTTCTTGAATGATTTGGAAGATGTGGAGACATATTTTGATGTATGACACAAAATATATTCCATTCAAGGACCGACTCTACCCGGGATCAGGGGATGCGGGGCTGGTGACAAAATATTTTGTAACACCCCCTGTCATTTTGTCTATTGAATTTTGAGGAGAAGAGATGGTTGATACAAATTTTAAAGCAGGAGGAAATCGGATTGAAATACTTAATGAGACAATTCCATTACACAGCTATCAAATTCACTCAAAATAGGAGATTTGTTTGTTCTATTCACTTGGTAAAATTGAAGGAAATGCAGAGCCTACCTCCTCATGGTGTTTTTTGTAGCCAACCCCTGTGTTTCCTTCTCTGAAACTACTCTCTACCAATCTTGTAGACTGCTTGACTATATCCTGTAAGATTCTTATGTGATCCTATAGGATTCCCTTTGTGATCCTATAGGAAGTCCTGCATAGGAGAAAGATGGAATTTTTCTCTTTTTAGGTTGCTTGGGTACGAGAGCGATTTTTCTAGAGTGAGCCTTGAGGAGATGAATGCATGAGTGCATGGGGATCAATATTTGTTTCCTCATATGGTCGAGTTGAGTGAGGTGGTGTGTTGCTAGACGAGGTACTATTTTTTTATTTTTGGACCATTGGTCCCCACTGCAACCTCATCATTCCCCTCTCCTTGTAATCAACTCCCACTTCGGGCATCCGTAGTCTCAACTACTTCTGTTCTCATTCTCGTTTTCTTTGACTTCACTGCTACCATGTGTGACGGGACTAACTGTTTTTTCCTTGCTAACTGAACAAAGGTGGCCAAGTTAACTGGCCACCCTTCACTTATAAACCAACTTGCTCACAACCTTTACATATTTTAACTACATTATGCAAATGAGAGAGCGAAGCAAGATACTTACCTGTGATGATAATACATTGCTACAGTTCGTTGAGGACATCAGGTGCTTTTTGTGTGTTGGTTTCATGTTATTTTTCCTTCCTTTTTTATTGCCCTCTGATGTTCCCTTTGATGTGCAGGTACCTAGTGTTGAAGGTGATGGTGTCGCTGCTGCCCTAGAGCTTCTTCTGCCCTTGGATCTTCATGCTAGAAGCTTGCTACAGGCTGCTATAAGATGTCCTGTAGCTGCTTCTCCCTTAGAATATTTAATTATTTCCACTGCTGGCACTTTGAGGATGATGACATGGACAGGGAGGAGGTATAGGAGTGTGAATAATGAGAAGTACACTTAGGTGTTGTTCCCTTCTACTGCATGTTTCATTTTCCTTATGTTTTATTTTGAAGGCTGTGAAAAAAATAAATTGAAACTGGTTTTTTTTATGATGGATCAGGGGTGATCATGGTGGACAGAGGTATGGTAATGAAGTTGTGATGTAGGGTTTTTATTTTTTGACACGGGTAGGTCATTTCCTTGTCCTAGGGTTACTCATTTTAGGATTCCGAAGCCACTGTAATTCCTACAAGATCATCCTGTATGTTTTCAAGGGATCCTGTAGGTTTACAGGGAACCCTGTAGAAAACACAATACCCTTGCAACTGAGGCAAATGAGTTAAAAAAAATTAAATAAATGGTGGAGTGATGAATGATAATGGATTGGGAAATAAAAATGTGATTGGAATAGGTCCCTTTTCAATTCTCCTTTGCTCTTTGATCGTCCTCCTGTTGACCTGCAAACAATTTTTTCATGATTTTTCTTTTCTCTTTTTTTAATTTTTTTTTCCTTGAAAACAACTAGCCTGCCTCATGGAGGTTTTCACCTGAGTCCTTATTTCTCTTTTTTCTTTTCTTAGTGACTTGATGAGGCAGTTTGAAACTTTCTCCACCACCATCATTGTTTTATTGATACCACCAATGAACTCTCTCTTTGACAATGGGCTCTTGTAAACTTTCATTCTGTGCCCATTAACAAGTAAAGGAACGACCTCTACATCTATGGTTCTGATATACACTGAACCATTATCATGACATCTCTCTATAACATAAGGCCCTAACCATCTTGTCCTTAACTTGCCCTTAAAGTCTTTATATATGGAATCATATAACAAAGCCCAATCACCTTATTAAAATTGCTTATCCTTGATGTTCTTATCATGCCAGATCTTCCTCTAAAATTGAGTTTCCTTTGTGTGTAGGAGGACTTGCATTCTGAACTCATCTAAACCATTCAACTGGAGCAACCTCTCTTTTTGTGCACTGTTGAGGTCTAAATCTATTTGGGGTGCCATCCTCAATGTGTTATACTCAAATTCAATGGAAAAAAGGGCCTTTTTCCCATAGACCATCTCATAGGGTGTGAATCCAATGGTGGTCTTCCAGGTGGTATTATAGGCCCAGGTGGCCTCAACTAGTATATCTGCCCAATCTTTCCTACTGCTACTAAACACTTTGGGCAAGATGTCCTCCAACGCTCTGTTGGTCACCTCCACTTGCCCATTATCTTGTGGGTGACAGGGAGTGGAGGTCCTATGCTTGATCTTGTGCTGGCTGAGCAAGTCTTCAATCATGTTGTAGGTAAACTGGCTACCTTGATCAGTGACCAATTCTCTAGGGTACCAAAATTTTTAAAATACATTCTCCCTTAAGAACTCAGCCACCTTCTCCTCTATTGTTGCCTTAATTGCCTTGGTTTCATCCCACTTAGTCAGATAGTCAGTGCACACAATGATATACCGCATTCTCTTGGAAGGAGGGTCCATGCCCCACTTACCAAATGGCTCAAAAGTCACTTGAGGTTGCAGAGGCATTTTATCTCTTTGATTAGGCTTTCCCATCCTTTGGCACCAATCACACTGACTAGTATATCTTTTCACATCCTAATAAAGATTGGGCCAATAATACCTAGCTTGTAACACTTTAAATGTTGTCCTCTTTGCTACAAAGTGACCTCCACAAGGCCCATCATGACAGGTCAGAAGGATGTCAAATACTTCCTCCTCCCTAAAACACCTTCTCATAATTTGATCCGAGCCTAGTTTGAAGAGGTTACCCCCAATCCAAGTGAATGGGGCACTCTTACTCACAATCTTGCTTTTCTCCTTGGAGGACAAATTATGTGGGAACTGTGCAGATACCAAATAGTTTTCTATGTCAACAAACCATGGAGAGAGAATTGAAATGGAAAATAAGTTCTCATCCAGTAACTGATCATAAACCATTCCCTCTTCACCTACAAGAAAATTTAATCTGGAAAAAAGATCTGCAACAACATTTTCCTTACTAGGCTTATCAACAATTGTTAGATCAAACTGTTGTGTTAAAAGTAACCATCTAATTATCCAGGCATTCACATTAGGTTTATTCATTAAATATTTGATTGCAGCATGGTCAGTATGTACAAATGTTTGATAGCCTGTAATATAATGCCTAAATTTTTTCAATGAATGCACAACATCCAGGAGCTCCTTTTCGGTCACAGTGTAGTTCAACTCAGCCTTTAACAAATTCTTACAGATAAAGTAAATGGCATAAGGCAATTTTTCATCTATCCGGCCTAGGGTTGCTCCTATGGATTTGTGTGAGGCATCATCATGAATATGAAAAAGAAGGGCCCAATTTGGGCCTTGGAGAATTGGTGCAATGGTTAACTTGTCTTTAGGGTGTCCAGGGCCTCTTGACAACTTTTTAACCATACATCCTTAGAGTCTTTGGCCAAAAACCAAAATAAAGGAGAAGCCAACTTGTTGAAGTCTTTTATAAACCTTCAACAGTATCTAGCTAACCCTAGAAAACTTCTGGAATCTCTCTGCTTTTGTGGAGGTGGGACCCTTTGGATGATAGCTATTTTGTTTGGGTCCACCTATAGTCCTTGCTGAGATATTGAATGACCTAGCACGGTCCCTATAGTCATCAAGAATTCACATTTTTCGGGACTGAGAGACAGGTTCATTTCAATGCATTTGTGTAGGACCTTACCTAAGTTGGACAGAGCCTCCTCAAAATCACTTCCATAAGGTCTAAAATCATCCATATAAATTTCTACTGCTTCATGGACTAACTCGGCAAAGATACTTAGGACTGCTCTCTAAAAAGTGGCAGGAGCATTGCATAGGCGAAAAGGAAGGACCCTATAGGTGAAAGTACCTCAAGGACAAGTGAATGGGATTTTATCCTGGTCTTCTGGGCTGATCTGGATTTGATTGTACCCCTTGAATCCATCTAGGAAAGAGAAAAACTTTTTCCCTACTAGGCCATCTAGCACTTGATCGATGAAAGGTAGAGGGAAATGGTCCTTATTTGTGTCTTTTTTTAACTCCCTATAATCGACAAAAATCCTCCACTTACCATTTTTCTTCAGAACCAACACAAAAGGAGAGTCCCACTCACTTTCTGAGATAGGGTAAATGAATCTAGCATCTAGTAGGTTTTGCAGTTCTTCTTTGACTATATCTTTAAGAGTTGGATTCATCCTACTTTGGGGTTGTCGAACTAGATTGCAACCTTCTTTGATATAAATGTGGTGAGTACACACTGAGGGGTGCACTCCCTTCATTTCTTTGTAACTCCAAGTGAAGGCATTCAGATGTTCCTTTAACATGTTGCACAATGTTTCTTCTTGGAGAAAAAAAAAGATATGGATTTATTTTCAAAGTCACTCGGGGACAAATTCTATGGTTTTGACACAGATAAGGTTGGAATCAGCTAAGCATAGATCAATTTGATGGTTGTTTTTGGTTTCATTTACTACTTCTAAGGACAATGTACTGGGAGTTGGACTTTGGAGTATGTGTTCAATCAAATCATCTTCATCCTGTTGTCCCTCTCCAAGGGTTCTTTCTAAAGTATAGAGTTGGGCGGAATAAACTTCATCTTCCTCCTCCTCTTCCAGCCACAAAGGTAAGTCATGTTCTAGAGATGGATGAGTAGGAGGGTATAGGACTAACTGCTTGGACATATACCCATTCTTGATGGTCATATTTCCAGCTCTGAAACTAATGTAAGCATTGGTAGTGGCTAACCAAGGCCTCCCAAGGATGAGAGGGTAACCAGTAAGCTTAGCTTTAGGCTAGAGAACTAGAGAATCTACAAGGTATTCCGAAGAATCAATGGAGACCATCACATCCTCCACAATACCCTCAGGGGTCACTATGGAGCGGTCTACAAGTTGCAGAATTTTTGTGGTCTTTCTCAATGAACCTTGGAGGTTGAGCTTGAGCATGGTTTCCTTGGTCATCACATTAATGGCAGCCCCAAGATCGATCAAAGTGTGTGGGAAGATGGTTCAATTGATGTGCACATATACTTCAGGGCTTCCAGGGTCTAAATACTTTGGACGGATTACATGCCCCAGCATTAAGTCAGAGAACTTTCCAATGACATTAATGGTAGGGGTCTCTTCTTCGCCTCCCTGGATGCTTCAATCACTTCTCCTTAATAAACTTTTTGTAAATAGGTACGTATTTAATAGCTTGGAGAAGTGGAATTTTGACACATAGGTTTTTCAATTCTCCCAGAGGTTTAGTGTCTTTTGGGGTAGGATGGAGTGGTTGGTTTAATCTCTCAAGAAAGGGTGGTGGACTTACTTTAAGCACACTTTCCTCTCTTTATTTCTCAACTTCCCTATGTGGAGGTAGAGGTTGGTTGTCCAAGAGTACTCTCCCATATCTTAGGTTGATTTCCTAAATATCCATGGCATAAGATGGATATGATATCTCTCCACTATATACTTGTTGTGCTTGTCTGTTGTTAGGGTTTGGATTTGGCTGGGCAGGCATCTATGGTTTTTTAGGTGGAGCAGAGTGTAAAAGCTGTGGTTGGGCAGGTGGTGAAGCAAATAAAGCTGTAACGTTGTTGTATTGGGGCCTCCACCCCTGGGGTGGTGCATTCCACTGAGGTTGTGGTAGAGCGAATGGTTGAAATGACTAGCTGTCTGGCTGGGAATTATACTAAAGGTGCAAAGGACCACGGAGGAGGCGTAGAACAGGAAGGATGAGCAGGGGGCCCCAAAAAAGGTATGGATGTGGTCTAGTTGGGGTTGTAGTATGCATGTGATGACCCTTCCATGCCTTGCTAGTATGGCCTAGGCCCATAAGGTCTTCTTTGGTTTATGTAGCAAAGCTGCTCAGTGACCCCTCCAGCTCCTTGATATACATGATCTTTGAGTCTAGGCAAAGAGGGGAACTTGTCTATGGAGTATTTTTCTTCAGAGACTAAGAAACTTTCAATAGAATTCAATGGACATTCGTTCCTAGGGTGCCTCCTAGTGCATCTAGGACAGAAAATGGCCAAGGCTCTCTCTGCTTCCTACTGCTTTCTCTTAATGTGCATAGTGTCCATCTGTAGGGAAAGGGCTTGTAGCATCTCAATTTTTAAATCCTCCAGTATATTTCCAATTTCACCCTTCATGGATGAATTGGAAGAGGATGGACTAACCATAGGTTGACTACCCCTACCCTTTTTTATAGCTTCCCTAGAATGGTTTCTAAAGACAGTCTTGATATCCGCCTAGGGTAACTGGTAGATATCCCCTCCTTCTAACAAGTTTAGGGTATCCAGAATATCTTCCCTTACTCCTCTAAGCAAGACTAGCTTCAGGGACTCATGGTCAAGTGTGCACTTGGCCCTTTTGTAGCTAAGCTGGGATCTTTCTTCATAATCCTCTAGGGATTCATCATTGCCTAAGATCATCCTAAAAATTTCCTCTTTAGTGTCTTTAGCGCTACAATAGTCTCAATACTTGTTGTTGAAGGCTTGTTGCATCTAAGACCAACTTGTGATGATATCTCCAGGTAAACCCATGAACCCGCGCAAAGTTGCATCCTTGAGAATGGATGGAAATAGTTTCAACTTTTGCTCATCATTTGTATAGTCATAGGTTCAACATATGATAGCAAACTCAAATAAGAAAGTGTGTGGGTCTTCTGTGGTCAGGCCATGGAAATGAGGAAGGCTAGAAGGGATTATATTTTTCATCCTAGTATCCCCATTGGTTTCCCTAATGTGGAAGGCACCGTCAACTCTTTCTCTATTTCCTCTGTCATTTCTATTTTTAGCCACAAGTTCAATAGGAATGGGTTCTCCTTCTTCTTCTTCCCCTGTAATTTCTTCCATTTCACAACCACGAAAGAAGAGGGAAGGTTGGTTTTTTGATGCAGTGGGGGTATTTGGTAAAAATTTCCCTAAGTTATCCCTATTCCTATGAGGCATGAAAAGAAAATGTTTTTGTTTTGTTTTATGGTTTTTTTCAAACTTTGAAAGTAATTGCAGAATTGAAATTGTAGGCTGGATGAAAACTATTGTCTGGATGAAAAACTAATTGCTTTATTAAAATCCTACTTGCAGAATGGAAAGGAAAGCAAAGAATGCGGAATGAAAAAGGAAGAAAAATAAATTAGTTTTGCAGAAATGAAACTAAAAGCAGAATATTAGAAACAAGAATAGAAAAAAGAAAGAAGTAATCACATATTACTTAGACACCTCCCCAACAATGGTGCCAAAAATTGATGAGCACCAGTATTGCAGCAAGAATGCTGCAACTCCTAGAGCTACCAACTTTACTTTATCAACCCGGGATTCATACAAACTTGGAGGTGATAGTGTTGTATACACAAGTAAAAGTGATGGTTATTCCTTTTGTCACTCTTCAGCTGACAAGAGACCACTAGGGTTATCAATCCAAACTTATATGGATTCAGAAGAAGCTTGATTGCTGATAAAAGAAAGAGAAATCTACTCTAGGATAAATCTTGTCTACTGCAATAAGGAAAATGACTGAAATCCTATGCTAAAAACACACCATTCTCTAACTAACTGCTGAGAAACTATGCTTTACAAGAATGCCAAGCCAACATGTATGAAATAATACTGTCTAAAGCATGGAAGTTCAAGACATAAAACATCACTACTGTGCATGTAAACAACTAAAATAAATATGTTTTATTCTTTTAATTCTTATTATGGAAAATCAAGTGTAACCCCTAATCTCTTTTAGTGATGTGGTAGGTGGCTTAGTGATGCTGGTGGATGGTTGGGAGGTTTTGGATATGGTTGGAAGTTTCATGAAACCCTTAGGTGACCTGGTGTGGCTTCCTAGAAGTTTTCCCTCAATTCGGCCTCAAAACAGGCCAGTACAGGAAAACGTATAAGATGTAGTAAAAACCTACAAACAACATTCCCTGTATTTCTACAGGATGCAACTGAGAGAAACATGATAGTTTTTGGAGGTGATGGAAGTCTTAGGGAAGGTGGTGGATGGGTGGAATGCAGTGATAAAATTTCTAGGATCACTAAGAACTCAAAACCACCGTTAGGAGATGGTTGGATTTGCTCAACATGCTTGGAGGGATTTCTATGTAAAATGATGAGATTGGTGAAGGTCTTGGTGAAAGAAAGGAATGATTATGGATGGGTGGAGTTGGAAGGTGGTCCCCTTATATGAAATCTCTTTATACTTCTAAAGCACCTACTCCACATCAAACATTTATAATTTCTAAAAAGTCATGTAAACAGGAAGAATTCTAATAAGTTAGAAAAGAAAAATTTAATGAACTAGTTGTCTACTTCATGCATGAGGAAAATTGCTTAATAAAATGGAATCATTGATGAGATATACTATAGTACTGAAGATGGAAGAGATGGTAATTAAATCCTAAACTTGAAAAATTGATCAAATGCTAGTTCAAGTATAGTAAACTCTAAATCTTATGAGAAAATGGAAATCTATCTTTTTGGGGCTGCATAAGGGTCTTTTCCTTAAATCATGATCCCCAAGGGAATAGGTGAGGCCAAGACACCTAGTGACAACTTTCTAGTGCTCCTTTTATCCCTTTTAACTTGCTACTGAGGTAAAGAAAAAATGGAAGCAAACTAATAAACAACTAATCAAATCTACATTACTTGCAATAAAATACTTCTAAGATAATTTAACCATGAATCTATGAAACTAAGCCAAGCATACAGATACAAGAAGACGAACCTTTGTTTGTAGGGTTGGGCCCTTACCCAAGAGCTTCATACCTCTGAGTTAACTCAGTGTTGGATCAAGAAAAAGCTTATTTTGATTATCAAAATAGAAAATCACATCAATGTCTTCCACATGTCTGGAGCTCGAAAATAACTAGTGTTTTTACACCAAAAATTCCAATACTAATGAGTTTCTAGGCCTCTCTACTTATACAAATGAAGTCCCCAATGGCTTCCTTCAATTTAAGGAGGCTTGGCTCCCAAACTTGAGATGAACTAACTCTTTGTTTATCACTTGCTCGGCTTCCTTTTGATCTTCATGACTTCACTGATTGCACTCTGAGCTGGTGTGATTAATGGAGGAATATTCGAATGGGGAAGTAAATGAGGAGGATTTACCTCCTAAAATCTCTCTCCCTTGTCCCATTCGAGTTTCAAACCTTATTCTTTCCAAAATTCCTTGATTTTCTCTTCCAAAGCTGCGTTCAATTCATATTAGTCCACTAGGCATAATATCTCACTTTAACTCATCTCATTAAATAAAATATAATCAAAACATGTAATAAATTGTGAGAAGAGTTGATTTGACTAGATAGGAGGTGAATTAAAGCCCATATAATTACCCGTTGATGAGGCTCATCAGTGAACTTTTCAGTTATTGCAGACCATTTCTATAAGATGGGATCAGATGAAATATTGTGATGTTATGTGCCTGATTTTGAATGAAATAGTATCCTTGCTAAAGCTCATGGAGGAGCTGCGAGAGGTCACTATGTAGGGAAGGTGATAGTGCAGAATATTGTACACGTAAGAATTTTGGCTTGTATGGGCCTGACCCAGTTTCAAAGGTGATTTAGCCAAACAAATATCGGTGCTACTGGCCCTTTCGGCAACAGTCCACATAGCGCGGACTGAGGTCTCACCCGAAGTAGTATGGGAGGGTGCTAGAACCAAGTTTCCGTACCCTGGGGATGTTTGATGAGCTCTGGCAGTCAATGGTTTGACCCTGCATGCACATCGCTATGCGCATCTTTTAGTTCCACGCAACCTATAATGTTGCCTTCACGCAGCCCTACTCGGGGTGCAATCCGTATTATTACCCAAGTTCCTTACTATTAACCTATTATTATCCAGTTACTTTAACTTATCTATGTAAATCTAGTGATAATTAACAGTATATCCAGCATTCATACAAGTACGCGCGATAAACAAAACAACATAAATGTATAAAATGCATTATACGAGCAGATGCACAGAAATTGGAATCAACTTCTCTTTATTATTCTTCGTTCAAGGTTACAGACTCGACACCGCCCTGTGCACTCAGCTATAGGGATCCGCGCACTTAGTTGTGGACTCTACTAGGCCTTTGCGCACTCAGCTGCAGAGCCTCTTCCTATTACTACGACCGAATAAAACTCTTACTCTATGCTCAAAACATTCGTATCCATCTATCTCCTTCTTCACTATCTTTTCAACTTAGAGCCTCACATTATTTATACAATAGACATGACATTACATCACATTACAAAACTTAGGGCAGACAACCCTATGACTCAACCTATACTTCGCGCTCCGCACCCGCAATTCGCTGAGTTTTACAACATATTTGACCAAAACTTGGGCTTTGAGCCCCAAAACGTGCTGTGGGGGGATTCCATTCCTAGCAAAGAAGCTTACTAGTCAAACACCATTCAGATTAGTCTATGGTGTAAAGGCTATAATGGCTATGGAGTACATTATGACTAGTCTTCGCATAGCGGCTTTTACAAGAATCGTGGACTATAGAGCCTTAGAAGAGAGGGTCGCACAGCTAACAAAGCTCGAAGAAGATATATTTTTGGCTCGATTCCATCAGCGTGTTTAGAAGGAACGCAAAAAGGCATGGCACGATTGGCACATAAAACTAGGCACCTTCAAGGTAAATTTTTTAGTTTTATCATATGACAATAAGCTTGATAAGTTTCTAGAAAAATTTCAGATGCATTGGCTGGGGCCATATGTTATTAAAGAGATTACGGATGGTGGAGAAGTTCAGCTCGTGAAATTGAATAGAGATCCATTTTCGGGAAAGGTAAATGGAAGTTGATTGAAGCCATACACTAGGGATCTGGTCCAATGACTACATGACAGTAGCATAGTCTTAGCACTCCAGGAAGCTGCAAGGAGGTGAGGGACTATAAACTACATTGCCTAGTTTGTAGAGCTACACGACAAGGGGTCTACACGAAATAGGATGGCGTCATAGTATTAGAATAAGCATGAAGGGAGTTGCGCTATAGGGGGAGAGACTACGTAGTGCAGCTAGAAAGTTACCGTTACATCCACTATTCATGATTTGACTATCAGGAGATGGTTAAGAGGAGCGGGGGGCGGAATTTAAGGCATTTAAAGATTAATTTAAGAGAAAAACCTTTGGAAATTCATTGCCAATCTAGAATTTATGGATGGGTTTTTGGGGGAACAGTTGAATTTGAATTTGAATTCACCTATAAATTGTGTGTGGCCGTTTAGAAAAAAACACTTTGCATTTTTATATTTTTTGTTTTGTGCTGTCAATTGCCTATGAATCGCTCGTATTTCGAGGATTTATTCAGGAGCCCTACATTTGCCAAGTTATCAGAGGTAAATCATACATTCATCCTGGAAAAGATGCTAGGACCAAGCCCCGTGGAAACCATGAGTATTGGTGGAGATGTCGCTTCTGAGGGAGCCGTTCTAGAAGTTGTGAGTGTGGAGGTTCTAGCAGCATTGCCTATGGCACCAAGGTCACCTAGGCTAAATCCTACACTAGTGAGAGAGGTCCCTAAGCTGAAGAAAGATAAAAAAAAAAAAAGTTTGTGCCAGTGCGCAAGTCACTAATGAAGCATGCCTCTACCCAGGCTCAGAGGAAAGAAAAGCTGAGCACAAAAGAGAAAGGAAAGTGGTGGATCTAGAGGTTGAGGAGGGCACAGAGGATATAGACATTGAGGGGGTGGATCCCATCTCTAAGTTGTTAGAGTATATTCCTCTGTGTAAGGGAAAAGTGAAGGTCCCTAAGGACCTAGATGTAGGATAGTTCCTCCTCAACACACCCATGTTACCAGAGAACATCACCTTTGAAGGTCTGTGATTAGCTTAGATCCCACACTTGAAGCTAGAATATTGGGATTTGGTGGACTGCGAGCAGTTCCCCCACCTGGCTACAGACACCTACATGAAAAGGGTCTTCTACAAAGAGTCTCATATCACCATGTTGGAGCCTGTGTAATGGATTCACAGAGTAAACAAGTCAGGGTTACTGAACCTATTGTGAGTGCCCCACTACCATCGCTCAAATATAAACCTGATCATCATTAAGTAGTTTCTATGCCTAGTGCATGACTGGTGCTTGTAGTTTAACATGTTGATCCCCATCACCGATATGTTGATCCATTAGATCACGCAATTGCCACACTCAGGGATAAATCTGACCAAGGTGTTTGGCAGAAAGACAAGCGAGCACGACCTCATTGAGAAGATGAAGGATAAGTTCAAACTTGTCAAAAATCCATGCGGGTACTCGATAACCTAAATTATTAACCCCATGGTGAAGGTTTCCACACAGATTTGGTTGGAAAGGTTATGAGAAAGTGTCACGCAAATGAGGTGTCAGTATAAGTGGTTTTGTTTGTAGCACAATGCGCAGAGAGCGTACAGTTCAATTGGGCATGCTACCTGTGTAGTTAGTTCCTCAAGAATTCCAAAGAAGCACAAGACGAGAGTAAAACCTTCCATTATTCGTGGTTGTTTCTTGTAGGTTTTAACCCCGTATAGAAATTGCCTGCATTTGAATTCTGAAACATAGAAAATAAATAATGTGAGAGCAGAACACATAAAACACATATACATAGAGCTTTTCCCCTGGATCCAAAAATCGGGACTAGCAGCTTGATTTTTCATTATGTTCCTTTCAATGTTACAATACATATTTATACATGTAGAAGCATCCAATACCATGGACCGAAAACCATTGCATCCAATACCATGGACTGAAAACCATCGCATTTGATACCATGACCGAAAAACCATTGCGTCCAAAAAACATGTGCGAAAATCATGTATAAAACCATAGGTGGGTCCGCCCAACCTAACATAGGGTCCAAAACCAAAATTTTTCGGGGCGCTGCCCTGAACCTCATAAAGTGGGGTTACAGGTGCCCTTCAAACCCCCTATTAACTACATGGAAAGAATATAACACAACCCAACATTCTCCCACTTGTTGTTTTCTTTCCATAGGGGGCCACAAGAGAGCTTAGTCATTTTCCGAGCCCTGAAATGCCCATTGTCTCTCTACACCAAGAGAACTTC
Source organism: Pinus tabuliformis (assembly GCA_031772625.1). Classification (NCBI taxonomy): domain Eukaryota; kingdom Viridiplantae; phylum Streptophyta; class Pinopsida; order Pinales; family Pinaceae; genus Pinus; species Pinus tabuliformis. Next base: position 1,003,295,994 of record CM062813.1, on the reverse strand, counting down.
TCAGAGCTCACAGAAATTTTAAATGCATCTGTAGTATTCTTCAAAGTGTCCACCTTTACTAGCAACACCTTTTTTTCTTCTAGCATGTCCCTCACAAAGCGATACTGAACATCAATGTGCTTTGTCTTTGAATGATATGCAGGGTTCTTTGCCAAGAAAATTGCACTTTGGCTATCATAGTCTATCCTTATAGCTTCCTGTACTAACCCCATACTTGAACACAATCTCTGCAACCAAGCTACTTCCTTGCTTGCATGAATGGCTACCATGTATTCTACCTCTGTAGTTGATAGTGCCACTACAAATTGTTTCTTACTCATCCAACTCACTGCTCCTCCAAATAGGTTAAACACATACCCACTTGTAGATCTTCTCTGATCCAGATCTCTAGCCCAGTCTGCATCAGCAAAGCCACAAATATCTAAAACTATATCCAATCCTGGTCTTCCTTGATAGCACAGACCATAATCACTAGTGCCACGCAAATACCTAAAAACCTGCTTCACTGTTGTCCAATGCTCCTTTCTTGGTTTTGACATAAACCTGCTCAATACTCCCACTGCATGTGCAATGTCTGGACTAGTATAGACCTTTGCATACATCAGGCTACCGACTGCACTTGCATATGGAACATGGGACATGTCATCTTCCTCTTCTTGTGTCTTGGGACACCGTTCAGCAAATAACCTCACACCTACAGGAATAGGAACCTTCACCAGTTTACTATTCTGCATATTAAACCTCTGCAGTATTGTCTCGACATACTTCCTCTTGTTTAACCAGAGCTTCCTCTTTGCCTGATCTCTTTTAATTTCCATTCCCAAAATATAGTTTGCAGCACCAAGATCTTTCATGTCGAATTTGGAGGACAATTGGGTCTTCAAATCCTGGATAATTTCTTTGTCATTTCCAACCAGCAACATATCATCCACATACAAGACCAGATAAATAACACAGTCACCAATTAATTTAAAATACACACAGTGATCTGCTTTTCTTCTGGTGAAGCCAAGTCCCCGTATAAATGTATCAAATTTCTGATACCACATCCTTGGTGACTGTTTTAACCCATACAGAGATTTCTTTAACTTACATACCAGTTCTTTCTTACCCTTCATCACAAAGCTTTCAGGTTGCTTCGTGTAGATCTCCTCTTCCAGATCCCCATGAAGAAATGTTGTCTTCACATCCATCTGTTCTACCTCAAAATCAAAAGCAGCAACAATAGATAAAAGTAATCTAATAGAAGTTACCTTGGAAACAGGAGAAAAAATATCACCAAAATCAATTCCCAGCACCTGGAAATAACCTTTTGCTACCAACCGAGCTTTTTATTTATCCACTTTTCCTTCTGCGTTTGTCTTCTTTTTGAACACCCATTTGCTGTCAATGGGTTTCCTTCCAGTCAGCAACTCCACTAGATCGCAAGCCTCATTTTTGTGCAAAGATGCCATTTCATCAACCATGGCCTCTTTCCAGAGTTTTCCATCCTCTGAATCCACTACTTCCTTCACATTTTTGGGATCATCATCAGTAATAGACAAAGCAAAATTTGAACAGAAAGCAGATGGACTATACCTTTCTAGCTGCCTTCTTTCTCGAACTGATCTTCTCACAGCAGGAATTTGTGGCTCTTCATCTTCTGATTCTGCGACTGTTGTAGAGTCTGATTCTTCCTCCTTTAGCTCAAACTCTATCTTCTCAGGTTCCTGTGGTTGGACTTCATGTTTAATAACATCTTTCACCTCTCTAAACACCACATCTCAGTTGTACACAACCTTCCTTGTTACTGGGTTCCAAAGCTTATAAGCCTTTAAACTATCCTTATACCCAATAAAGAAGCACTTTTCAGATTTACTATCCAACTTGGCTCATTTCTCCTTTAGAACATGTACATATGCATCACATCCAAATACCCTCAAATGTGAAAGAGAGGGTTTCTTACCAGTCCATACCTCTTGAGGAGTCTTATCCTCCAACGCTGATGAAGGTGACCTGTTGACCAGGTAACATGCAATATCCACCGCCTCTACCCAGAATTCTTGTCCTAACTCGGCACCACTGAGCATGCTTCTTTCCCTTTCCATCAACATCTTATTCATTCTTTCGACAACTCCATTTTGTTAAGGTGTATATGGAGTAGTCTTTTGCCGTGCTATACCACACTTCTTACAGAATTCTTCAAATTCCTTATTGCAAAACTCTCCACCATTATCTGTCCTCAACACCTTTATCTTCTTCTCTATCTGGTTTTCCACCAGAGCCTTAAATTCTTTAAACCTGTCAAAGACTTCAGATTTCTTATTAAGGAAATATATCCATGTATTCCTTGAGAAGTCATCTATAAATGATACATAGTACACAGACTTATCCAGTGATGGAACCTTCACAAGTCTAAACACATCACTGCGCGCAAGTTCTAATATCTGTTTTTCCCTCTTACTACCAGAGGGGAAACACACCGGATTCTGCTTCCCATCTACACCATTTTCACAAAAATCAAAATCGAGAGAGCTATTACTCATACCTTCTACCATACCTTTACCATTAAGTATCTGAAGTCCCTTTTCTCCAATATGTCGAAGCCTTTGATGCCACAACATGGTCTTATCTCCAAAGACCACTAGATTTTCTACTCCACTTTCAGGAACCATAAAACTATTGCACCCATCAATAACAGTGCTACCTTGCACCTTGTACAGAGTTCCAATCTAAAATCTCCACATCAATACCAGTGCTCCCCGAACCATCTTGCAGGTATCCTTCTCGAACATTGTTTTTACACATGCATCATCCAGCTTACTAATAGAAATCATATTTTTAGCTAATGCAGGAATATGCAGAACACCCGGAAGTGTTCTAACCCTTCCACCTTGCAGCTTCAACTTTACTTTTCCACGACCAATGATTCTAGCCTTCCTGCCATCCCCTTAGAAGACATCACCACCATCATATTTCTCATACTCACAAAACCACTCTCTATGGGGAGTGAAGTGAAAGGATGCACCTGAGTCAATCAACCATGCCTCATGATCTACATGTGTACTTGAAGAAGCCAAGTACACATCCCCACCTTCATCTGAGGTGGTTTTTGCCTCTACAAAAGGAGCCTCATCAGATCCCTTTCCTTTGTCAGGAGCTTTAGATTTACAGTCCCCTTTGTAGTGCCCTTCATTTCCACATTTCCATCATACCACTTTTACAGGTTTTCCTAGAGATTTAGATCTCCCACTCGATGACTTATTTTTGTTTCTGTTCTGGGTCTGCCCTCGTACAGACAAGGCATCACCATTTTGGCTCTCCATATTTTTCTATCTCATCTCCTTCGTCAGCAAGGATGAGACTATTTCATCAAAATGCAAGGCAATTGCATTGTTACCTATTGCAATAACCAGACTATCCCACTAATCTGGTAGAGAACACAACAAAATGATGGACTTATCTTCATCTGAAATTTTAATATCAACAGATGCTAATTGACTTACCACAATATTAAATGCATTCAAATGCTTTGTCACCAAGTCTCCATCTTTCATCCTCAGGTTATACAACTTTTTTTGCAGGAACAGTTTATTCACCAGAGACTTAGATTGGTACAAAGTCCCTAACTTGTCCCACAAAGCCTTTGCTGTTGCTTCCCCTGATACATTCAGCAATACTAAATCTAAGACACACAATCGTATTTTTCTCTTTGCCTTCTTATCCAACTTCTTCCATTCTTCATCGGACACTCCCGTTGGTTTAGTACCTAGATCTACCACGATCCACTAATCTTTATCCACCAACAGATCCTCCATCTTGAGTTTCCACAACTCAAAACTCTGACCATTAAATTTCTTGATCTCTATCTTTCCACTGCTCACCATCTTCTTTCACCACCAGAATCTATCTCGCAAATGTCCCACTGAACAGGGTCTACCACAGGCCCGAGCGAAACCCCTCAGCAACAACGACGTCCCCTTGAAGACAAAACTGCTCTGATACCAAATGTAGGTTTTAACCCCGTATAGAAATTACCTGCATACGAATTCTAAAACACAAAAAATAAATAATGCCAGAGCAAAACACATAAAACACATATACACAGAGATTTTCCCCTGGATCCAAAAACTGGGACTACTAGCTTAATTTTTCACTATGTTCCTTTCAATGTTACAATACATATTTATACATGCCGAAGCATCCAATACCATGGACCGAAAACCATCACGTCCAATACCATGGACCGCAAACCATCACGTGCAATACCATGGACTGAAAAACCATCGCATCCAAAAAACATGTGCGAAAATCATGCACAAAACCATAGGTGGGTCCACCCAACCTAACATAGGGTCCAAAACCAAATTTTCCGAGGCACCGCCCAAGACCCCATAAAGTGGGGTTACGAGTGCCCTTCTGATCCGGATTTAAACAGGAACGCAATAGATTACAGAGATAACCATAAATGCATAGATGCAATAACCATAAACGCAGATATGCAATGGAAATAATGCTTCATTTCATGAATGGAAAATACTGAAATATGCTTACAACCAGAAATGGAAATAAACCAGCTAGGGCGATGGTAGCTTATCTCTGAGAAGAGATGTGCGGCTACATGCCTCTGAACTGTTCCGAACTGTATTACAATGAGGCTCAAAGGCCTATTTATTGTTGAGAAACAATGGAAAACCCTTCACATCCCGAAACCTAACCCTAGAAGATGAAACGCCAAATTGTGGGCCCCGTTTAGGTAAATTGGTACATCAATTTCCCGGCGTCGTAACTTTGGCATACGATCTCCGTTTGACGCGTACGATAGCTCGTTAGAAAGATCTATCCGAGTACTACCACTTTGGGAGGCAACAACGGTCCATGGACCCATGTTGCCCCAGAATCCCAAAAAAACGTCGTTTAGGGCCTCAAAACGGCTTCGGAAGTTCAGGACCCGAAAAACTGCTAAAAATAGTAAACTGTGCTACAATTTAGGAAACTGAAAAGACTGAAAGAGACAGTTGTGGGGGTCCAAATGGGAAGGTGGGTGGCCACCAACATCCACCTGGATCATTCCTCCCCCCTTAGGAAGCAATGGTCCCCATTGCGTTGAGTTCCTCCATCTGCTGAACTTGTCCTGCAATCTTTGATGTGCCCAGTAATGGTGGGAAGCATGGTCGACGATGGTCCATATTGAACACTTGGTGCAGGCAAAGGAATGGAGGAATGATGTGCTCCAAAGCATTGTTCCCCACAGCCTTGGTACTGCTGTAAGGACCATGTCGGAGTGGTCTGAGCTTCTGATGGGTTCTCGTAAGGCGTTCTCTCTGCAGATGCAACCAGACTTTGTTGCCCACCTGAAACTTGTGTGGTACCCATGTGGGTGAGGAGAAGTTGTTCCTGTGTTTTGTCATGACCGTATCCCTTTGCTTTTGCTGCTGCGTGGAGGAACCCTTTGCAGGGGTCATGGATGTAGCAACGATCTTCCCCTTACTTTGGGAGTGAACCAGACAGATGAATTTCCTAGTCTGTGATATGAGCTTGCTACCTTTCTTGGTAGTGATCAAGGATGTGGCAGTAGGTGGGCCTACCTCTGGTATCCTGTATAATGAATTATTCAAAGAAATAATGACAGCACGAGGCCTTGACTCATACACAGCATGTCGCCTCCACAAGTATGGTTGGCCTAATAATACATCACAAACATCCAGAGGTGTAACATCACACAATACCTCGTCTGTGAAGGGCTTGATGCTGTAGGGAAGGCGGCACTGCTGGCGAACTTTCAAATCTCGTCCTTCATGAAGCCACCCGATACTGTACGGCTGCGGGTGTGGTGTAGTCGGTAGGCCCAACCGCTTCACGACCTCTGCTGAAATGAGGTTCTTTTGGCTGCCACTGTCGACAATGAATTGTAGCGGCGAACCCTTCACCCACATCTGTGAGTGGAAAAGACGCTCCCCCTCTTCTGGATCTGTGGGCTCATCTTTCTGGATCTTGGCAATGGCAACAGTGGCACTGGGATCTGCATCAATCATCTGCTTCCCTTTTCCATTCCCCTTGTCGGGTTCTGGCTCAGGGTTGGAACATGCATCTGATTCGGAAGCCTTCAACTCGGCCACCAACGACTGCTTGGTCCGACACTCACTTGTATTATGAGTGGGACTCTTGTGGAACTCACACCACTTTCCTATGTCCTTCTTCGGCTTCGTGGTGTTGTTCTTTTCTTGCGACTTCGACGGGTTGTCTTGGGCTGCCCCGCCTTGGCTTTGTCCTTTGGGCTTCGGATTTGCAGATCCAAAGTCTCGCTTCTTCTGTTTGAACTTTTGCTCGATTTTGACAGCGTATCGGTATGCTGTGCCAAGTGAGGAGATGTTCAAGAACACCATCTCTTCTTGGATGTACTTGTGCAGGCAGCCACGGTATTTGAGTACCAGATGCAGCTCAGAATCTTTGATACCCAACTGTGTGCGAAGGGTATGAAAAATGTTTGTGAACTCCGACACATCTTGGTCTCGTCCCTGCCATAATGTGGTCCATTTGATGTATTTGTCCTCATAACTTCCGACAGGGTAGTACTGCTCCTTGATGGCATCCCGGAAGTCATTCCAAGTGGGTGCGGCTGAAAATAGTGAGCCTGTACTTTCATCCTTCTGCTCGCAGTAGGTTTCCCACCAGTCCTTGACGTGCGGGGTTGCTTTGAGAAGAGCGAAAACAATCTTTTCCCGACTTGAAAATTTGTGAACAGAAAAATACCCATCTAGCAGATTTAACCATTTATCTACGGCATCTGCGTCTATTTGACCCTCGAAGATGGGGATTTCAAAATTAACTTGTACCTTAAATGGTGTGGCGTTTCCAGAGTCGCTGTTGGAAGCCGATGCGTCGCCTCTGGGTAGCCGTTGAAGGATCTGTGCAAAGCTATCCATCATCGCGTTCCTTTGCCGCTCGAGCGCTTCTTCGAGCAAGATTTTGATAGGATCTCCTGCCCCCTCGTCTTTCTTCTCATCCGCCATGGGAGGCCGTCGGGATTTGCGAGGTTGGTCTTGCAAAGGTTCGACCAGTTCAAGCCCTAACTCCTTATATCCCGACTTCGTTGGGGACATGCAAAGAAAAACAGAGAAAAAGCAGACCGCTTTGATACCACTGATCCGGATTTAAACAGGAACGCAATAGATTACAGAGATAACCATAAATACAGAGATGCAATAACCATAAACACAGATATGCAGCGGAAATAATGCTTCATTTCATTAATGGAAAATACTGAAATATGCTTACAACCAGAAATGGAAATAAACCAGCTAGGGCGATGGTAGCTTATCTCTGAGAAGAGATGTGCGGCTACATGCCTCTGAACTGTTCCGAATTGTATTACAATGAGGCTCAAAGGCCTATTTATTGTTGAGAAACAATGGAAAACCCTTCACATCCCGAAACCTAACCATAGAAGATGAAACGCCAAATTGTGGGCCCCGTTTGGGTAAATTGGTACATCAATTTCCCGGCGTCGTAACTTTGGCATACGATCTCCGTTTGACGCGTACGATAGCTCGTTAGAAAGATCTATCCGAGTACTACCACTTTGGGAGGCAACATGGACCCATGTTGCCCCAGAATCCCAAAAAAACGTCGTTTAGGGCCTCAAAATGGCTCCGGAAGTTCAGGACCCAAAAAACTGCTAAAAATAGTAAACTGTGCTACAATTTAGGAAACTAAAAAGACTGAAAGAGACAGTTGTGGGGGTCCAAATGGGAAGGTGGGTGGACACCAACATCCACCTGGATCACCTTCAAACCCCCTATTAACTACATGGAAAGAATATAACACAACCCAACATTTCTCTCAATTGTGTTGGTTGCTTGGGATTTGCTAGAGGACAGTGAGTTCCCTCCAATAGACAAGGATTTTCCAGAAGCTATGAAATTTTCATCTCTCCGGGCCATGAAAGAAGCTATGTAGGTCACAGAGAGAAAAGTATTTTTCATACTGATGGAGGCAAGCATTCGCACAGTCATCAACTACAAGCCGCGGTTGTCACCAACTGTTTTTGAGCAACTTTTAGGGTACATGGAGTTCAAAGCAGACTTCCCCCATGTATACATCCATGCGCGAAAGGATCCAGAGTAGAAGTGGTTTGACCTACCCTACCTTACTACAAATGACACTATTGAAGAGTTCATCAAACGTTGGACAACATATTGGCATTCTCCTTCCAATCTTGCTACAGGGACTAGCTAGTCCGTGGAGAAGATAAAGAAGAACACGGCCAAGCAGAAGGTTAAGCAGTTGGCTAAGAAAAGAAGGAAAGAGGCCGAGGAGAAGGCCTAGGTAGAAGCTGAGTGCACTGTGAAGGAACAAGCAGAGCAAGAAGATCACTGCTTTGAGTGGAGTGAGAAGTCACCTTAGCCCCAAATGGAGGAGGAAGATCAGTTATAACAGGGCGGTGGTGATCAAAAGGAGTAGAACACTCCCTTCTGCATGAAGTGGTATAGGGAGTAGGAAAAGGAAGGACCATGGAAGAAGAAAAAATCCACCAATCTGTCGTTGGATCCAATTACTTTGACGGATGACGACCTGGATGAAATTAGAGACAAGGTGCGGGATACTACCACAAAACTTCTACAACAGTTTGAGCAGAACCAAAAGTAGGAATTGAGCATCATCCAGAAGGATCTACTTGAGCTACAGATCCAGATGACTAGAATCCATGTAGGTGCAGGATAGAGAAATGCTGCATCAACTAGTTTGGCACTGAGGACCACTCAAACAGTAAAGATGGTTCGATCATTGGATCTCCAGGCATTCGCGCTGCCTGATCAAGCTTTGAGTGCGGAGGTGGCTGTTGACAAGGCTATTGTCAGCTCTTTTAAGAATATTGGCCTCAACTTGGCCGTGCTCCACAACAATTTTCTTCACACACTGCAAGAAGGTGTGATAGCAGAGGTTAAGGCCCAGGAGAAGCACACACTAAGCCTGATAAGTGAGTACAGAGTTAACAATGAACAGATGTTCATCGAGAAATTAGCAGCGCTGGAGGCACAAAAGAAATTTCAGGCACAGAACGACCAGCTTGAAGCCGTGGTGGCCAAAGCATGCAGAATAGTACCTGAACTACATATCCTAGAGGAGGCATCATTGGAGGCAAAGATTATGAATTATTGGGTGTGGAGCTTGGTTATCTTCTTTATTTAGAGGTATTGCCACATTGGACCCTATTTTGTAATGTGGTGCAAAGCGCCCGTAAAATTGCCTTGTAAAATGTTGTAATTTCGTAGTCCATCTAGGTTGTTCATTAGGTAGAGATCTGATGAAAGAAGTTATCTTTAATTTAGTGTTTTTCTCCCTAGAAGGCAACCCCTTTCTATATATGAGGAAATCGTATTGTGTTTATGTAGATATGTATTCTGAGTGAGAAAGAGAGAGGAGATTCAGAGAGAGAGAAGAGGGAATTATAGTGAATCTACTATAGGTTGTATCTCTTCAGTTTGTAGATAATATAAAAGGAAGGACTGGTTGTTTCTCTATGGACATAGCCCAAATTGGGTGAATCACATATATCTATGTCTCTCTTTTTTTTATTTGTTTTCTGTTTTTATATTTCTGCAATACATTTTGTGTTCCATTGCTCTGTAATATATAATTTTCAAATGAGAAGTTGGTTGTAGGTGTGCGCGATGCCAAAACATAAGTGGCTAAGGTTCATTTTGAACTGAACCTAAAAATCACAGAGTTAGTGTTGAAGTCACAGCCTTCAACTCTGCCAGAGATCAGAGAACAACGCGAAGTTGTTGTGTAGGATGGAGTCGCAACAGTGGATGTCGCAGTGGTGGATTGCACTATGCTCTTCGAGCAATCCATGGAGGTATTCATGGCTCTGCAGGAAGATCCTAAACTGCAAAGGTTAAACACATAAGCCTGTCAATTGTAGCAGCAATATGATGAAGCGAGAGCGATGGTGTGCACCATTGCTATAGCACAACGATTGCCCAAGCTACAGGAGGCGAAGAAGTTTATTGAACAGGTGGAAGCAGCGCAGAGGAAAGAGGCAGTCTTGAAGGCTAGATTGGGGCCTTGCCTGGATGAGGCCTACATTATTTATGCCAACATTTAGGAGAAGTTGGCAAGCCTATAGAGCACGTAGAAAAAACTCAAGGAAGGAAGTGCAAGGCTGGAAACAAAGCAGCTGGTGGAGAAGATCAACGAGTAGCCACCCAGAGCGTGAATGAAGTAGAAGTGGCACAAGTGGGGTTGGGAGGTCTCCATAGTAAGATCTCCGTGCTAGTAGAGTGACTCGAGGGCCAACCACGATCTTTGTGTTAGGGGCCTGTTGGGATAGGGTCCCCTAGGGTCAAGTTTTGGGGCAGAAAAACCAAGTTTTGTTGTATAAAATGTAAAGGCTCCACAAGTTGTGGTCGCAGAGCGCGTATATAGTAAAGTGTCATAAAGGGTTTTACCATTGTTTTATGTAAGTTGAGTCAGCTTTTGAAGATCTATCCATGGTCCGCAAACCATGAGATTGTATAAATAGGTGTCCCTTAAGATGTCTAAGAGAGATATCGATGATGAAGATGAATGTAATGGTTCGGTAAGAGAAAGAGCGAAGAAATCTTAGAGTAGAAGAGAGGCTCTGTAGTTGTGTGCGTAGAGGCATAGAGTAGAGTCTGCAGCTGAGTGTGTGGACCCCTGCAGCTGAATGCATAGGGAGTTCTTGAGTCTGTAAGCAGAAACGAAGCATTAATAAATAGATTATTCCAGCAATTCCTGTGTTTTGTCTGTTTATTTATGTTTATATGAATGTGCCTCTTGTTATAATGGTTTTATGATATATTGGTGTATTAATGTGCGAATTTACATGATTGATATAGTTACGTGAACGCAACTACTGTTAACTATTTACGCGAAGATTATCTTATGTATGCGGAAGTTATTAACACTTAAGTTGATTTGAGTAATTACTGGGTTAAGAGTAATCTTTGACGCACATAAGTAGTTGATTCACATATTCAAGGTCCATGAAAGACAACGTGCATGTTCACGGAGGTATAGAAGTTGATTACGGGTAGTTATATCGATAAGCCCTAAAGGCTTATCGATCTACGCAAAGGTAGGTTTAGGGCATATAATGACATAATGTTCATCTTTGGGTGCAGAAACTTGGTTCTAGCATCCCCCGATACTGCTTCAAGTAAGACTTCAATCCACGCTCTGTGGATTGATGTCAAAAGGTCCAGTAGTGTAGAAGTAACTCTAAACCTAGGTCAGGACCCACTAAGCCAACAATTCCCGATCAGATGTGATGTAAATTGAGCTTTCGGATCGATGACTAGCTCTCCGGGGTACCCAAATTTGTAGAACACATTCTCCCTTAAGAACTCAACCACTTTCTCCTTTGTTTCTACCTTGACAACCTTTGTCTCATCCCACTTTATCAAATAATTAGTGCATACAATGATGTACTTTTTCCGCCTTGATGGTGGATCAATTGGCCCAATGAAATACATGGCCCACTTGTCAAATGGATCTAAATCCACCTAAGGTTGCAAGGGAATTTCATCCTTGGGAGTAGGTTTCTCCATCCTCTGGAACTAATCACATCAACTGGTGTATCTTCTTGTATCTTGGTGGAGGGTGGGCCAATAGTAGACATCTTGTAGAACCTTGAAAGTTGTCCTTTTGGCAAAAAGGTGACCTCCACAAGGGCCATCGTGACAGGCTAAGAGGATGTCAAAGACTTCCTATTCCCTGACACATTTCCTCAATATTTGATCTGGTCCTAGCTTGAAGAGATTTCCCCCAATCCAAGTGAAAGGGGAACTCTTCCTTACAATTCTGCTCTTCTCCCTGGAGGACAAATATGGAGGGAACTCTACAACAACTAGGTAGTTGGCTATGTCATTAAACCATGGAGACAGAACTAAAATAGAAAATAGGTGCTCATCTAGAAGTTGGTCATCAACCATTCCTTCCTCACCTACAGGCAAGGGAAGTCTAGATAAAAAAATATGCAACTACATTTTCTTTACCTGGCTTATCTATGATAGTTAAATCAAAATGTTGTAATAGAAGCAACCATCTAATAATTCTATCATTCACATCAGGCTTGTTAATTAATTACTTGATAGCTACATGGTTAGCATGCACAAAGGGTTAATATCCAGTGATGTAGTGTCTAAACTTGTTTAGAGAGTGGAAAACAACTAGGAGTTCCTTCTCAGTTACAATGTAATTCAATTCATCCTTAGACATATTTTTGCTAATGAAGTAAATGGCATAAGGAAACTTGTCATCTATCTATCCTAGAGCTGCTCCTATACCTTTTTCAGATGCATCAGCATGGATGCAGAAAGGAAGAGTCCAATTTGGGCTTCTAAGTATGGGTATAGTACTCAATTTGTCCTTCAGGATCTCTAGGGCCTCTTGGCAGCTAATTAACCAATAAAATTTAGAGTCCTTGGTCAGAAATTGAAACAATGGTGAGGCTACATTGTTGAAGTCTTTGATAAACCTCCTATAATATCTAGCTAAGCCCAAGAAGCTCTTAACGCCCCTCTGCTTTTGAGGAGTAGGGACCTTTTTTATGATGGAAATTTTGTTTGGGTCCACTTGTATTCCCTATTGAGATATTGAATGGCTAAGGATAGTCCCTAAATTCATCAAGAATTCACACTTATCAGGACTAAGAAAGAGGTTCATTTCAATGCACTTATTTAGGACTCTCCCTAGGTTAGAGAGAGCCTAAAGGAAGTCACACCCATAGGGTGTCAAATTGTCCATGTAGATCTCTACATATTCATGGAATAGCTCAAAAAATATGGTCAGAACTGCCCTTTTAAAAGTGGCATGGAAATTACATAATCCAAAAGGAAGGAACCTATAAGAAAATGTTCCCTAAGGAAAAGTGAATGTAGTTTTACCTTGGTCCTCTAGGCTAATCTGGATTTGACTGTAATGACCGAATCCATCCAGGAAAGAGAAGAACTTCTTCCCTACAAGACCATCCAAGGCTTGATCAATGAAAGGTAAAGGTAAATGGCCTTTCGTAGTGAATTTTTTTATCTCTCTTTAATCCACATAGATCCTCCAATTTCCATTCTTATTCGGGACAGAAACTAGAAGGGACACCCACTCACTATCTGAGATGGGGTAAATGAACCCTGCATCCAACAACTTCTACAACTCTTCCTTGACTATGTCTTTGAGGGTTGGGTTCATTATCCTTTGAGGTCGGTGCATTGGTTTACATCTTTCCTTGGTGTAGATTTGATGAGTACACAAAAAAGGATGAACTCCCTTCATTTCTTTATGGCTCTGGGAAAAGGCATCTAAGTGCTCTCTCAGCATGTTGCACAACTTCTCTTCTTGGTTGGCTAAGAGAGAGGGGTTGATCTTGAAGGTTTTAGATGGACCAAATTATACCACTTTGACATGAGTAGTGGTTGAAGGGAAAGTACTCCTAGAGTCCTTTGGGCTGAGACTCTACCAGACTGAAAATTGCTTATACAAAGAAACACACACACACAGCCATCTTTTTTACTTTTAAGCAAATTCTAATGTTTAGGGTACATACCTAAGGTCCTACGTCCGAGAAGACCGTTAGGGTGCAAACCCTTCTTGGAGTTCCCTTCTTCTTTCTCTGACCTGCAAGACAAACAAATCAAAGAACACAACAGTACATGTATAGAAGTTTATGTATAAATCATCTTCATGCTATAAAGTTAGTTATAAAAAAAATCTTTAAGTAACCACTTTCATAAGAATTCAACACAAGAATCTCATAAGCATAAAGAAAGATTATTCAGGAACAAAGACGTGTTTCTTTATATATAAAGGCAAATAAAGTACATATATCGGAAAGATATCACCTGAACACCTTCAGCAGGCTCCAAGCAAGCTTCCTCCCGGATTCGTTCCAGCCTCCAGCCTTCAACAAGAGCTCCTTCCAAGTCTTACTCAATGATGATGTCAAGGATGAATGATCACCAATACACATGGAAACAAGGGTTTCCTATGCAAAATGGGGGAAGTGCAGAATGCACCAAGGACTTCAGACCTGGTCTAAGGGAAAAATCTCAGCATAATAATCTTGCTCTCCTTTCTCTCCCCTTGGCCTTCCCTTTGATGTCTTTTTATACCCTCTCCAAAGTAGTTTTTTAGTTAGGAGTTGGTTGGGAACAGTTGGGCCACGGGCACTAACAGGTGATCCAGCAGGTAAACCCGCGATCACCGCCCGAAAAAGAGGAAATTATATTTTTTTAAGTGTTTTAATAGATACACGCGGGTTGGGTATGACAGACCCGCATGTACACGCGTTTAACACAGGGCAAAGTCGCGTACAGGGAATAAAACACTGTTTTTTAAATTTTTGGACCAGGTCTGGAAGGAGGGGTTGCCCTAGGCCATAAGTGCAGCATCACAAACCATAAGAGTGAGATTTGGAGCTATAACAAGTAGGACTTGGGTTCACTAGGCATAACGTAATCCAAGGATTACCCTCAGATTCCTTCACAAGCTCGTCAAGAGGCATGGTGTTGGGGGGGATGGTTTGGAGGATTTCGTCAATGAGGTAATCTTCATCAGGTTTCCCCCCTCCTATAATAGTATCTAGGATACAAATTGGATGGGATGTGGTATGATACACGTCATATTCCTCCTACTCTTCCAACCATAGAGGTAAGTCATGATCTAGGGATCGTTGATAAGGAGGGTACAATACCAATTATTTGGGAAAATGTCCATTCTTTTTGGTCATGTTCCCAGCTCTGCAACTTATGTAAGCATCAACAGTGCCTAGCCATGGTCTTCCAAGGATGATAAGATTTCCATTGAATTTGATCTTGGGTTGGAGAACTAGGAAGTCAACAAGATACTACCAGGAACCAATAGAGACCATTACATCCTCAACAACTCCCTCAAGATCCATTGTGGACCTATCTGCAACTTGCAACACTGTTGAGGTCTTTCTCAAAGATCATTGGATATTTTGTTTGAGAATGTTTTTCTTAGTAGTCACATTGTTGGTAGCCCCAAGATCAATCAAGGTGTGAGGGACAATGATTCCATCAATGTGCATGTAACACCCCTCATGAAAACGTCATGTAATAAAAGTTAAAAGGGGAAACATAAGACCACGGGTAAGGGATATGTATTCCAATCTAAATGTTGGGCAACAATATCCTAGTGGGAATCAATGGATGTGTGTTTTGGCTAAGGAAATTGGAAAAGGCTAAGGCTAAGGCATTAAAAGGGAAAAATGGCATTTTTGGCACATTTATTTATGAAAATAAAGGAAATTAGGAGAAAATTAAGGTGAAAGGTCACATGATGCATGTGAGGAGGAAATTGAAGGAAAATAATGGAAAATGAAGAAAAGAGAGGCCTCATTCATAAAAAGGCTTCTGAGGATCAGTTTGCAGGCTCTTGCCTCAAGCTTGGTTAGTGTAACCTTTTGTGAGTTCAAGTTTGAATCTCTCTCATTATTCTCTCTCTCTCTCTCTCTCACTCTTGGTCACTCAAAGTTTTCTTAGAGAACTCTAGCCTTAGATCAAGGAAGGGAAAGTAAGAAGAAGGAAAGGAAGCAAAGAAAGGATCATGGAAGGAAAGGAGGATTCAAGTAGCTTCAATAGGAATACTTGCAGGTAACCATTTTCATGTATGATTTCCTAGTTGGTTTGGACATGCTTGGATTTGCATGTTGGTGTATGGTTCTCTTGTTGTTGGTGGCATGGTTTTTCTGTGTTATGACATTGGTTTTTAGCCTAGCTTTACCTTTTTTTGGATGCCATGATGTTGGGATGTTTATTTCGGTTTTGAGCTTTGGTTTTCCATATGGATTTTAGAATCCGGGGTGGAGGTGGTCTCAATGATCATTCCCAAAGGCCTAGGAATCCCTTGACTGGTTTTGGCAATATACATGGAAAAGACTGAGGGAGAAGTCTCAGTTTAGGGCCTAGTGATCTAGGTTTGGATTATGGTAAAGCTTGAGAGATTGGTGTCAGTTTAAGGCCTATTGATCCGAGATTGGATTGCAGTAAAGCCTGAGATACAAGGAGATGAAAATTCCTCAAGGATAGTGATGGATTCTAGATGGAATTCCAAGTTTAGTTCGGTTGTGATCAGAGCACCAGTTTTGGTGAGATCATGGTTTGGTGAGGGTGGAGGTGGTTTAACCTCTGGATTCCCTTAGTTGTTCTTGGATTGGTTGTTCTATGAGATCCCACATTCATGCTTGGAATATGGCAGGGGGGTGATTGGGTCAAAGAGAGATTTGGTTCAGCCATGTCTATGGCCAAGTGGTACGTGGAAGTCCCGAACCTAGTTGGATTTCCTATGATTAATAAAATCTAAGTTCTCTTAATTTTTTACTTGTTTATATGTGGATTTAATGGCTTTCACATCTCTGATATTTATATGGTTTAATGTCGGTTATAATCATGCTTAATGATTGGTTCATGTCATGGTTATTTCATGCATTTACTTGTAATTGTTAAATGGATGGATGCAAGACCTAATTAATGATATAGTAGTTCAATGGAGAAGGGGGTGATCCTTCTAGTTATGTTTCCTATGTTCTTTTAGTCAGTTATGCTTTGTCATGTATCCTAGACCTATAGGTTGCATTGATGCCAAGTATTTGATATAATTTCAGTCCTGATTGGGGATGCTCAAGCCTAGTCCTGAGGTTGATTTTTGATTTATCAGCATTGTTATCGTGTCTTTTATGGATTTTGAAGGTTTTAGCAAGTTCTAGGCAGAGTCCAGGATTTTGGTCTAGAAAAGTGGCTCAAATCTTGGGGTCGTTGGCACAGGTATGCTGAGAAAATTCCACATTCACTGGCACAGAGGCTTATGACAGAGACTTTGAGTTCCTGGTCACTGTCTTTCCTATAGCGTGAGAGCACTCTCGGTTAAAAGGGATTACATAATCAATGGGACTCAGAGACAGGATGTCCAAGTGGATGACATGTATCCGAAGGGTGTTTTTCTAATGTGGATGGGTTGTTTGATATGTTCAATCAATTCCATTTCATTAAGGTCACCTAGGAGATTGAATCCCTTAGTAACCTTTCCCATCATATGTTTTCCTGGCTGGCTGGTTGTTGTGGTGGACTTGGGAGGGGGTGTTACAAAGTGGTATCAGAGTGTGGTTACGCACTCCTTGGGTGAAGTTGTTTATTATGCATGCATGCCAGTTTCATGTGTGTCTCTTACACTTGCATTCCATGTGCTTGTTGCATTGTGTCATGTTGATCATGGTTGTAGTAAGGGTGTCATGAGGAAATTGATGTTGATTTTGTGGGATGCATCGTCAGAAGTATATGAATGGTTACATGATTATATGCAGCCTGATTACATCCTTGTATGTTAGGTTGCATTCTTGGTTGTTTGATTACATGCATCAGTCTCGTAGGTTGGTTACAAGAATTGATCACTTATGATCGACTACATGTGTTCATGTGTATGTGTAGTTGATTAGACATTGCTTATGCATGTTGATGGTTGCATGCGGCAATGTGTACAATGGAGTAATGGTTGTTGTCATGCATGAGGTCATAGCATGTATTGTTGATATGGGCTTGCATTGTTGACTAGACCCAAGCTAGAATGATGTGTATATGATTTGGCACTCAGGTGTTATATATCTATATGTAGTTTTCATGCATTTATGGCCTTGGTTATAATTATTCCTGGATAGTAGGTCAAACATGCCTTGTGAAGTCATGGTATGAAATTTAGGCCATCAGGGTGATATTGGTATGTTATGATGTTAATGTGTTGGCTGAGATAGAACAAGAGATGCAGATATGTAAGTCAAGGACTATTATATGCATTAGGTTTATATACATTAGGTTTATGTACATGTCTTTTGATGCTATGGTTACACTCATGATAGATTTTAGTTTATTAGTGTAGTATATTCACATGTCTCGGATGGTCATGAATGATAGTAATCTATAGTTATATGCATTGCTATTGTTTCTTTATATTAGATAACTTGACGACTATGTTGTTAGGTACCTATACTACTATTGTAATCTTAGGACCTGAAACCAACACACAGGAAACTACAGTCCATCTTCTTTTTGCAACTTCTTACGAAATTTCAATTTGATGCTTAGAGAGAAAGTTATGACAATTTTCCCAAGGTCACTTGTTTAGGATGTAATTCGAGAGCCTACAGAAACCCTAAATGTCTCAGATTATATCTCTGAAAATATAGTGAGACAAGATCTGAAATTCAGACCTAGTTTTGCTGCTCCAAACAGGTCATCGTGGAATTTTCACTATAACTATTTTGCTACAAAGTTTTAGAAGCTAAGAAAAAACCCATTTGAGAAGAAATTGCTCTAAATCTTGGATCTGATACCAAATGTTATGAAACCAACTCACTAAAAGATAGAAAAGAAAGATAAACACCTTAGAATTCAGCGTCTGCGAGGGGGAAACCTCCTTTACATTGCACAAATGAACAATTCTTGGATGATACAAATGACACGACCTCCTTTCTATATATAGGAGTCTAAGGTTTCATAATATAATCAGAGTTGACATAACAATAATAATGTAAGGGAAGAATAATAACAATAATGGGCTTCTATGGGGCATAATAATAACAATATGGGAACTACATGGGCACAGCAATATAATAAGTGAGTTGAACTAATAACAATAAGGGGTTACACTAGTAGTATAGGGACCTAACATATGTTTTATGTTATTGATGAAGTATATTATAGGTTAATGTGTTGCTGTTAAATGATAATTAGCTTGATGATTAGGGTTATAGCATTTATACCTTGATGTTATATTTATCACACTAAGTTGTATCATCCTATGCAGATGGTTAAGGTTATGACATTCAGGTATAAGTCGACTTATTGTGTTGTATTGTGTTGTACTAATCTAGATCAATCATACAATTGTGTTTGATATGCATAAATGACAATTGTTTATGCATTAGTATGTGAACATGTTAGTTAGTGGTTTTTATGGATAGAATGATCTTATTTATGTTTAATATGATGTGTTGAGAAGTTATATCATGCTAACTACCTTGATTGTGCATACAAGATAGCCTCCCCTAAGACACAGTAAGGTACAAGTTTTCTTATGTCATATATTTGGTGCTTGACTGTTTGATTATGTTCTTTAGTTAATTTATTTAACATGGTATGTTGCAAGTTGGTTGAATGCTTGATGAATTGCATAATATGAGTATGTGTTCAATTGATTATTTTTAAGATGATTGTACTAACACATATATGTTGAGAAAATTGATATGTACCTGAGTATAGTAGGTGATAGTTGTAGCATTGTTTCTAAGGACTATGAGTTGACTATGGATTATGACATGATTGTTAGTCTTGGTAAGGGTTGATTTCAATTTGTTAGATATGAGTGCATTGATCTTTAGAACGTGAGACTAACATGTGTGAGTAGTTACAGGAAACATGCTTGGTATTAGTATGACAAGGTAATAGTTGATGTGGTTATATAACTAACAGTTGGGTGATGTGGTAGCACATAGTAAGCCTCTATTGCAGCAAGGTGAAACGGTAAAGGAAAAGAATTGGGAAAGAATTCCTTTAGCTATGTTTGGAAACCCTAATTCAATGAATGAGTCTTTCACATATAGGAAGTATTTCTGACCTTAATATTGTCTGACATTATGTGGATACGTGTTCGATTCATGAACATGTACTTGACATATATGTTAGCTAGTCCCTAGTTAGAGGTGGATATGTCAAGGAATTGGAGTCCCTTGAGAGAGGGTGTGGATGGGTTTAGCTACAAGGCAATGTGCTTAACAGAACAAGGTAAGGTATTTGGTGTGTTGTTAGATTTATTTCTGCACTGACAGTTATGTATTTATAGTGGTATGATGCAAGGGATTGCTTGGAAAAGAAATTTCCATGAAACTTTGAAGAAGGCCTTGGTTAAGATTCCCTTGGAAACCATGGGGATTAAGTCATGGCGTCTGTGGTTAGTCTTGTGTTTTTGGTATTTTGCGATTGTTGCAATTTATTTTCAATTTTGCGTTTGTTTGGTTCATATCTATGCTAGTTTATCGTGGTGTTGTGTTGTTATTGGTTTTCATGGTTTTATTCTTGGTTGTTTCTTAGTATTGCTTGTTATGTTTTGCATCTTGCGAATTGTTTGGGAAAGAGGAAATTTAATGCAGCTCAGGGAGAGTTGTGTGGTACCCAACAGGTAGTGTAAGAATCAGATGAAGCTCTATGCATGAGTAAGCACAATGGAAGGTAAGACTATGATAATCGGTTGGACTGGTTGGTCCATAGTGATAAATGGACAATGGCAGTAAAAGCATGTGAAAGGTAACTAGAAAGGGTAAATTAAATGAATCTAAGGCATCAGATGTCTTGGATATGTTGTTAATGATTGTTCTCAATGTTGTGCATGATGTGCATAAATAAGGAAGTTCTCTTAACCTACACCTTATTCTATCTAGTAATTATGTTATGATCATGATTATGTTGATTTTTATATATGTATACTTGTATGTATGTATGTCGTTGTCTGAAAAAATGATGATTTATTTATGCTAATGATTATATATGTATGTATCTATTTCATCATTTGACAGGGTCATTAGGAATCATCCTTGTGGAGGAATGATTGCTTACCTAGGCGAATGGCACGAAGAGGTTCCTTGTCTTATGAGGAATCAATTGATAAGAGTGATCATGATAAATATACAAGGTTAGTATCATATGGTTATGAGTTGATACATGTGATTATATTATGTCTATGTTATGGATAGGTTATATCGAGGGATACAATATAAAAATTAAAGCAATGTGGCTTGCAACATGTTGGGACAAGCATGGATAAGACACTGGAAGAAAGGTTTCTTGGTAAAGACAATATGCCTTCAGATGTGAGGTAATATTTTGGTGCATATGTTATATATGTTGTACATGTTGCATTTTTGATATTGTGCGCATGCGGTGTTGTGTATACATAGCACGTGCACATGTTGGATATGTAGTGTTGTGTAGATATGATGTTATGTACATGATGTATATGTGGTGTTGTGTGCATATGGTGTTGTGCACATGTTGGATATGTAGTGTTGTGTACAGATGATGCTATGTACATGTTGGATATGCAGTGCTATGTACGTATGGTGTTCTATGCATGTTGTACATATGGTGCTATGAACATATGGTGTTGTGTACATGATTATACAAGTGGTGTTGTGATAAGATGGTGTCGTGTACATGTTGTACATGTGGTGTTGTGTGCATGTGGTGCTGTGTACATGTTGTGCATGTTATGTTATGTACATTTCATGCATATGGTACAGTGTACATGTGGTATTGTGTACAAGTTGTACAACGGTGCAGTGTACATGTGAAGTTGTGTACACATTGTGTAGGTGGTGTTGTGTACATGTGATGTTGCACACACATTGTGTAGGTGGTTGTAGTGTACAAGTGGTACTGTGTACATGTGATACATATGGTACTAGTGTAGATGCATGTATTGCATGGTGTTGTATGATGTGTGTAGTTGTATATGTATGATCCACACTATGTGTATGTGCACATGGTTAAGGAGAAGGAATTGGGTGTTTGTCGGGTGTGGCAACTGATCCAGAGTGCGTATAGAATAAAGACAAAGGTAGAAGCTAAGGATTAATGAAAGGATAAGTATCAACATTTTATTTCATTTTTATTATGCATGTGTTTTATTACTATGGTATATGATGATTATATGTGATCTATGATTATGGTTTATGATGGTTACATGTGATTTATGATGTTCATCTATGATGGTTGTGTTTTGAGCTAACCAGATCTGATATGTTTATACATGATGTTTTGATCAAACAGTTAGTTTGACTTGTGACAGGAAGCGAACAAGATTGCAAGTGTACCTTATTGACAAACTACCAATGAGGTATGATTTGAGGTTATTTTGATTTATTTGAATCTAATGAAAGTTATGTGCTTCATACAAAAAGCATGAAAATGCCTAGTTGGATGGTTGAAATTGACTAAAAGATATAGCAGTAGTAGTGAAAGGAATTGGAACATGCAATAGTATGTTGGTAAAGCACTTCAAAAGCAGGGAAATTGTGGAACACTGGTACCTAATAGTGTCCCTTGATTTCCATGAACATTCTATGACCGATATGATGGTTTTGAGGTAGGTATATGCCTTGGTTGTTTTATCTTTTGATGTGAGGAAGCCTTGCCAAGGGATGGATCACCTAGGATAGGGGATGTCGGGGAACTTGGAAGGTGAGTGCTGCATGAAAGCAGTGACCAGATTACCCGAGCAACTATGTAGCAAAGAAGGGAAGGTCGAGGATATATTTGTTTTCGTCATGAGCATAGCTAGATGGAATCAGATGCACACTGGGAGTTCACCTTGGAATAATGAGCCGGTAACTATTCACTAAGAGGAAAAGTGGCGTAGGATTGTAGCATTTGACATTAGATGCATCTTTGACTGTGGCAGTGGATTATCGACTTCCTGGGAAGGAAGTGAATCTTGGTACTACTTTTGAGGGTGGAGGTGTGATCCTTTGGATTCCTTTGTTGATTGGAATAAGAATCAGATCCTCTAATTTTCTCGTTGAGATAGGAGGAAGAACAAAGAAAGCCGGGTTGGATCAAATCATCATTCATTTCAGCTACACTAAGCACTCATCATTCTACCATTCCCCTCCTAATAGCAATACCTTTATAGATCTGGTTTTAATTCTTGAGTGGTGTTTTTATTTCTAATGAGATTAGCTTGCTTGCAGATCTTGGAAGGAAGCGCTTGCTTGCTTGGGTGGTGGGTGGCACAGGAAGTGGGATCGTGGGAAGGAACTAACTGCCCTCTTGGATTTACTCCTTACTTAGAATGTGCATATGTGTATATGTGGTTATTGTAAATACTGTAATGAGTTGTGTTATAAATCTCCAATGTGTGGTATGGTTGTTATCTGGTCATTTTTTCATGATGTTTTTCTTTGAGCAGATATTTCATTGTAAATACTACAATGAGTTAAGTTATAAATCTCCATGGGCAGTATGTTTGAATTTCAGTGGTTTTGCTGAGGTCTTGGTGTCGTTTAATGCCGAGGATGGTGTTCCCCAAGGGGGGGGGTTTCTATAACAACCCTGGTGAAAATTTCATGTAATAAAAGTTAATAAAGGAAAAAATAAGACCACGAGTAAGGGACACATATTCCAAGTTTAATGTTGGACAAAGATATCCTAGTGGGCATCACTAGATGTGTGTTTTGGCTAAGGAAATTGGCAAAGGCTAAGGAAAAGGAATTAAAAGGTTAAAAAAGGCATTTTGGAACATTTATTAATGAAAATAAAGGAAATCGGTAGAAAAGGTGAAAGGTCATGGGTTGCATGTGAGGAGAAAATTAAAGGAAAATAATGGAAAATGAAGAAAATAGAGGCCTCATTCATAAAAAGGCTTTTGAGGATCAGTTTGTAGGCTTTTGGCTCAAGCTTTGTCAGTGTAACCTTTTTTCAGTTCAATTTTGGAGCTCTCTCATTATTCTCTCTCTCCCTCACCCTTGGTCACTTAGAGTTTTCTTAAAGCACTCTAGCCTTGGATCAAGGAAGGAAAAGAAAGCAAAAGGAAAGGAAGGAAAGCAAGGATCAAGGAAGGAAAGCAGGATTCAAGTATCATCAGCGGGAATGCCTATAGGTATCCTTTTGCATGTGTGATTTCCTTGCTAGTTTGGACATGCATGGCTTTGCATGTTGGTGTATGGTTCTCGTGCTTTCGGTGGCATGGTTTTCCAGGTTATGATAGTGGTTTTCAACCTAGCCTTGAATTTTTTTGGATGCCATGGTGTTGGGATGTTTATTTTGGTCTTGAGCTTTGGTTTGCTGAATGGATTTCAGAATTTGGGGTAGAGGTGGTCTCAAGGTTCATTCCCAAAGGCCTAGGAACCCCATGACCGGTTTTGTAGGATACATGGTGATGACTGATGAAGAAGTCTCGGTTTAGGGCATAGTGATATAGGTTTGGATTGTAGTAAATCCTAAGAGACTGGTCCTACTTTAGGGCCTACTGATTCGGGATTGGATTGCAATAAAGCTTGAGAGACAAGGAGACAAAAAATTCCTCATGGATAGTGATGGAGTTTGAGTTGGAATTCCAGGTTCAGTTCGGTTGTGATCGGACCACTGTTTTGGTGTGATCATGGTTTGGTGAGGGTGGAGGTGGTTTAACCTCTAGATTCCCATGGTTGTTCTATGAGATCCCACATTCATTATTGGAATATGGAACGGGGGTGAATGGTTGAAAGAGAGATTTGGTTCAGTGATGTCTATGGTCAGATGGTACGTGGAAGTGCCGAATGTGGTTAGATTTTCCTATGATTAATAAAATCTAAGTCCTCTTACTTTTGCACTTGTTTATATATGGATTTAATGGTTTTCATATCTCTGATATGTATATGGTTTAATGATCATTATAAACATGGTTAAAGACGGGTTCATGTCATGGTCATTTCATGCATTTACTTGTAATTGTTAAATGGATGGATGAAAGATCTAATTGATGATATAATAGTCCAATGGATAAGGGGGTGATCCTTTTGGTTATATTTAATAAGTTCTTTCAGTCATTTATTTTTTGTATTATATCCTAGACCTGTAGGTTGCATTGATGAAAAGTTTTTGATAGAATTTCAATCCCGGTTGGGGATGCTCAGGCCTAGTCCTGAGGTTGATTTTTGATTTATCAGCATTGTTATCATGTCTTTGATGGATTCTGAAGGTTGTAGCAAGTTTTGGGCAGAGGTCAGGATTCTGGGCAAGAAAAGTGGCTCAAATCTTGGGGTGGCTAGCACAGGTATGCTGAGAAAAGTCCACAATCACTGGCACATAGGCCTATGAGAGCAACTTTTACTTTTTGGTCATTGTCTTTCCTATAGCATGAGAGTGAATCTCGGTTAAAGGGGCTTAAATCATCAGTGGGAGTCAGGGACAGGTTGTCTGAGTGGTTGACCTGTCTCCTGAGGGTGTTTTACTGATGTGGATGGGTTGGTTGATATGCTCTATTTACTCCATTTCCTTAACGTCACCTCGGATATTGAATCCCTTAGTGACCTCTCTCATCACATGCTTTCCCGTCTAGTTGGTTTCTTGGGTGGACTTGGGAGGAGGGGTGTTACAATGAACATCTACCACAGACTTCCAAGGTCTAGATACTTCGAGCATATCACTTTCCCCAGCATTAGATCAGACAATTGACAAATGACATTGATGGTAGGGGTGTCTTTATTTCTCCTCAAGATTTTTAAAGCAATTATCTTTTATAAGATTATTGTATATGGGAACATCCTTGATAGATTGGAGGGGTGGGATTTTAACACACAAGTTTTCCAATTCTCCCAGAAGTTCAGTCTCTTCTCGGGTGTGTTGGTTAGGATGGATCTGTCTTTTAGGAAACTGAGGTGGATTGGATTTAGGAACACTCTCTCCTTTTCCTCTTCAATATCCTCAAGTGGAGATGGAGGTTAGTTATTTTGGAGTATTCTTCTAGACCCGAGGTTGATTTCTTGAATCTCCACAACACAGGTGGGGTAAGATGCCTCTACGCAATAGACTTGTTGTGCCTACTTGTTGTTCAGGTTCAGATTTGGTTGAGAAGGAATATGAGGTTGCTTAGGTGGAGAAGGATGAATTAGTTATGGTTGATATGGAGGTGGAGGTAGTAAAGCAAGTGGTTGGTTGAATTAAGGCCTCCAACCTTGTGATGGGGTATTCCACCAAGGATGGGTAGAAGCATATGGCTGAAATGGTTGATTGTTAGGTTGGGGAGGATACTGAGGTGCATAAGACCAAGGAGAAGGTGTAGAACATGAAGGATGAGTTAGAGAATATAAAGGGGGTAGGGATGCATTCTGATTTGGATGATAATAGGAATAGGATACACATTGCATGCCCTACTAATATGGCTAAGGTCTTGGAGGTCTCCTTTGATTGATGTAAAAGAGTTTTTCAACCCCACCTTCTACCCCTTGGTATACAACTTTCAATATAGGCAAAGAAGGATGCAAAGACTGAGTAGACCTCTATAATATTTAACTGACATTCATTTCTGGGGTACCTTCCAGTGAATTTAAGGAAAAAGATAGCTAAGGTTCTCTCTGCTTCCTCTTGTTTCCTCTTGATATGCATGGTGTCCATTTGCAGAGAAAAGATGTGAAACATTTCTCTTTTTAAATTCCTCCAACATGTTTCCAATTTCATTCTTGATAAATGTGGTGGAGGAAGAGGAACTAGCCAAATCTTGACTAGACCTACCCTTATTCCTAGCAGCCCTAGAATGGTTTTTGAATATTGTCCTTATGTTTTCATAGGGTATCTAATAAATGTCCCCTCCAGGTAGCATGTTTACAATTTTCAGTATGTCCTCCCTGATTCCTCTAAGAAAGACTAACTTGAGTGATTCAGGATCAAGGGTGCATCTGGTCCTTTTACAAATGAGCTGGAACCTTTCCTCATAGTCCTCCAAGGATTCATATGGTCCATGATTCATTCTAAATATTTCCTCTTTGGTGTCTTTGGACCTACATTATTCCTTGTACTTATTGTTAAAGGATTGTTTCATTTGAGCCTAGGTAGTGATGATATCCCCAGTTAGACCCATGAGCTAGCACAAGGTTACATCCTTAAGGGTGGATGGGAGCAACTTCAACTTTTCTTTCTTAAAGGTATAACCATATGTTCTACAGATAACAGAAAACTCAAACAGAAAGGTATAAGGGTCCTCTAAGATTAATCCATGTAAGTGAGGAAGGGTAAAAGGACTTATATTTTTCAACCTAGCATCTCCATTAGTCTCTCTCATGGGAAAAGCACCCTAATTTATGTTTTCAGCCATGGTGCGGGTATGTGGAATGGTTTCTTCTTATTATTCCCCAATAGGCTCTTCAAAGATCTCGATTTGTTCACCTAAGGGGTCCTCTAACTCCCTTGCAGTCAGAGAGGGAACCTGATAGTCACTGAAGAAGAGTGAAGGTTGTCTGTTTGATGGTGTGGGGGTATTTGGAAAGAATTTCCCTAAAGTGTCTCTACTCCTACGAGGTATGGAAGAAATTTTTCTCTTTTTATGTGTTTTTCAAAATCAACTGCAAAACAGAAAGGAAATCAAGAATAACATCTATCTACTAAATGAAAAATAGAAAGAAAATTAGAAATTACATCTACCTAGACAGCTCCCCGACAACAGTGCCAAAAAGGATGAGCCTCAATATTGCAGCAAGAATGCTGCAACTCCCAAAGCTACCAAATTTACTTTATCACCCAGGGTTTCATAAAAACTTAGAGATGAAAATGCTATATACACAGTAGATGCATCATCCTACTCATGCCACCCTCAACTCGGTGACTTGATCATTAGGGTTCTAGATCATTCCTCTACTGAACTAAGAGGAGTCTAACCACTGATAGTAGAATGTAAAGGTTATTCCTAATGCAGAGAAATTAAATGCTTTTTAACTCGGGAAATGAAAGATGCCAACTTGTAAAGGCTATGGAATGACAGAAATTTATGGTAATTTGCAGAACAGAAACTATGCTAACTTGAAATCAATCATCTAGTTATCAGGGTTTCTTGAAAATGGAAGATTATTCTATCCTTTCACAATTCAAGAATCCATGCATTGACTTTCTAATTCACACTTGGAAAGTAAACGAAATTCTAATTGATAAATGTAGAAATGAAAGAACGAATGCTATTAGATATTGCAGGAAGGAAAAAGGAGTGGAAGGACTGGTCTAGGTGGCACTTCTGGTCATGGATTCAAAGCCAAAGGGTTAAACTACTCCTAAGCTAGGCTAGGCTATCACTGTAGGTCAAAATAGGGTCAAAATAGGCTACTACAGGTGAGATATAGGATGTTGCTTCATGATGTCCTGTACTGCTATAAGATGTCTTGAGATGCTACAAGAAGTTGGCTTAGAGGGTTTGGAGGGTAAGAATGGTGAGATGAAGTGTTGGAAGGGTGTATGAAAGTTGTGGAAATTGTGGGGGAGATTATCATCACTCTTAGCCAAGTCTAGTACTTCAAGAAGGTCATATTTTGTCTTAGATGTTTTGCTCACGGTGACTTGAAAATAGAGGTTTGGAACATTGATGGGCATGCATCAACAGAAGGTGGAGAAGACCTAAATGGAGTTGGTGAAAGGGGCCCTTTCCTGCATATCAACAACCCTACAATCACATATGCACTTGTTGCCCTTTTCATTTGCAAGTTATTACATGTCAATGTGGAAAAGATGAATTGAATTTGGAAAAACGTATCTAACTACTGGTAAGAACTTGATCTATGAAATGAACTACCTTCTAAGCTACACCAATCATGAGAAGAAAAATAACAACTACAAATCGTTCCAAGAAATCATAAACAGCTACCTAACTAAGGGTAAACTTGATATATGCAATGAACAAGAAATCAAACCCTGTTTTTGGGCTATGAGAGTGGGGTCCTCTAATCATGATCCCATGAGGGAGATTAGATAGGGGTCATTGTCACAATGTTTTTGATGTATTTTACTCTATTGAACTACAACAACTAAGTTATCCTCTAAGCTAATGGAAGCATGAATAAGAAACAACTTAATCAATCTTCTAAGCTAAAAGAAACATGAATAAATTGCAACAACTAATCAACATTCTATAGAAAGAATATAAATACAAGAGAGGAACTTTTGTTACTAGGGTTGGGCCCCAACCCAAGAGCTTCAACCCTATGAGTCAACTTAGTGTTGTAACCAAACATAATTTCTTATTAAAATTCAAAAAGTGTCAAATACATCATAAAAATAACAGTCAAATGTGCTTCAGTTTAATGGCCTCTTGACTACAATAAAAATTTGAATCCTAATGAGTCCCTCAACTTGTTTATTTATACAAAAGTGGAGCTACCAACATATCCCTAGAAAATAGGGATATTTTCCTCTCTAAATCGAGAATAGGTGAATCTAACTCATATTTGACTTTCACTGGCTCGGTTGCCAATGAACTCGTCTTGCTTGGCTACCAGTGACACTGAGTTGATGAGATAGAGCAAGGGATCTTCGACTAATTTGAGGAATTAAGGAGGTAGACCATCTCCTAGAATCTCTCTTGCTTGTATACTTCGAGTTCCTTCACTCAAATCATCTCAAAATTGCTCCAATTCCTTCATTTAACACACATTAGGCCACATGACATAGTAGCACATCTTTACCCCTCATATTAAGCATAATATAACAAAATTTGTAGATAAATGTGAGAAAAAGATAATTTAATAAGTTGGAGGATGGCATTGTGACCCATATAATATACTTATTGATGAACCTCATCATATAGCACTTTCTGTGCATGCAATGAGGGTGAAATATAACTCAAATCGTGATGTGAGAGAATCTCCTCCTGCTCCTCCTATAGGCTTCTTATAGGATTTCTTCTGTGGACACTTGGTTGCATAGTACCATACTCATGGCAATGAAAGCATTTAATTTTACTCGGGTATTTCTTCTTGTCATGGTTTTGGTTGGATTCTACCTTGCTTGGGCCTTATTTCCTTTGGATTTATTTCCTTTTCCATATAAGGAAAAAATTTCTTCCTCGTCAATTCTAGATGGGACACAATCTCTAGAGTTTCTTCTAATCTCATCCTACACCAAGTCAAACCAAAGTCTTTCCCAATATGGGAACTTGTCTCTTCCACTAACTGAATCCTGATGGTTGTGTTAGGATTTCATAAGAGAAAGGAGTACTAAGCTCACAAGTTCAAATGATAGCACATTCTTTCCATCTCCTCTAAGTTCATCTCTGGCCTGAGTGAATTTGGATAGTTATTGACCAATAGTTTCACTTTTATTCATTCGAATGTTCCTAACGTTATATTTCAATTCCAACTTCTTGGCATTATTTGTACTTTGGAATAGGTATGTGAGGGTCTTCTACATTGCATAAGTAGTCTCCTTACCATGCAAATTCGAAACCACATGGTCTCTGAGTCCCTCTAGGATAATCCTCCTGGATTTAGATATATCTTTATTCCACTAATCCAAGTATTGTTGTTAGTTTTCGTAGCATCAAATGTATTCCAGCCACAAAATTTGGTGGAGAGGCTAGAATGCATCGGATCTGTAAAACCTAGAAATTGTTTCTGGAAATTCCACCTACAAATGACTTAATTAGATTATTAAGCTATTTTTTAATGTTTCCTAAGTCTAAACTTAGGGAAAATGGTTAATTAATCCACATTAATTAATTCAAGGTGAGAATAGTTTATAAATTCACACAGATCGACTTTAAGATGATCTTATCCCTTGATTAAGTTTTAATCTTTGTCATTGGTGCTCCAACAAAGGATTATAAGAAGAAGTTGATAGGAACTTGCAAAATACACTTTGGAGAACACTTGAAGGTGAGGATCACTTGAGAGTGTCACTAATTGCAGATACTCAGTGATCTAGATAGATTGATCCTCTAATGCAGGTCAACAGGAGTGATCAAATTATACATCAAATAGAAAAGTGTTTATGGAAAAATACAGTTATCCAGAGGAATATTTCCAAATCTAGAGAGACAGAAGGCGAGCGACTGAAAAATTTCACATGGAAAGTAGCCCTGATCAGCCGAGGGGGTAACGCATATTTTTTTGACGTTGCATATTAGGGTTGCATGAGTTTCACCAAAATAGACACGCGAATCTTGCGGGAGTTCCCAACACAATCGCAGAGATCGTCAAAAGAAGATTCGTCATACACAACTATTGACAACCATATTTTAGAGGTCATGGGTTTGCTTGTACAGGGGGAGAATTATTCTCTCTAAGTATTTTCTATCATATCTTTCCATTTGGATAGCCAGATAGGCTTCCAAAGATTGTACTCAAAATTCACTGCTACATAATAAATAAACCGTCAGTTGCTACACTTGTTTTCTGTTGAGATTGCAACAAGATGATGGAGCTTAGTGAAAAGATTCGCCTTCACTAAGTGGGCCCGCAGGCAAATTATGGCGCAAGTTCTATTTTTGGATCCCCACAGGGATGATCACAGCAGGAGTGACCACAGTAGGGATGATCACAGCAGGAGTGACCACAGCATGAGTGATCACAGTATGAGTGACCACAGTAGGAGTGATCACAGCAGGAGTGATCAAATTCTATTTTTAGATTGCCTGTCCAAAATAGAAAAGTCAAATATTATTGTCTCATAATAATATTTGGACTATAAACTTGATCTTATTCTCTTGGAGCACTTCAGTTTGAGCTACAGATGTGGCCCATGCAGTTGTCAGAAGGAAGTATGCTTTTCTTATGAGTCAATTGAGTTGTTGCATGCATGACTTCAGTTAGAACTCAATCAGTTGAGTTTGGTGGAGTTGATTGTGGAGTTGATGGAGTTGTGTTCAGTTTGAGTTGGTTAAACTAGTTGTAGTTAGTCTAACTGCAAATAGACTAATGATGAGTTGTTAAACTAATTATTAAATAATAATACAACTATAGAATACATCAGTTAACTTAGTTTCATGTCAGTGCATGTTCAGTTCAACAGGGACAGGTGTTAGAGAATCAGATTGCTATCAGTTGTGACTATAGTTGTGTATCATATCTTGCACAATCAAGGGATTGAGTATGCCAATGAGTTTGCTCATGTATTTGCCCAGTATTATAGCCTCTGCTCACATCTACCACAGTGTGATTGATTCTTTGGAGGTGAAATACGTGTTTGGTAAACCATTCTCATTCATTCTTGAACAGGTATTGAGCAGTGGAGGCAGGCAAGCAGTGGAATAGATTTGGAGATCAGATCTTAGCTGTATTGTGTGTAACAAGTGGAGTTGGTACTGGATTGCTTGTGATAAGCATTGTACTTTGTAATGTTACATGGTATCAATCATTAATATATGGATAGTTGGGGTTTTTAGCGAGATGCTTTCCCCGGGTTACATATTGTGTTAATGTGTGAATGCTATTGATGTTGTATTGTTATTGATGCTGCTATATTGATGATCAACATAGAGGAGCTTATGTATTGTGTATTTATTCCGCAATAGTACATGATCAGGATAATCTCTGTTGAATATGTGTTAAATTATTCAAAATTTCTACATGGTATCAGAGTTGTTGATCATCAGATCTACTATTCAGGAAGTGTTTACATTCTATTTCTTCAGGCAGAGTCTGTAATCGGGCCAGGTAGCCTCTGGATTCATCCTTCCTTTGGAAGGTGAGATATCTGGTGAATGCCCATACAGTCAATCTCTGCACGAGAAATATTGTTCTCATGAATCTTAGATCCGAGGAGGTTGAGTTGGTTGTTGGTGGAATTCGAATTTGCAGCAGTGTTTTCTTGGTGACAGCGCAACAATGTCTTTCAACGGATTGTGATTGGAGTATGCTCTTGAGGGCAGCTCAAAATATATTGCATGTAAGGACAGGATGGAGGCAGTATTGGATGATAATGGGCTAAAGGAGTTCGTAGATATGGATATCCCAAAGCCTACTGATGCTACTCAAGTTGATGCTTAGCAAAAGAAGACCACAAAATGTCGAAGGATTCTGTTGGAGGGCGTGAAGGATCACATTGTGTCCAGCCTCCATGTAAAGGTTACTCCATATTTGATGTGGAAATCATTAACAGAATTATTCCAAAGCAAGAGCGATCAGAGGAAGCTGGCGCTCAAAGATAAACTCAGAAACATCAAATGCGAGAAGGGTGACAGTATGCCCAAGTATCTCACGAAGTTCACTCAGTGTCGAGATGAGATGGGAAGTGTGGGGGTTACTGTCGATGATGAGGACTTGGTGAGCTTGGCTCTCCTTGGTCTTCCGAAGAGTTGGCATTCCTATCAGGACTCTGTCAATGGTCGGGAGAAATTGCCATGATGGGAAAGACTATGGTCAGATCTTGTGTAGGAGGAGATCAGGGGGAGTACCAGGGACGGATCTTCGTCAAAGGGAGCTGATGAAGATAATTATGCTTTGGCTGCCAAAGAAAAGAAAGGGAAGAGCAAGAAAGCTTCTCAGTCTGGTGCGAAAGGCAAGACGCAGGATATGTCCAAGGTGAAGTGTTTTCACTATCACCAGCACAGACACTATGCCACTAATTGTCCGCAGAAGAAGAAGAACAAGCAGGCTGTTGGATCTTCAGCAGGAGAGGCTCTAGCCTCACAGTTTGAGATTGATTTTTCATTGATCGCATGCTTGGTTTCAAGTGTGATGGGATCAATGTGGTTCTTGGACAGTGGTGCGTCTTTTCACATGACGGGAGATAGAGATTTGTTCTCTGATCTGGAGGACAAAGATCTTGGAATGCACATCGAGATGGGCGATGATGGTAGATACAGTGCGACTGGTATCGGTACCATTTCCTTTGAGAGGGAGTCTGGTAAACCCTTCGTATTGAAGGAAGTCATGCATGTTCCAGGATTGAAGAAGAATCTTATCTCAGTGGCAATGTTAGAAGACAAGGGGTATGATGTTGTTTTCAGTGAGGGAAAGGCTTTCCTGCGCAGCAAGACAACTGGTGAGACCCGAAAGATAGGGGTTCGAGTGAGGAACCTTTATCAGTTGCATGTAGATGGATGTGTAGCAATGGCGGGCAAGGCAGAAGGATTGGTGAGCTGGGATGATGGCAAGCTGTGGCACAGGAGATTGGGTCACCTTCACCATGGAGCCTTGAAGATACTGCAGCAGATCACTACAGGGCTTCCTAAAGGCACACTTGCGCAGTTAGATCAGTGCAAGGGTTGTACTTTGGGGAAGTTTGTGAAAGCCACCTTTCACGAGAAGGATAGTCGCACCACGACGATCCTTGAGAGAATTCACACAGACGTGTGTGGACCTTTCTCAGTTGTTTCGAAAGCAAAACAAAGGTATTATGTGATTTTTTTTGATGATTTCTCTCGTAAGTGCTGGATCTTCTTCATGCAGAAGAAGAGCGAGATATATTCAAAGTTCTGTGAATTCAAAGCACTGGTCGAGAAGGAGTCAAGGAAGAAGGTGAAGGCTCTTAGGAGTGATAATGGTGGTGAATACATCTCGGACGAGTTCAAGGATTTCTACAAGGCAGAAGGGATTCGTAGAGAGCTCATAGCTCCCCATAACCCACAGTAGAATAGGGTAGCTGAGCGGAAGAACATAATGATTGTGGGTGCTGCATGGGCAATGTTGCATGATCAGGGCCTACCCCTTCACTTGTGGGCGGAAGCATGCAATACAACAGTTTATGTGCAGAACCGTTGTCTTCATAAGATACTTGGCATGAGTACACTCGATGAGGCTTATTCTGGTAAGAAGCCTAATCTTTCTCATTTGAGGATTTTTGGTGCTAACGTTTACATGCATGTGACGAAGGATGCTAGGAAGAAGTTGGAGCCGACCGCAGAGGTTGGGATATTTGCGGGGTACACTGATGATGAGCCCCAAAAATGTACAATTATTTGGGGCTCATTCAACCTCCTAATTTGGCTTAGTCCACCATTCTCATTTGCTTATTGCATGTTTTTGATTATTTTTATGTTAATAGAGTGAATTTGGTTAGTCATTATGCCAACAAGTCTAATGGGTGCTTTGTGTAGCCTTTTTGGTCAACTTGGAGACAAAAATGAAGGTCTTAATGAGCACTTGGCAGCCAAATTCGTGGGAGAACATCTAGAGGATTTGTAGGAAGGTGTCCCCCTCATTTACGGGCCCTTACCTTGAATTCTCCACCATCAGCTCGGAGTTCAAAGGCCACCAAATCAATGAGCACAAGGGCAGCCAAGCAAGTCAAGTAGGACTGCTGTTAACTACAAGTCTTGGGCAGCCAAGTCCCTAACTTTTAGGAGGACTGTTGGGTCCTCAAATTGTATAAATAAGAAGGCTTGGGGCCTCATTTTGGTTAGCTAGTTGGTAGTCATTTTGTGTAGCTAGTGGTTAGTCATTTTGTAGCTGGTAGTTAGTCATTTCATAGTCTTGTTGTAGTCATTTTGTAATTCGATTTTTAGGCCATAGATTAGTTTTGCTGTCAGCTCATTTTCAAGTTCTCCTTGTGGACAGTTTTGATGTAACTCTTCATTTTTGATTAATAAAGATGAATCCAGCTTTGCACCAGCTCTAAATCTCTCTTGGAAGGCTGTAGCTCTTGGGGTTGGGCCCATCTCAAGCGCTCAGTACGTCCCTTGTTTATCTTTATGTGTTTGCTGCGTTCTTAAAATGAAATCTGCTCTTTAGATCTTGCTTTGTTATTGTGGTTGTTTTTGATGGTTCAAGTAGCTTTTTATGGTTAGAATCGATTGGTAGGAGTTTGTCATGCATTTAGATCTTTTGGACTGTTCTTGCTCACGTGTTGTACATGGTTTCCTTGCAAATAAAGCTGCTGTCCATTCTTGTTACTGTTAGCTAGATCATATTAGGGTAGCATAACTAGATCTTTGTTTTC
Organism: Pinus tabuliformis; assembly: GCA_031772625.1. Taxonomy (NCBI): domain Eukaryota; kingdom Viridiplantae; phylum Streptophyta; class Pinopsida; order Pinales; family Pinaceae; genus Pinus; species Pinus tabuliformis. The sequence goes on along the minus strand of CM062813.1, from coordinate 1,003,260,598 downwards.
TTGCATGTCTTTTTTGTTCAGTTTGGAAAACCACTTGCAGAGTACCTATTACCCTTCCTTACCTACACATACTCCATCCAACCTACCTGTTTCATCCTTCACTCAGAACCCTTACCTTACATTTACCTCATTCGTTTACTTTGCCATGATTCTCATCTTCTTGTACAACATCGTTTCATCCCTCCTTGAACAAATCTCACCATCTACACCTTCTCCTCAACTCCAACCTCCAAGTCCTAGACCTCTTCACACCCCTATTTCACCTCCATACTCGTTCCTCCACCTTTTTCCCTCCATCCATTCTCCAAAATCCTCTTTTCAGAACATCCTGTAGAAATCTCTGAGTTTCCTGTAGGATCCCCTGCAGACATCCTGTAGAAGCCTGCAAACTCGGTTGCCGAGCACCTGAACGTTGTGGACTTCTGTGGACTGATGCTAGGGATCCCCTGGGACCTCTCCTAGCCCTCCTGACCTTTCCCAAGCTTTCTCTCCCTTCGCACCACCTCTGCACAGCCAAACCCTAATAAGAAACAAAGACATAATCACTCCATCCACTTAAGCAAAAATACAAAAAAAATGTTCTTTTTCATAGAAGTAGCTTGAGTTCATGCATTTCACATCAATAGAAGTAATGGCATCGTTTTTAGACATTTGCACTTTCACTATTGCATCATAGAGGTCAAACTAGTCAGATTAGGGTTTACTAGGGTTTCATGTTTTGGTTGGCTTTCAGTTCATTTTTGCAAAGTAGATTGATTTCCTCTGAGATAGCCTTCATCCATCATTTAGAAAGCTTCTTCTGAGAGCATATAGAAGTTGGCTTGAGCCCTAGCGAACTTGTGCCAGCTGACCAAGCGACAACTGCGACAAGAGCTAGTACTTGTGCATACAGCACCGTCGCTTCCAAGTTTGTACGAACTACCGGGTTGATAAAATTAGAGATAGGAAGCCCCAGGAGTTGTAGCATTATTGCTACAATACTGGGGCCCACCATATTTTTGGCGCCGTTGCCGAGGAAGCGGCAGAGTATTGGTGATTGTTGCTATTCTTCTATTTTCTACTACAACCTTCTGCTAAGTAGTTTATTTCATTTCCATTATGCAATTTCATTTATGCAAAAGTAGATTAGCATTTCTTGCTTTCATAGATTAGCATTTCAATTCCGCAATTTCAATTCCGCAAGCGTAGATTAGCATTTCAATTCTGCAAGCGTAGATTCGCATTTCAATTCTGCAAGCGTAGACTAGCATTTCCATTCCTGCAATTTCATTTGAGCAAAATAGATTAGTCCTTTCCTGCTTTCATTTCAATTCCGCATTTTCATTTTAGCAAGATAGTTAGTTGCAATTCAATCTATTTCAGTTTTGCAAGCAGAAGTAGAAAAAAGCAAAAATCAACCAAAAAGATTTCATTTCATGCCTTGTAGGAGTAGAGATAAGTTAGAAAAATGATTGCAAAACACCCCCACTGCTTCACACAGCCTTCTCTCTTCTTCGATGGTTGTGATTGAAGAACCCCTGGGTGGACATCAAGACATATCTGAAGAACCTCTAGGGAAGAAGAAGAAGAAAACATTCCTCTGGAGCAAATGGCTACAAGCAGAGATGTTGGGAGCAACATCTTGTCCAAAGATGAATTTGAAAATCAGATCAAAGATTTCAAGAGTGATATGAGGCAGTTTCTTGCCATGCAACTGGATACCTTACGGATCCAAAAGAAGCAAGAAGAAGCCAAGAGGGCTTTGGCCATTTTTTGTCCTAGGTGCGCTAGAAAGCATCCTAGGAACGAATGTCCAATGCACTCCCTAGAAGTGTGTTTCATCTGTGAAGAATACCATCCTACAAATCAGTGCCCTTCCTTACCCAGAATCAAAGCTGCATATCAAAGAGCCAAGGGAGCCACTGAATCACTCTATTACATGAACCAAAGTTGGCTGCATGAACCTAGATCTTACTAGCAGGAACTGCAAGGGACACCCAAGACCTATTATGACCCCTATCAAGCCACTTTCATGCCTTCTTGGGGTCCCCCTACTCATCCTTCCTGGTCTACACCTCCTCCTTGGTCATATCCTCCTTGTTCCTTCATAGATCCATATTATGCCCAACCAGCTGCTCATTCGTTTCACTCTTATGCTCAGCCACAACCTCAGTGGAATGCACCTTATCAGGAGTGGAGGCCCCAGTACAACTCTCATCCCGCTCATTTTCCTCCACCACCTGCTCATCCACAACCATCGTCTCCTCCTCCACCAAGGCAACCCCAAATGCCTACCCAACCACAATGCCATCCATCTCCATCTCAAACTCACACCTCCACTCATCTACCCGTACCATTTCAAAAGCCATACAATGGAGTAGCTCAACCTAATTGCAAGGCTGAGACACAACATGTGCAAATGACTCCTTTTGAGCTCAATGATCTTCACCATAGCTCAGGAAAAGCATTGCAAAAGAGAGATCATCTTGAAATCATTGAAGGATCACCTCCACCAAAATAAGATTCAAAAGAGGAGATCAAAGAACCATGGGCTGCACTTGATGAAGAGAAGAGATCAGAATCAGAGATCAAGAAAGCCTCCTCATGGTTACCACCAGATCTTCCATGTATTCAAGAGAAAGATCAGCAAAAAGAGGAAGATGAGAAAATCATGGTAGAAGGTGACATGAAGAATGATCCAGATCAGCAAAAGGACCAAGGATATCAAAGCTATATTGAGACATGGTTCCAGACAGTTACTAAGTTGCAGCAGTACTCTCTTCCTCAGCTAGTTTTGTACTTTCAAAGTCAGATCATTTTGTCTCTGAAATTTGGATAGTTGTCAAAGCATGTATTTCGAGCCTTCACATCATTTTGTCTAATCTTGATGTGCACATGGCTCCATTGGAAGTATTCTTATACTTGAAAATGATTGTTTTTTTCAAGTAGGGTAGGGTAGAGAAAAAAAAAAAAAGAGAAAAAAAAATGAAAAAAAAATGAAAAAAGAGGAAAATAGAAATCTAAGGTGAAAACCTCCTCGGAGGCGCCTTAGATTGGCTCATTGATTGAAAACCTCCATGAGGCGATCAATGGGTTGGAAAAAAAGAGAAAAGAGAATAAGATCTTTGGGTGAAAACCTCCCTTGGAGGCGCCCAAGGTAGGCAATTAGGGTGAAAACCTCCATGAGGCGCCCTAGTTGTTTTTCAAAAAAGAGAAAAAGAAAAAGAAAAATAAAAGCTAATCTCCATTGAATAATTTCATGTTGCAGCAGTGACATTGCAGGTTAAAGAAGGACGTTTCATGACAGGAGAAGCACTCAAATCAAGGTCAAAGGACTCTTTCTTGTGCCTTCTACAGGAAGCTCTGTATTTCTACAGGAAACATCCTGTAGAACCTTTGGACGAGCCAAATCGAATTTCAAAAGTGAATCTGATGGTGGGAATCTGTTGATTAGGCCTACAAGCACTTGTGTGTCCATCCCTTGCCTTCATCCATCATTTTTCCACCTCCTTGTGCTTCTCATTGTGCTTCTATAGGAACTTCCTGTAGAAATTGTGGGAAACTAGGCATGCATTTCAAAAAGTGGTTTGGGAAACATGGTAGCTTCCTCAAGTGTTCAGAAGTCCTCATGCAGTCTTCCAACTCCTCCTCCATCATCTCTATACCTTCATCACAACCAAAATTCATTTTGTCATCCCATGCAAACACATGCAAAGTGCCTTGAAGCAAAAATCTATAGAGCAGAATTTGTTTTTTCCATAACTTGAAAACCATGCATCCATTTGACAAACCGTTTTCTGGGGAATTGCCCAAGGTTGATGACAACATGCCTGAGCAGTTTCATGTAATTCCGGTGCACGGTTTCCAAGAAATGAACCTCCATCACCATCAGCCATTTTTTCATTTTCTCCATGACCGTGCATCTGTTTCAAAACCTGTTTCATGGGGAGATGCACATGGGTGATAGTAACCTACCCAAGCAGTTTCAGCCGATTCCGATGCACGGTTTACGAGAAATCGACCTCAGAAATCTTCAGCCATTTTCCATTTTTCTCGAAATCCGTGCATCCATTGATCACGAATTTGCTATGGGAGATGCATAATGATGGTAGGTACATGCTCATCGAGTTTCAGACCAAACCGATCTACCGTTTGGGAGAAATGGCAAAAAGAAGTTCTGGTTTTGTGACCATGCAGCAGTAGCAGCTTGAACGGGAAGAGTTGAACGTGGAAACGATTGCATGCAGCTCAGATCCAGCCAGAGGACACCTGCACAAGGAAAAGCAATCAAAAATCATCAGCCACGCCCTCATGCAACCAAGGAATCCAAGCATGCAGCAGCAAAAAGCTTCACAGCAGCCAGTCGACTTGCAGGTACGTGACTAAACTAATTCCTGTGTTGCATGAATGTAATTCGAGAACTGCATGAACAATGAGATGGTTGGATTTAGACAAATTGGTGGCCAGCTAACTGGCCACCCTCATCCAGTTCAACAACACTTGGTGGGTGAATGAGACACGTGCGCTCAGCCATCTCAGGAAGGAAATTGAAAACGGGTAGTGATGGACAGTTAGACTTCAGCGTGCTTGATGGATGAGATTAACAGCAGAGAACAACTAGTTAAAAACTGCAGTGGAGACAACAGTTGCATGGGGCCAACGTGCACTTGGCCACTTCACTCCCTCACCAAAAATCACGTTGAAATTAAATGATGCTTGGCTGACTCTCACCACCCTCTGTTTAACTGCAGTCAACTGAAGCGCATGTCCACCATTTCCAGATCAGTTAATCGATGGTGCTCTACAAGATTTCTGCCTTTTATTCTCGAGATCTCTTCAAGTCCTTAAAAAATTCCCGCCTGTCGCACTCTACAGGCGTTTCTACAGGATGTCGTCTACAGGAAAGGCAGAAAACAACCCTGCAGAAAGAAACCACTAGATTATACGATGCAACTACCAGCTCAAGAACTTGTGGCCAGAGATTTGCATAACCATGCATGGACATTCAGACATCTCTATCGTGGTCAGCCAAAGAGGCATCTTCTAACAACAGGAGGGGGTGTATTTGTGAGTGCGAAGAGACTTTTTGCTGGTGACTCTGTCCTTTTTATAAGGGATGAAAAATCACAACTACTTCTGGGTATAAGGCGTGCAAATCGGCAACAAGCAACTATGTCGTCATCTGTCCTGTCTAGTGACAGCATGCATATTGGCGTTCTTGCTGTAGCAGCGCATGTTGCTTCAAACCATAGCCCATTTGCCGTTTTCTACAATCCAAGGGCAAGCCCTTCAGAGTTTGTCATTCCTCTGTCTAAGTACAACAAAGCAATCTATGGCACCCAGGTTTCACTTGGCATGCGGTTCAGGATGATGTTTGAAACTGAGGAATCAGGCGTGCGCAGATATATGGGTACCATTACAGGGATCAGTGATCTTGATTCTATGAAATGGCCAAACTCACAGTGGCGTAATATCCAGGTTGGGTGGGATGAATCAACTGCTGGTGAAAGGCAGAATCGAGTTTCTATCTGGGAGATTGAGCCTGTTGCCACTCCATTTTTCATTTGTCCTCCGCCTTTCTTCAGGACCAAGCGCCCACGGCAGCCAGGAATGCTGGGTGAAGAATCAGAAATAGAGAGTGCCATCAAGAGATCTTCACTGTGGTTTGGGGAGGAGACTGGTATTGTTAATTCTCAAAATCCTACAATGCCTGGTGTTGGTTTACTCCAATGGATGAACATGCATCAGAGACCTGATATAATAAACTCAGCCATCCAGCCAGATTACTATCGTCCTATGGCTGCTGCTACCTTACAAAAACTGGGGAGCAGTGACATAACCAAGCCTTTGAATTCAGCCCAACAGGCATTGCAGTCACATCAGTTACAATTCAGTATTCCACAGTCCCAACAGTCAGAATTGTATCAACCTCAAATTAAGTGGCCACAACAGCAACACCACCTTTCCAATCAGCAACAGCAGCAGCAGGTGCCATCACAACAGCTGGATCAACACCATCTTCATATGCAACAGCAAAATCCTTCACAACAAGTGGAGCAACAACACAGTTCAAGAAGAAGGCACCCTCAGCCAAGCAGGCCAAAACAGTGAATACTGTTTCTACAGGAAGACAAAAAAAGCCACTACAGGACTGTTTCTACAAGAAGCCAGCGAACTGTTTCTACAGGAAGTTTGAAAAGAGGGCAGCAAAAGAAGAAATCGGCCGAGATTTTAGCTAAGGAGGCAGCACCTGTGTTGGCCACCCTAAGCACATCCATCCCCTCCATGAACACTCATTTCTTTCAAGGTTCGGGCACAATTTAGTCACGGTTCAACCTTCTACATGAAGCTACAGGACTTTCTACAGGAAGTTCTGTATTTTTACCAAAAACATCCTGTAGAAGCCTTTTGGCAGGCCAGAATCAATTATGGAGAGGGATTTGAAGCTTGAAGTCTGTTGAGGAGGCATGCAACCACTCTTTTCTTCCATCCTCCACTGGTTTCATCTCCTTTCACCACCGTTTCCGCCATCAGATTGAATATACTTGCACAATCATACCCAAGCTGAGAATTCTTTAGGAAAAGGAGCAAGTAGCGGGAAGAAGCAAATAAGATGGTTTCATGACAGAGAAGAGGACATCACTTTAGAAGCTTGGCATGACAAGGAGGCCATCAGGGCCATCAAAGACGAGGAGAGAGATTGGTTGCTCAGAGGATGAGCAACACTTTCAGTAGGGGGGTGATGATGAGCCCCAAAAATGTACAATTATTTGGGGCTCATTCAACCTCCTAATTTGGCTTAGTCCACCATTCTCATTTGTTTATTGCATGTTTTTGATTATTTTTATGTTAATAGAGTGAATTTGGTTAGTCATTATGCCAACAAGTCTAATGGGTGCTTTGTGTAGCCTTTTTGGTCAACTTGGAGACAAAAATGAAGGTCTTAATGAGCACTTGGCAGCCAAATTCGTGGGAGAACATCTAGAGGATTTGTAGGAAGGTGTCCCCCTCATTTATGGGCCCTTACCTCGAATTCTCCACCATCAACTTGGAGTTCAAAGGCCACCAAATCAATGAGCACAAGGGCAGCCAAGCAAGTCAAGTAGGACTGCTGTTAACTACAAGTCTTGGGCAGCCAAGTCCCTAACTTTTAGGAGGACTGTTGGGTCCTCAAATTGTATAAATAAGAAGGCTTGGGGCCTCATTTTGGTTAGCTAGTTGGTAGTCATTTTGTGTAGCTAGTGGTTAGTCATTTTGTAGCTGGTAGTTAGTCATTTCATAGTCTTGTTGTAGTCATTTTGTAATTCGATTTTTAGGCCATAGATTAGTTTTGCTGTCAGCTCATTTTCAAGTTCTCCTTGTGGACAGTTTTGATGTAACTCTTCATTTTTGATTAATAAAGATGAATCCAGCTTTGCACCAGCTCTAAATCTCTCTTGGAAGGCTGTAGCTCTTGGGGTTGGGCCCATCTCAAGCGCTCAGTACGTCCCTTGTTTATCTTTATGTGTTTGCTGCGTTCTTAAAATGAAATCTGCTCTTTAGATCTTGCTTTGTTATTGTGGTTGTTTTTGATGGTTAAAGTAGCTTTTTATGGTTATAATCGATTGGTAGGAGTTTTTCATGCATTTAGATCTTTTGGACTGTTCTTGCTCACGTGTTGTACATGGTTTCCTTGCAAATAAAGCTGATGTCCATTCTTGTTACTGTTAGCTAGATCATATTAGGGTAGCATAACTAGATCTTTGTTTTCTTGCATGTCTTTTTTGTTCAGTTTGGAAAACCACTTGCAGAGTACCTATTACCCTTCCTTACCTACACATACTCCATCCAACCTACCTGTTTCATCCTTCACTCAGAACCCTTACCTTACATTTACCTCATTCGTTTACTTTGCCATGATTCTCATCTTCTTGTACAACATCGTTTCATCCCTCCTTGAACAAATCTCACCATCTACACCTTCTCCTCAACTCCAACCTCCAAGTCCTAGACCTCTTCACACCCCTATTTCACCTCCATACTCGTTCCTCCACCTTTTTCCCTCCATCCATTCTCCAAAATCCTCTTTTCAGAACATCCTGTAGAAATCTCTGAGTTTCCTGTAGGATCCCCTGCAGACATCCTGTAGAAGCCTGCAAACTCGGTTGCCGAGCACCTGAACGTTGTGGACTTCTGTGGACTGATGCTAGGGATCCCCTGGGACCTCTCCTAGCCCTCCTGACCTTTCCCAAGCTTTCTCTCCCTTCGCACCACCTCTGCACAGCCAAACCCTAATAAGAAACAAAGACATAATCACTCCATCCACTTAAGCAAAAATACAAAAACAATGTTCTTTTTCATAGAAGTAGCTTGAGTTCATGCATTTCACATCACTAGAAGTAATGGCATCATTTTTAGACATTTGCACTTTCACTATTGCATCATAGAGGTCAAACTAGTCAGATTAGGGTTTACTAGGGTTTCATGTTTTGGTTGGCTTTCAGTTCATTTTTGCAAAGTAGATTGATTTCCTCTGAGATAGACTTTGTCCATCATTTAGAAAGCTTCTTCTGAGAGCATATAGAAGTTGGCTTGAGCCCTAGCGGACTTGTGCCAGCTGACCAAGCGACAGCTGCGACAAGAGCTAGTACTTGTGCATACAGCACCGTCGCTTCCATGTTTGTACGAACTACCGGGTTGATAAAATTAGAGATAGGAAGCCCCAGGAGTTGTAGCATTATTGCTACAATACTGGGGCCCACCAACTAATACGCCCCACAACTATCGTGTGTATTTTCCAGACAGTGGTAAAACTATTGTGCGATGGGATATAAAATTTCAGGAGGAGAAAGCCATGAAGTGTTTGCTTGAGAGGGAGCTACACTTGCATGCAGATGAGGAGCTATTAGTTCCTAAGGATGAGCTTCAGGACGTGGATCAGGCACAGGATGAGGTTCATGGAGTGGAAGAGACCAATCATGCAGCACCAATCATCAGAGGGCGAAACCGCTTGACAGAAGCTGAGCGACTAGCTCAAGATGCAGAGAAAGTTTTAGGACCACCTACAACCCAACGCAGGCAGAGACAGTCACCTGATCGGTACACTAGATACATGGCTCTTACGAGCAAGTGTGTTGTGACTGAGCCATCCTCTTTCTAGGAAGCTATGGAGGATCCCGCATGGGTAGATGCCATGGTGGAAGAGTATGATTCTATTGTCAGAAACAGTGCATGGGAGATTGTTCCTAGACCGGAAGGGAAATCAGTGGTGGGTTCGAGATGGATCTACAAGTTAAGCAGGTAGCTGACAAGAGTGTGGAGAAGTACAAGGCAAGATTTGTTGCCCGAGGCTTTTCACAGATAGAGGGGATCGATTATGAGGAGACCGTTTCACCTGTCGCAAGGTATTCTTCCATACGGACAATTCTTGTTCTCTCAGCGCAGATGGGATGGCACATTCATCATATGGATGTGAAGACTGCGTTCCTCAATGGAGTCAGTGAGGAGGAGGTGTACATTGAGCAACTCGAAGGCTTTGAGGTATTCAGCAGCGAGTCGCATGTGTGCAGGCTCAAGAGAGCGTTGTATGGGTTGAAGAAAGCACCACGTTCTTGGTACACACGGATAGACAGCTATTTCACAGGACTTGGATTCTCCAAGAGTGAGGCGGATCCTAACCTATACCAGATTGTGGTGGAGGGTAAGTTGCTTATCATTGTACTGTATGTTGATGATTTGATTCTAACAGGTGATGAGCTGTTGATACTGTCATGCAAGAAGGATCTTGCTACAGAGTTTGAGATGAAGGATTTAGGCCTCCTTCACTATTTCCTAGGATTGGAAATATGGCAGTGTAGTGGTGGACTGTTTGTTTCTCAGGGCAAGTATGCTCGAGAGATACTGGAGAAGTTCAACATGCATGGTTGCAAGCCTGTTGATACTCCTCTTCTTGGAGGTTGGAGGAAGGAGGATGCCACTTTGGGAGAAGAAGTGGATGCCACTGTTTATCGACAGTTGGTGGGGTTGCTGATGTATTTGGTCAATACATGACCCGATATATGCTATGCAGTTAACCAGCTTTCACAAGCTATGGTTAAGCCTACCAACCTATTCTGGAAGGCGGGCAAGCATGTATTGCGCTACTTGAGAGGCACATCGGGACATGGATCTTGGTATAGACAGGAGGATGCAGATTGGGCAGGGAGCTCAAGAGGCCGAGTATATGGCACCAAGGACATCAGGTACCATCATATCAGAGATTGTGTGCAATGGAGGATCATGTTGCTTTCATACATTCCAACGGAGGATCAGGATGCTGATATTCTGACGAAGGATCTCACCAGGAGAAAATTCGAGTACCACCGAGGCAGGATAGGGGTTGATGATAATCCATATCTTATCGAGAGGGAGTGTTGAGATTGCAACAAGATGATGGATCTTAGTGAAAATAGTCGCCTTCACTAAGTGGGCCCGCAAGGAAATTATGGCGCAAGTTCTATTTTTGGATCCTAGCATGGATGATCACAGTAGGAGTGACCACAACAGGGATGATCACAGCAGGAGTGACCACATCAGGAGTGATCACAGTATGAGTGACCACAGCAGGAGTGATCACAGCAGGAGTGATCAAAGTCTATTTTTAGACTGGCTGTCCAAAATAGAAAAGTCAAATATTATTGTCTCATAATAATATTTGGACTATAAACTTGATCTTATTCTCTTGGAGCACTTCAGTTTGAGCTACAGATGTGGCCCATGCAACTGTCAGAAGGAAGTACGCTTTTCTTATGAGTCAGTTGAGTTGTTGCATGCATGACTTCAGTTAGAAATCAATCAGTTGAGTTTGGTGGAGTTGATTGTGGAGTTGATGGAGTTGTGTTCAGTTTGACTTGGTTAAACTAGTTGTGGTTAGTCTAACTTCAAATAGACTGATTATGAGTTGTTAAACTAATTATTAACTCATAATACAACTATAGAATACATCAGTTAACTCATTTGCATGTCAGTGCATTTTCAGTTCAACAGGGACATGTGTTAGAGAATCAGATTGCTATTAGTTGTGACTATAGTTGTGCATCAGATGTTGCACAATCAAGGGATTGAGTATGCCAATGAGTTTTCTCATGTATTTTCCCATTATTATAGCCTCTGCTCACGTCTAACACAGTGTGCGTGATTCTTTGGAGGTGAAATACAAGTTTGGTAAACCATTCTCATTCATTCTTGAGAAGGTATTGAGCAGTGGAGGCAGGCAAGCAGTGGAATAGATTTGGAGATCAGATCTTAGCTGTATTGTGTGTAACAGGTGGAGTTGGTATTGGATTGCTTGTGATAAGCATTGTACTTTGAAATGTTACATGGTCTCAACCATTAATATACAGATAGTTTGGGTTTTTAGTGAGATGCTTTCCCCGGGTTACATACTGTGCTAATGTGTGAATGCTCTTGATGTTTTATTGTTATTGATGATGCTATATTGATGATCAACGTAGAGGAGCTTATGTATTGTGTATGTATTCCGGAATAGTACATGATCAGGATAATCTCTATTGAATATGTGTTAAATTATTCAAAATTTCTACATTTTCCAAAGTTGGGTTTTTACAGGGAATTTTGTCCAAAACTAATTGTGTTAATTTTTTGTGTGTGTGTGTCTGTGCTAACATTTCTCAGTTAATATTTTCCTTCCGCAATATTTATTTTTGGTGAATAAATTGCACTGTGATTCATTTGATATTAATCTGAAAATTAATAAATTGTTAATCAGTTAGGAAAATTAATTATAGTTGTTTCGTTTCAAGGAATTTTCACATGGCATCAGAGCGTGAGTCATAAATTGGGAAGCTTAGAAGTGGAATAAATAATTTCACTACTCAGAGGGAGATGCAAGATGAAATTCTTAGAGGTAGTGCAATGCTCAGATAAGGAGGCTAAATTGCTAGGATAGGAATTTGATTTTTAGTTACAGGATTGAAAAAAGTCGAGTTGCTCGAGATAGTGGTTCCAATAGTCAGAGGGAGAAGCAACAACTCATATTTTTTACTGAACAGATTCGTTGGTTGGAAATATAGGGATTTGCAACAATAGAATCAACGTTGAGTGGAAGAGAAATTACACATATAGAGGGAGATTTCTCTCAGAGGGTTTCTAGCAAAGAAACATGATTTTCCCAGTTAAGGATTGGTAGTAGAAGCTAGTAGATATGAGAATTCCATGAGGGAGTGTGAGTAACAGAGCAGTAGCCAAGTGGAGAAAGAGGGAGTTTCCAAATCAAATCCATATATGGCCACAAAAAGGCTTAGAGAACATGATAGGTTGGATGGAGCTTCCAACTATTTCATCTAGAAGTCTAGGATGTCCTTCCTTTTAGATAATATGGCCTGCAAGATTGCATAGATAATGTGGTGCCAGTTGCCCACGATGCGGATCAAAAAGTACAAGAAGGAGATGGTGAGGGAGAAGCGGTTAATCTTGGATGGAGTATGAGATCATACAGTATCACATGTGGAAGACAAAGGTACATCTAGAGAGATGTGGGTTGCTCTCTCTACACTATATCAGGGTACTTCCGAGCATAGGAAGATGTTCCTAGAAGAAGAGATGAGGTGGATAAGGATGCAAAATGGGGAAGGCATAAATCCCTTCCTCACAAGGATTCAGGAGGTCTGAGTTGATCTTGGAGTTGTTGTGGCAGTTCCTCAACCATCAGAGCTAGTACAGTTGGCATTAAACAATGTCTTGAAGTATTGAAAAGTCTTTTTCCAAACTATATTTGGCACAGATACACTACCTATATGGGACAGGATGCTGGCCAAATTGCACCAAGAGGAAATGAGGCGAGATTTTCCTAAGATCTCTATCAGTGGCAATAGTAGTAGCAGATCGAAGGGTGTGAAGGAGGAGGAGATTGTGACCCTAGCATTGAAGGGTCCCATTCAGGGATAGGGGGAGTATAAGAATAAAAAGAAGGAACTGTCAACAGTGAATTGCTTGAGGTTTGGCGAGTTTGGCCACTATAGTACTCAATGTCCGCTCAGGAAGAAGGTCAAGTAGGACCAGCAGGAAATATCCATGGAAATATACAATATTTCCTATAGGCTAGAGGAAGAGTTTTCTATATTCGCATATATACCTCCAAGAATGAGGTGGGGCGATTTGGTGTTCTAGCCCCAGAGAGCTACATAGAGTGGGAAGAGTCCTTGAGGACTCTACCTCATGGATCATTAATTGGCTATGGGGGAAAACAATATTTAGTAACAGGATGGATCAATGGCAGTTAATGTAGTGTGTACGAAAGTGACAGTTGAAGACTAGTAGTCGTTGGATGCTGAGTGCAGTGCAGTGTTGACAGTAGAGAAGATGGCTCAATGTACAGTTAGTGGCAATGCAGATTCTTCAGTGATAGTGCAAAGGCTAATAGAAATAAGGACTCAAGAGATATATACATCATATTGAACCCAGATGATTTAGTATTTTGGATGCTTCTCAGTTGTGGTTGCAACAACAACATATGAGAGGGAGTCATAGTGCAAATGCAGAGTTAGCAACAATATGGCAACGTCATCAATAGCATAAATGTAGCATTGGAGTCACATAGTAGTTGGTGGGAAGTATGGCTAGACATCAGCATCATGACAAAGGATGATACAAAGACAAAGTGTTGTAGTAGGGTTTGTAGCACTAGAACATAGTCCTTGCTAAGAGGGAGTGCTAGTTTTTGTAGCATCAAATGTGTTTTATACATGAATTTGGTGGAGAGGATAGAATGCATGAGACCTCCAAAACCCAGAAATAGTTTCTGTAAATTCCAACTAGAGATGACTTGATTAGATTATTAACTTATTTCTTAATGTTTCCTAAGTCTAAACTTAGGAAAATTGGTTAATTAATCATAATTAATTAATTCAAGGTGAGAATAGTCTAGAAACTCACATGGATTGAATTCAAGATGATCCTAGCCCTTGATTAAGTTTTAATCTTGGTCGTTGGTGCTCCAATAGAGGATTATAAGAATAAGTCAATGGGCACGAGGAGAATATACTTTGGAGAACACTTGAAGGTGAGGAGCACTTGAGAGTGTGATGAACTATTGATACTCAGTGATCTAGATAGATTGATCCTCTAGTGAATGTCAGTAGGAGTGATCAAGCCAGAGATTGAGTAGAAAATTGTCATACGGGCAGAGACAGTGATCCAAAGGAAGATTTCTATATTCGGAGAGACAAAAGACAAGTGACCGAAGTATTCCATGTCACAACTAGCCCAACTCAGTTGCAAGGGTCATGCATTTTTTTTGATGTCACATATTAGTTCTGCGTGGGGTTTCCCATAATATATGCACAAATTGAGCGAGAATTCCCAGCACAACCACATGGATTGTCAGAAGCAAATTCAGACTACGCAGAGGTTGACGACCGGATTTCAAAGGCCGCAGGTTTGCTTATGGATGGAGGGAATTATTCTCTCTAAGTATTTTTTGTCAGATCTTACCATTTGGATAGCCAGTTAAGTTTCCAAATATTGTACTCATAATCCACTATTGCATATAAAATAAACCCTCAGTTGCTACATTGGTTTTCCTAAGTTTGGCTTTCCCAGGGACGTTTGTCCAAACATAACTATGTTAATTTTTGTGTGTGTGTCCTAGAATTTCTTAGTTCCTATTTTGCTTCCGCAATATTTATTTTTGGTAAATAAATTGTAATGTGATTAATTCGATATTAATGCGAAAAATAATAAATTGTTAATCAATTAGGATAAATAATTCAAGTTGATGTGTTTCAAGGAATTTTCACAGTTGTGCATCTAATGTTGTTGGTTTTGGAATATCTATTTGTGTGTATGCCAATACTCCATTGTCATCCAAAACAACTTCCATTATATCTTTCCAAGCACAAAAATTTGAAGTTCCCTCCAATGCATACTCAAGCCTCAATCCATTGAAATACATTGTTCCTAGACTAGAGAAATATTTGCACCAAAAATATGCTATTCGGAATTTCTTTGTAGATGATCAGGAACCTAGTTTCTATCTAGTTTTCAATAACTTTGATACCATACGAAAATAACTCGAAATTTGCAGCTTCTAATGAAATCATACTAAAATCAATAGACACACATTTCTTCTTCTAAATTCTACAGAGGGAAAATTGACAATAGAAACACATGAAATCATTCAATCACAATGAACACATTTTTTTTACTGAGGAGCCCAACTAGGAAAAAACCATCCTTTGTTTGTATTATATCAGATGAGAACAATGATCTATTACAGTGACAACTTCAAATCTTTGAAGCTCAATCTGCACTGTTATACTAATCTCCTCCTCTTGAGTCTACTCTTCCAAATACTTAGGAAAAATAGGCCTCCTGCTTCCTCCTACTTCCTTGGGTAATTCTTGCTCCAAAATAATAGGGAAGCTCCTATTTGTCTACACAATTCCCAAGATAATTAGCTCACATGCTCAATGTAAACTCTGTACACTCACTAGTATACAATAATGAATATAATATGCCTTTTTCCTCCAACTTCATCAGGCAATTCGAATTTCATGCTTGACTAGGGCTATTTTTAGTAAATTGACTAGTTAATTGAGAGTTAGTTGAGTTTACAACAGTTACAACTACTCAATTAAACTCATAGTGACTCTATTCTAGACTAGAGCTTAGGTAACCGACTTTAACTAAATATAACACCTCTAGATAGCCATATCTTGGCCACCAGCTTGCACACAACTCTATTTATATCCTACAAACTCGAATTGACTGACTTAATTGAGTGATTTAGCCATGTCATTCCTGCTAACTACCTCATAACTCATCCTGCTAAAGTGGAAATTCGACTTTCTCCATTTAACTAAGGCACAAGTCAAATGAAGCCTTTTCTTGCTACAATTTTCCCCATATTTTCATCTCCTTCAATCATATTTTCCTCATGTCTCAGTGTTTCAATATCACCATTTGGCTCCTCCTGTTTTTTATATTCTAGGGATAGACTTTTAAATGGGTTAGTCGAAGAAGAGGCACCATACTGAGCTAAAGTTTTAGAGTTATTGACTCTTCTTTTCCCTTGATTTTACCCCCTTTTCTGAGTGTGCCATTGGTTTTCTTGGGTAGAGGTTGTTCCTTCTCCAGTTCCAACCTAAGATTTTTTACAGTCATGGGAAAAGTGTACATATTCATGGAAACTATTACACTTAAACGAAAGTTGCTTGTAGTCAAGAGGTTGGATGTGTTTCCATTCTCCTTCAGTCAAAACAATCTCAGAGGGGAGACTGATCTAGGTCGATATTGATAGCCACCCACCTATTCCAACTAGACCCCCTAGTCAGTTTCATATGTTTTTCAATTGTAGCACAGTTACTAATTTTGGCAAATTTTCAGGTCCTAAACTTTTGAAGCTGTTTTGAGGCACTAAACAACATTTTTTGGGGAAAAACAATGATTACAATTGCAATCATGTCAATAGCTTTATTCCTCAGAGAGATGTTTCCAACGAGGTATCATACGCATCAAATGGAGATAATATGACCAAGTTACGACCTCGGGAAGTTGGCTACCCAATTAACCCCAATAGGATCCATAAACTCTTGATGTTACATCTCATCAGGTTAGGGTTTTGGTTGTTTAGGATTTTGTCTTATTGTTCAATAATAGAAAGGCCCTTGAACCTCATTTTAACTTAGCTTAGAGGCATATAGCCTAGAGATAAGCTACCATCCCTAGAGTTAGTCTTATTTCCATTCTCTTTGTAAGCATACTTCAGTATTTTTCTATTAATGAAATGAAGTGTTATTTCTACTACCTCTCTGCATTTATGGTTATATCTGTAATTTTTTGCGTTCATGTTTAAATCTGGATTAGTGGTATCAGAGGGGTTTTCTCTTTCTCTATTTTTCTTTTCATGTCCCCAACGAGGTTGGGATATAAGGATTTAGGGCTCGATCTAGTTGAACCGTTGCAAGATTAGCCTCGTAAACCCTGATGAGCACCCATGCAGGAGAAAAGAAAGACGAGGGAGAAGGATATCCTATCAAAATGTTGCTCAAGGAGGCACTCGAGAAATAAAGGAACACGATGATGGATAACTTTTCCTAGATCCTTCAATGGTTTCCCACCGGAGATGCATCCACATCCAACAACCACTCTGGAGGCTCCACTCCTTTTAAGGTACAAGTAAACTTTGACATTGCCATAATTGAGGGCCAAATAGATGCAGATGCCATAGATGAATGGTTAAATCTGTTAGAAGGATATTTTTCTTTTCATGATTTTTCTAGTAGGGAAAAGATCACTTGTGCACTTCTCAAAGCTATCTCCCACATTGAGGACTAGTGGGAAACCTACTGCAAGTAGGAGGATGAAACTACAGCCTCACAATTTTCAGCTGCATCCACTTGGAATTCATTGTGGGATGCCATCAAGGAGCAGTACTACTATTAAAATTGGCAACTAGGGCCAAACTCCCTGTGGGTCATCTTATTTATGGCAGCTGATATTTTTCCTGGATCCCTCTCATCAAGAGGTGTAGTACTGATCTAAATATCATCCAATTCTGATAAGTATTTATGAAGATATGAATTTATTTTGATTATGGACAAATTGTCAAGTCGACCAGCAACTTATTTAGGCACAGAAGCCCAACAATCACGTCTATTCAACCCTATGTTTTACTTTAAATAGAAGAGGACTTGAAGTCATTTGACACACTCATGGACTCTTCATGTGATCTCCTCCTCTCCACGTCTTTGGGTTTTGGTGAAGGAGAGACACTAAGAGTATATGTTGGCCTATGTAAGAATGATTCCCTAGATCTAAACACAGTTATGGAAGAAGCCCTAGAAGTTGTCATGGAGAATTCTATACATAGCAAGAAGAAGTCTCACATTCGGTCTACAATTGATGCGAATGAGACTATGCTTGGGACAATGAAAAGGAGACAAAATCTAGCCTCAATCCTAAGAAGGGTGCCCTATCCACAGTTAGGAAAATAGGCCAGTGAGTTTGAAGAGACGTTTTCAGGTAACCAAGTGCTGGAAGGGGGGCCGAAGCACCATGTTGGAGGGCTGCAATAGTAAGGGACTATTCTGGGTTAGTAAATGCAAGGATTCCTCCTAAAACAAGCTGAGTAAGGGACTGTTCTATTGTGACTAGGCCGTAGACCTGTAGGTGTTGTTTTGAGGATCAAACAAAGAGCTGTAGGTGCCTCCTCAAATAACGAGGTCACATAACTTGAAAAGAAGAGGAGGTCGCACAAATTAGAGGTGTGTTTTGGGCATGACTTGGATTGCTATAGGTTATAGTGAGAGCCCTAACTAGTGACCAAAACACTGCCCATAAATAGAAGTTCAAAGTATGGTAACTTGTGCTTTGACTTGTTTGATTGGAGAGGTCTCTTCATTGATAAGGAGATTCTATACACTATCACATAGGAGCTGCAATGTGCTAGTAATGGGATAGCTACAATAACATGTGGTAGCTAAGGTACAATGGGACAACAGAAATAACATGCAGCAGCCATGGCTCAAAGGTCTGCTGGAAGGAATCAAAAACTATAACCTAGCTTCTTTGCTAGGCTGCAAGCCATAGCAAGCAGCTAAGGCTGATATACTTATTGCTGCATGATGTAACAACAAGTGACAGGTGCAATCATAACAAAATGCAAACATAGTAGACATTGAGTGTAGACTAGCAATGAGTACCAACACTGGGTACATATCTGTGATAAAGAATAGCTCAATGATTAGAGCAGATCAATGACAGGAGTAGCAACATGAAGTGCATAGCATGGTCATGATTAGTGCAACATGGTGCAGTACGTAGAGGTGGATCAAGTGGACAAGATGCAACACTATGATAGGTGAATGAGTCACCTTAGAGAATCAGTTGAAGCAACATGTCTTCAACTGATCTCATATAGATATAGAAAGTCAAAGTGTTGACTTCTGTTGTAAATGTACTATCTCTCTCTCTTTCTATATTGAACTATTGAAAAACATAAAAGAAGAATTGATCAAGGACTCCCCCACATTGGGGTTTGTCCTTGGCTGGTGCCACATCTTGTGTCCTCTTGTCTTGGCTTGTCTTCTGCAATTTACGTTTATGTTCTATCTGCAGTTTACTTTAATGTTGATGTGATTACTAACTATGAAAATAAAATAAATTGCTCTAGCATAGAACATACCTAAAATTAACATGGTATCAGAGCTGAGGTGAAGATAATTCCCAAGCAAGAGTGAAAGAACAATCACCAACCACAGTTGGGAAAGGACAAAAGGATCAGTGGATTCCTCATCCCTCTTCAAATTCACCGAGGGTGAAGTTGAAGCAAAGAATATTATCAGAATGGCACAATGGAAGTTTCTGATGGCCTAACTAAAGATCACTTTGTTGGGAAGTTCGGATCTAAGGGTGGAAGGAAAGGTGGATGCCTTAGTTGCAATAAGTTCGGCCATTATGCGAAGGAGTTTCTGAATGGAAAAGACACATCTCTTGATGAAGATAGTAATCATTCCAGGGACATCTTCAATGATCAAAGGAATGATAGGTAATGCAGGTCATCAAGGAACCCCAGGTATGAAGAATCAAATGTTGTTTATGATAAGATAAAGAAGCATTATCTTGTATTGGCTCTCTCTTTCAGATTCTTTGGGAATTTTGCTTATTGATTGTAGTGCTTCAAGGCACTTCATCGAATAGATGGGTGCACTCTCTAATTTGGTAGAGATGGAAATAATCGTGGGATTATACTTGGAGACGATGCCACCTATCCCAGAAAGGGTGTAGGGAATGTAATCCCTCAATTGAATGAGGGTAACTCAATTCATTTACAGAATATTTTTTATGTACCTGATTGCAAGAGGAACCCGGTGTCCATTTCAGCAATGGAAATCAAAGGTTTCAGGGTGGCACTCATTAATGGAAAGATACTTGTTTGAAAATAGAATTTTCAAAGATGATTTTTAGTTTAGGGTTGTATCAAGTTGTAGGAAGTCCATTAGGGACCATGTCCATTGACACATAGCACTAAAGGTATGTGAGTCAGATGGTGACAGGGATGCCTAAATTCAAAAAGAGCATGAAAGTACATGTCTAAGATGTACCAAAGGAAAATATTACAAGGGGACCATTCCACTCATGTAGTAGGTCCACAGGTTTGGAACAACCCGAGGAGTTTGAGATTCATGATCGGGAATCTCGTGTATACAGGTGGAAGAAAGCCCTCTATGGCTTGAAGCAAAACTCCTTGGGCATAGTATGAGAGGATTGATAGCTATCAGATGAAGCTGAGATTCACTAGGAGTGAAACCGATCCAAACCATTACCCAAAGGTTGTGGATGATAGACCTCTCATAGTAGCACCTTATGAGGATGACCTATTTCAATCAGTTGTAGAACCTCTCACTTGCAAAAGTAAGATGGAGTTGGATTCCGAATGTGGAATGGTGAACTGCAAGCCTGTGACTACCTCAAGGATCTTAAATTTCAGAAGTTATATGGTGATTATGTCGGACTAGATTTGGGAAATGCCTAAGAGTTTCATAAACTCATTCGCGTTGATCTTCTTGGTGAACTTCCATCTGGACATATGTTTTGTAGTTAGCATGGTGAGCTCATATTTGGTTGAACCTCATTGGATTGGTCCTAAGAACCTTCTGAGATATCTTCAGGGCACAATCTCTCATGGATTGAGATACACTCCTGGAAATATGAAACTGCATGATTATTCGAATGTTGACTGGGTAGGCAATGTGGAGGAACACTAGAGCACTTCTTAGTGCTGATTCTCTTTGGATTCTGCTTTGATATCATGGATGAGCAGGAAGCAAAAGTCAATTGTTATAAGCACCACTGAGACTGAATACATAACTACAAGTATGATCTTGTATGAAGCTGCTTGGTTGAGGAAGCTCTTTAGTGAGTTGTTTGTACACATGATGAATACCACTGTGATTCTCTGTGACAACCAGAGGTTAGATTCGATTATTGAGGAATCCTGTATTCAATGATTGCTCCAACAGATAGACATCAGATACTACCTTATCTGTGATATCGTAAGTCAATGATCAAGGAAGCTCCATCATTGTGGGATGATGTACAGGTCGCTACACTTTGTCAAAGCCCCGGGGGAAATATCAAATCTGTGATTTTCCCGAATGACTTGGAGTCATCGAGAGACCCTTGTAAAAGGGTCCTACATGTTGCATACATTGAGCTCTAGGAGCTATGGGGGCTTGGGGTATGTACTAAAGCAACATACGACCACAGGGTGACTCACCCTCCCCTGGTGGTGCGCTATGAACAGGATGATTAGTTCTCCTGTGGGCCAAGATGATTCGTTCTCCGTGGAAACTATGGAACAAGATGATTCGTTCTCTTGTGGGCTAGGATGATTTGTTCTCCGTGGAAATTTTGGAATAGGATGATTCATTCTCTGTGGCGATTGTGGAATAGAATGATTCGTTCTCCTGTAGACCAGGATCATTAGTTCTCTGTGGCATCCACTGGATAGGATGATTCATTCTCCTGCGGACAGTATGAATAGTTCTCCTGTCGAGGCATCCTACCCATGCAGTCTGGGACTCATGGGAAGTACCTCTCATCTGAATAATGAGTAGAGAAATTAGGATAAGGACCATAGTAGCACCGATGGACACATCATTGTATCTATCGTACTCCCTATGCTAGGATGACCTACATTGATCTGGGATCAACGATACTGGTCTGAGACTAGTGAGAGTGGTACACCCTCTGAAACTTACTTTGGGTCAGTAGAGGACTGGTCTGGGACCAGTGAAAGTGGTACACACTCCAGACTGACTTCAGGTCAGTGGAGGATGGTATGAGACATTCTCAATTTATTCTTCTTCTTCATGGTTCAGCAGAACAGAGCAGAGCTGAGTAGAGCTGAGCAGAGCTAAGCAAAGCTGAGCAGAGCTTAGTAGAGCTTAGCAGACCCGAGCAAAGCAGAGCAGAGCAATGCAAATGGCAAAGATAGTACGGTTGGACATATGGATCAACGGATGGAGTTCTCCCTAGTTGAGAGGGAGTGTTAAAATTGGCAACCAGGGCCAAACTCCATGTCGGTCATCTTATTTATGGAAGCTGATATTTTTCTTGGATCCCTCTCATTGAGAGGTGTAGTATTGATCTAAAGATCATCCGATTCCGATAAGTATTTATTAAGATATGAATTTGTTTTGATTATGGACAAATTCTCAAGTCAACCAGCAACTTATGTAGGCTTAGAAGCCCAACAGTCACGTCTATTCAACCTCTACATTTTAGTATAAATAGAAGAGGACTTGAAGTCATTTGACACACTCATATACTCTTCATGTGATCTCCTCCTCTCCACGTCTTTGGGTTTTGGTGAAGGAGAGACACTTAGAGTATACGTTGGCCTATGTAAGAATGATGCCCTAGATCTAAACGCAACTATGGAAGAATCCCTAGAAGCTGTCATGGAGAAGTCTATACGCAACAAGAAGAAGGCTCACATTTGGTCTACAGTTGATGTAAAGGAGATTGTGCTTGGGACAAAGAAAAGGAGACAAAAGCTAGCCACAGTCCTAAGAATGGTGCCCTAACCACAATTAGGAAAACAGGCTAGCGAGTTTGAAGGGGCGTTTTCAGGTAACCAAGTGTTGGAAGGAGGGCCGAAGCACCATGTTGGAGGGTCGCAATAGTAAGGGACTATTCTGGGTTAGTAAATGCAGGGATTCCTCCTAAAACAAGCAGAGTAAGGGACTATTCTGTTGTGACTAGGCCGCAGACCTATAGGTGTTGTTTTGAGGATCAAACAAAGAGTTGTAGGTGCCTCCTCAAACAATGAGGTCACATAACTTGAAAAGAAGAGGAGGTTGCACAAATTAAAGGTGTGTTTTGGGCATGACTTGGATTTTTGTAGGCTACAGTGAGATCCCTAACCAGTGACCAAAACACTGCCCATAAATAGAAGTTCAAAGTATGGTAACTTGTGCTTTGATTTGTTTGATTGGATAGGTCTCTTCATTGATAAGGATATTCTATACACTGTCACATAGGAGCTACAATGTGCTAGTAATGGGACACCTGCAATAACATGTGGAAGCTATGGTACAATGGGACAACAACAATAACATGTGGCAGCAATGGCTCAAAGGTCTGCTGGAAGGAATCAGGAACTATAGCCTAGCTGCTTTGCTAGGCTACAAGCCATAGCAAGCAGCTAAGGCTGATATACTTATTACTACATGATGTAACAACAAGTGACAGGCGCAACCATAATAAAATGCAAACATAGTAGACATTGAGTGCAGATCAGCAGTGAATACAACACTGGGTACAGATCCATGATAAAGAACAACTCAATGATTGGAGCAGCTCAGTGATAGGAGCAGCAACATGAGGTGCATAGCATGGTCATGATTAGTGCAGCGTGGTGCAGTAGGTAGAGGTGGAGAAAGTGGACAAGATGCAACACTATGATAGGTGAAGGAGTCACCTTGGAGAATCAGTTGAAGCAACATGTCTTCAAAGTATCTCATATAGATATAGAAATTCAAAGTGTTGACTTTTGTTGTAAATGTACTATCTCTCTCTTTGTCTCTACTGAACTATTGAAGAACATAAAAGAAGAATTGATCAAGGGTTTCCCCACATTGGGGTTTTTCCCTAGCTGGCGCCACATCTTTGTCCTCTTGTATTGGTTTGTCTTTTGCGATTTATGTATATGTTCTATCTGCAGTTTAGTTTAATGCTGATGTGATTGCTAACTATGAAAACTAAATAAATTGCTCTAACATAGAACATACCTAGAATTAACAACTACCCTGTTAGAAGCTATGAGGATAAATACTTAAAGTCGACCACACTGCGGTAGGGAAAGGACCAAGGCGTGCTGGAGTTTACCAATTTTTCATACACTTCACACAAAGTTGGGTATCAAGGATTCAGAGCAGAATTTGGTACTCAAATACCATGGTTGCCTACACAAGTACATCCAGGATGAGATGGAGTCCTTGGACATCCCCTCGCTTTTCATGGTGTATCGATATGCTATCAAGAGCGTGCAAAATTTTAAACAAAAGAAGAGAGACTTTGGATCTGTGAATCCGAAGAACAAAGGACAAAGCTAAGGCAGGGTTACCGAAGAAAACCCGTCGAGGCTGCAAGAAAAGAACACTAGCACAAAGTCAAAGAAGGACACAAGGAAGTGTTGTGAGTTCCATAAGAGCCCCACTCACAACACAAGTGAGTGTTAGACCAAGCAGTTGCAGGTGGCTGAGTTGAAGGCTTTAGAATCATATGCATGTTTCGACCCTGAGTCAGAACTTGACAAGAGGATTGATAAAGGGAAGGAGATTATTGATGAAGAGCCTAATGCAACTGTTGCCAGCACCAAGATCCAAGAGAATGAGCCTGAAGATCTAGAGGAGGGGGAGCATCTTTTCCACTCACAAATGTGGGTGAAGGGTTTTCCGCTGCAATTCATTTTTGACAATGGTAGCCAAAAGAACCTCATTTCAGCAGAGGTAGTGAGGAGGCTAGGCCTACTGACCATACCACACCCACAACCATACAACATTGGGTGGATTCACAAAGGATGAGATCTTTGAGTCGGTCAACAATGTCGCCTTCCCTACAGCATCAAGCCCGTCACAGATGAGGTATTGTGTGATGCTGCTCCTCTCGATGTTTGTGATGTATTATTAGGACAACCATCCTTGTGGATGAACATGTTGTATATGAGTCTAGACCTCACTTTGTGATTATTTATTTGGGTAATACATTATACATGATACCAAAGGTAGCCCCACCTACCGCCACCTCTATGATCTCTACCAAGAAATGTAGTAAGATCATCTTCCAAACAAGGAAATTTATTTTTTTCTTGGTTCACTCTCAAAGTAAGGGAAAGATCGTAGCCACATCCATGGCCCCCGGGAAGGTAGCAGAAGCAGGTGGATAGGGTCATGAAAGAATACAGGGACATCTTCTCCTCACCCACAGGGGTACTGTTGCACTGCTAAGTCAAGCATTCGCTCGATCTTACTCACAGAGCACCTCTACCCAACGGGCCGATATATCGTCACTCCATTGTGGAAAATGCCAGGTACAAGCAGCAATGTGATCAACATCGGGTGCCACATAAGTTTCAGGTGGGCAACAAAGTCTGGTTGCATTTACAGAAAGAACGCCTTACAAGAGCCCATCGAAAACTCATACCACTTTGATATGGTCCTTACACCATTACCAAGGTTGTGCGAAACAATGCTTTAGAGCACAACATTCCTCCATTCCTTGGTTTGCAATGAGTGTTCAATGTGGACCTCCCTCAACCATACTTGCCACCATTACTGGACACATCAAAGATTGCAGAACATCTCACCAGGGACTAGGTTCAATAGAAATTTCCTCACCTCATGGAGGCTCTACACACAATGGGGACCATTACTTCCTAAGGGGGGAGGAATGATCCAGGTGGATATTGGTATCCACCCACCTATTCTACATAGACCCCCTAGTCAGTTTCATTTGTTTCCTTAATTGTGGCACATTTTACTATTTTTGGCAGTTTTTTAGGTCTTGAACTTCTGGAACCTTTTTGAGGCCCTAAACTACATTTTTTGGGGAAAAATGATAATTACAATTGAAATCATGTCGACAATTGTATTCCTTGAAGAGATCTTTCCAATGATGTATTGTATGCATCAAACAAAGATAATATGACCAAGTTACGACCCTGGGAAGTTGGCTGCCCAAGTAACCCCAATGGGGCCCATAAACTCTTGGTGTTACATCTCCTCAAGTTAGGGTTTTGATTGTTTAGTATTTTCTCTTATTGTTCAATAATAAAAAGGCCTTTGAGCCTCAGTGTAACTCAGTTCAGAGGCATGTAGCCACCACATCTCTTCTCATAGATAAGCTACCATCGTCGGAGCTAGTCTTATTTCCATTCTGTTTGTAAGCATACTTCAGTATCTAGTTTTATTTGCATTCCCTTTGTAAGCATACTTAAGTACTTTTATATTAATGAAATGAAGTGTTATTTCTATTACATCTCTGTATTTATGGTTATATCTATAATTTGTTGTGTCCCTGTTTAAATGTGGATCAGAGACCTTTCTCAAGGTCCACTTCTATGAATATTTTGGCACACACAAACAATTGGTCTTCCAATTTTGTGTGATCTAGATACATTCCTACACCATTTCCAATAGCCTTTTAGAACTCGCCGCTCCAACAAGAAAGAGGCAATCGAGGAAGCTTGAACCAGATAGGCACAAAAGTATGGATATCCTCATCTAGATTGAAATATATGGACTAGGGATACAAATGCATTCCCTTTGAGCCAAAAACATTTGGCCTATTCTCGAACACAGTTTATCTATCCTCCTTGCACCCAAAGAGAGAAAAAAATTGTTACCAACTGAAACTACACTAAGGTTTCCTTTCATCATGGATTTCTAGGCCTTATTAGACCACTTCTTAATGGACTTTGGCAAGGGCCACATCCCCATGAATTTCCCAACCACGACTCTGTCAAAGAACGTCAAAGAGGTCTTCCAAAATCTTGGAGAGAGAAAAACCAATAGAATATTCTCGGCCTTTCTAACAAATTTTTTTTTTGCTCCTTTGGCCTAGGTTTATATTTTAGCTTGAACCAGATAGGCACAACAGTATGGATATCCTCGTCTATATTGAAATCTAAGGACCAATCATACAAATACATTCGCCTTGAGCCAAAAAAAATTGGCCCATTCTCGAACACGATATATTTGTCCTCCTTGCACTCAAAGAGAGACAAAAAAATTGTTACCAACTAAAACTACACTAAGGTTTCCTTTCATCATGGATTTATAGGCCTTATCATACCACTGCTTAATGGACTTAAGCAAGGGTCACATGCCCGTGAATTTCCCAACCACGACTATGTCAAAGAAAGTGAGAGAGGTCTTCCAAAAGCTTGGAGAGAGAAACACCAATAGAATATTCTCAACCTTTTTAAAAAATTTCGTTTGTTTCTCCTTTCACCTAGGTTTGTTTTTTAGCATCAAAATCAAAGCACCGAAGGTGGTCTCCTCATTGCCAAGGGAAGGGGCCCCTCCCGAGCCCAGAGACATAGGAAATCAACGAGGAAGACACCAACAATAGCAACATGATAGGGCTCAAGATGTTGTAGCGCAGTTGTAGAGTTGATTACCTTTCAATTTTAATTAAAATAATTGATTGGTTTTTTGAAATATTATTCACTGTGACAAAAAAATTAATGTTTCTATGGTAAATGTGATGTCTGGTTTTGTCAAAAGAATGTTTGGTAAAAGCTGATTTTATAAAATTTTTATACCCAAAGTATCTTTTTCAATATATGTTTCATGACTCTATGTAGGGTATTAACTCTATTTTAATTGATCTTTTTTAATATTTATAATAATGGGTTTATTTATATTAATAAAAATGTGCTAGGATATATGAGAAGTATATTTATATTTCTTTGATAATAAATGCAACAAAAATTCAAAAATTAATATAAGTTGTTTTATAATATTTTTTTATAATATTTGTTATATTGTAATTGTAATTAACTATGTTATTGATCCTTCTATGGGCATATAAATATAAATGGGAAAATACTAAAACAAAAATGTAATTATAATTGAAAATACTAGTTGATGAAACAATGAAGCCTTGATATAATACAAACCATGTAAAGCCACGAGGAGGAGGGAAGAAAACAAGTGGAGCTTGGAGGCAAATAGTTGTGAATGGATTATTAGCTAATCCAAATGTTCACAAGGATCAAGATTGTCAACCTTTCCCAAGAAAATGTTTGGAGGGAAGGTGTGGTTATAAATACATGCAATTATGAGAGGAGTGAGAAACGATTCCAAAACTTCTCAAGGGCATGTGTAGCATACCATTGACCAGCATGACTAGACTTGGCAAAAAACCTACCAAAGAAGAAGCTTGAGAAAAATCGACCCATGAAAGAAAAGGAAGGAGAGACTAAAGTTTCCTTACATGAGAGGAAACATTTGTGGAGGATATAGAGAAGAGCATAGCACTAGGGAATAGAGAAACAATATCCCTAACACTTATGGAGAATGAAATGAGAGCGAGTATAAAAGTAGAAAGGAAGAACAAAGAAGAAAAGGAAATTCTTTAAGGAAAGAAGAAGAGAGATGAGAGGAGGCTCCTGTATGAAACAGGAAGAAAACCTTGTGCATGAATCATGACCATGGGATATTTGTGAGTTAAATTATTATGTGTGTCCTTTTCCTAAGCCAAAGGGTCAAATGAATTGCTAAGGAATTATTGATGTTATGCACTAAGGAAACAAATAGAGGTGTCAAGGAACTCTTGGCTAAGTGAAGGGTTTTCCTTGTGTTGTGCAGGCTCCATAGTGGACACCTTGTGAATGAGAATAGACCTTGGCTCTATAGGTTGAAAGACACTATATAGAGCTTTGAGTGGATGAAGGAGAGTTGTCTTTATCCTTACACCACTAGTAGCCTAGGGGATGTTTCTTCTGGGGTGTTTGTTGTGTAAAGAAGCTGAGAAACCACCTATACCAACTATTAAGAACTTTAGGCCTAGTGTGCACTTAAAAGAATTGATGAGTTAACTTGATGAAGGAGAATGGCTTTCATGACTCTATACTACATTGTCAAGAAACATTTCCCTCGTCGCTTCTTGGTTTGGCTGAGGGGTGGCCAACAAAAATAAATATTGTAGTGTAGCTAATCCTATGGTGGGTTTTAACATTACTCACCCTTCATTAGTTGTAGAAAACATAGTATCTTGATTAGATAAGCACCCTTGTCGACTTCATCCATGTAATGTAAACTATGTTAACGAAAAAAATGATCAACGCTTAAATGTATTGTGATTATGTTCTTATCGACTTAATGGGAAATATAGCCTATATGATGTTTATTTATGACGTGACACAATAGATCTCACTCAAATGGTTGTATAATACTCATGTGCCCCTTATTCAATCTTTAATATATTCATGTGTCATGCCTTTCATGTTATGGATAGGAAGTAAATGACACATTAAGCATGGGACTAAAAGGTTTCTAGTCCTAATCATGGGTAGCATTCATAGTTTATCATCACATAAACTGGAGAAGCTTCAAACTAGCTAAAGTAGTCAAAGGGTCTTGTAATTGATCTGTATAGGCATGGATAGAAGCCTTGATTCAGAAAGGGAGACTGAAGGGGAAGAGTCTTTTTTAGAACATATAATCAAAGAGATGAAAGAGTTCACTAAAGGAACATTGGAGTTGTTGGAAGCTGGATGAAGGTTTAAATTAACCATAATGAACACTAGTGTAGACTGTTGACCAATTAGAAGGTTCTCCCTAGTATGAAATGAGGGGTAGGGAGACCTCAAAACTTTTCAATAATCCCTCTTTAGCTTTTGATATAGGCTAAGGATTCTCTCTACAATCCAACCTTACTTAAGATGGAATTTGGGGTGTGATCCTTTTGTTTGACGCTAAAAAAAAATTGGAATGAAGTCCACTAGCATGGAATTCTATAGAAATCCTAGGTTTGGAGGCCTTGGACTTAGCCCTTAGTCACATGGCCAGCACAAGGCTATGACTAAGATCCAATCTAAAGTAGCCTTATATGAATACCAAAAGCCTAGTAGAAATCAAAATAAATTCCTTTGGCACACTAGTATGGCACATTCCAGTCGATGGACATAACGTGACACAAAAATATTTGTTTACTAAGCATGTTAGTAGATGACACCAGAGTATCTCTTCCACAATTTTCCTCTTTACAAGAACATATTGTTGGGTATGTGTTATCTTTTTTACATGATTATCCATGTCTGGACCCCATTTCCTAATGAGGGGGCTTACCCCATCGTATAGCTATCAATGTGGGGGGTATAAGGGGATGGAAACTCTTTTATGAACCCCCCCCCCCCGGTAGAGGGTTTTGAGGGAAACACCTTCGAAGTGAAACTTTTAAAATTTTCCTTGTAAAATAATGTAATTTCATAGTAAATTTGGACCGTTCATCATTACGTCATAGATCTCATGGTAGAAGTTATGTTCGGATTTTTTTCCCTAGAAGGAAACCCTCTTTTAAGAGGATATTGTATAACAACTAAGTAATAATTGAGAGATATAGAAAAATTAGTCTAGTTTTTTTGGATTTGGGTTTCCAAGTTAAACTTTATATGGAAATTGTGTGTTTATATGTGTGTGTGTGTTCTATTGAATATTTAATGTTTTATATTGAGAATATATTCGTAGAAATTATCTGTGTAGGGTTAAAACCTAAATTTGGTATCAGAGTAGTTTTGGCTTCAAGGGGATGCCCTTCTGGCTAACAGGTTTTTCTTGGGCCTGTGGTAGATCCTGTTATAGTGGGAGATTTGTGAAATATTCTTATGGTGAAAGGAAATGGTGATTAATGCAAATATGGAGATTAAGATATTCAATGGAAAAAAAATTGAGATGTGGAATCTCAAGATGGAATATTTGTTGGTAGAAAAAGATCAGTTGATCACAGTGGATTTGGGTACTAAACCAATGAAAATGTGGATAGAAGATTGGACCAAGATGGACTAGAAGGAAAAGAGTACAATATGATTGTGTCTCTCAAATTTAGTATTATTGAATGTTTCAGGACAAGTTACAACAAAGGCGTTGTGGGACAAGTTTGGGACTTTGTATTAGTCTATGTCCCTAATGAAAAAATTGTTCCAACAAAAGAAGTTGTATAATCTATGGATAAAGAATCGAGGATCGATGAATAAGTATTTAAACGTCTTCAATATAGTGTTAATTTATATATTATCTATTAATATTAATATTTCAAATGAAGATAAGTGCATCAATTTATTGTGTTCTATACCAAATTCATGGGATAATCTAGTTGTTTCCATAGGTAGTAATGCATAAACCTTAAGGTTTGATATTATAGTCTCATCCTTGATTTCATAGGAAATGAGATAGAAAAACATGTAAAGTCAAATTGGAGGCTCCTTTTCTATAAGAGGATGCTCCCAAAATATAAATATAAATAAGTCCTTAAGTAGGAGATATAAATCTATAGGAAAATTGTAAAGGTATGTTCAAAATGTGGAAAATAAGGACATTGCAAGAAAGACTATCAATCCAAAACCATTGAGAAAGGGAAGGGATATGATGATACTCCTTCCGTGAAAGAAAAAACCTCCTTGGATGGAGGGGATGTGTACTTGGCTTCTTCAAGTACATATGTATATCATGAGGCATGGATCGTTGAATCAAGTTCATCCTTTCATATGACTCCCCATAGGGAGTGGTTTTCTGAGAATGAAAGATATAATGGTGATAATTTTTTCTTAGGAGATGAATAGACAACTAGAATCATAGGAAGAGGCAAATTCAAGTTGAAGCTCATGTGTGGAAGGATTAGAACACTACTTGGTGTTTTACACATCTCAGGATTGGCCAAAATTTTTATTTCAGTAGGTGCAGGTGTAAAAACAATGTTTGAAAATGATATTTATAGGATGGTTTGAGGGGAAATGGTATTGCTAAGGGGAATTCAGATTGAAATTTTGTACAAGATGCTAGGAATTATTGTTATTGATGGGTGCAATAGTTTCATTATTCCTAAGAGTGCATCAGAAGAAGGAAAAATTCTAATAGTCTCTATGGAAAATACTATGTTGTCTGCATCAAATACTAGCACATAATACAGAGAATGGCCTTCAAGTATTACATGGTAATGGTATGGTAGAAGATATGTCAAAGCTCTCTGTAGATTTTTATTTTAGTGAATATTGTTTATAAGTGAAGTAAAATCAAGTGAGATTCTCCTCTACTTCTTAAAGAGTAGAGGTAATACCACACCTAGTGCATAATTATGTGTTTAAATATGTTGATCCCATAAATGGGTAAATATATCTACTATGTCTCATTATAAATGACTTCTCAAGGAATAAATGGATATATTTTCCCAGGAGTAAATCTGAAGTCTTTGAAATATTTAAGGATTTTAAGGTTGTAGTGGAAAATCAATTAGAGAAGAAAATAAAGGTGTCGAGGACAGATAATGGTGGATAATTTTGTGAGAAGAATTTGAAGAGTTTTATAAGAAGTGTGGTATATCATGGCAGAATAATACTCCATACAAACGTCAAAAGAATGAAGTTTCACAAAGGATGAAAAATACGTTGATGGGAAAATAAAGGAGCATGCTTAGTGTTGTCAAGTTAGGATAAGAATTCTAGGCAGACGTGGTGGATATTGCATGTTACCTTGTAAAATAAATCATCCTCATTAGTGTTGGATGATAATTAAGTTCGATAGTAAATCTAAAAGGTGCATCTTTATTCGTTATAAACATGGTTTGAAAGATTATAATCTTTGGAACCCAAAAACTAAGAAGGTTGTGTATATCCGAGAAGTGTTATTTAGAGAAGTCAAATATTCTATCAAATATAATGTCCTACCAAGGGAGAAAGAACTAGAGAAGATATAGTTTCAACTTAAGGATGATGAATCAGACTCTACAAAAGAATATAATTAAAAGAAGAAGAACCACATATTTTGGTTTTGAGGAGAATATTTTGAGAAAGAAGGCAATAAGAAAGGTAAACTCCACTTATTTTCTGTTTAAATTTTGCTTTGTTTATTAATGATGATATTGGAAACATTAGGGAGGAAATGGATTCAAAGGATGGAAAACTCTAGAAAAAATCCATGGTTTAAGAAATGCTAGCCTTGGACAAGAATGAGGCTTGGGATCTAGTGGAGTTTACAATTGGAAAAAAACCCATTGATAACAAATGGGTGTTTAAGAATAATTTGAATGCAAAAGGAAAAGTGGAGAAATAAGAAGTTAGATTAGTAGCAAAAGGTTGTTCCTAGGTCGAACAAATTGACTTTTGTGATTTTCTCTCCTATTGCCAAGTTAATTTATATTAGATTTCTTTTATCTATTTATTTTGCTTTTGATTTTGAGGTAGAACAAACATGAAGACAACATTCCTAAATGGGTATTTGGAAGAAAATATTTACATAACGAAATCATAATACTTTGTAGTGAAGGTAAATAAAGTGTTGTTATGCAAGTTAAAAAAGTCCTTATATGGGTTAAAGCAATAACCAAGGATGTGGTATAAAAATTTTGTACATATATATATTGGGATTTGGCTTCACAAGGAGAAAAACAATTCACTGTGTATATTCTTATTTATTTGGTATTGTATGTGGATGATATGTTGCTAATTTTAAATGATGCAAAAATTTTCCATGATGTGCTAACTCAATTTTCCTCTAAATTTGACATGAAGGATTTTGTGCCACAAATTTAATTTTGGACATGGAAATTAAAAGAGATCAGGAAAAGAGGAAGTTTTTGTTAAATTAGAGGAATTATATTGAGATAATATTGCAAAGGTTTAATGTGCAAGAAAGTAAATCAATAAAGGTCCCTATTCATATAGGTGTAAAGTTATTTACAGATCAATGTCCCAAGACATAGGAAGAGGAAGAGAACATGTATCGAGTTCCATATGCCATGTAGTTGGAAGTTTGATGTATGCAATGCTTTGTACTAGACTGAACATTATACATGCAGTGGGAGTATTGAGAAGGTATATGTCAAAACCAGGGAAGGAGCAGTGGATAGTACTAAAAAGGGTTTTCATATATCTGCATAGCACTACTAATTATTGATTGTGTTACCAAGGAAGACCAGGATTGGATAGAGCATTGGACATACATGGCTTTGTTGATCTCGATTGGGATGGAGATCTAGATCTACAAGTCATTATGTGTTTAACCTATTTGGAGGAGCACTCAATTGGATGAGCATGAGACAATCTATAGTGACACTCTCAACTATAGAAGTTGAATACATGGTAGTTACTCATGCAAGCAAAGAAGTAGTTTGGTTATAGAGATTGTGTTTAGGTATTGAGTTCGTACAACAATCTATAAGGATAGATTGTGACAATCAGAGTGCATTTTTCTTCGCAAATAATCCTACTTATCATTCAAAGACAAAACATATTGATGTTCAATATCACTTTGCGAGAGATATGTTTGAAGAGAAGAAAGTTATCTTGGTAAACATAGACACTTGAAGAATGTTGCAAATTCATTGAAAAAATCATTAAGCATTGGGAAGTTCTTTTGGTGTAGCAAAACGATGGGCGTTACTTCCCTGAATTGTTGATTATGTACTCCTATGACCACTTGTATGCAAATAAAACAAAAAGTGGGAGAACGTCAGGTATGTGTTATATTCTTTGCATGTTCAGTCATTTTTGGACCCCAATTCCTAACAAGGGGGCTTGCCCCCCTATAAGACTATCACCATGGGGGACCCAAGGGTGCTTGGGGGGGGGGGGAACACTTTTATAGATCACCCCCATAGTGGCAGTTTTTGTGGGCAATTCCCCTGAAGCGATTTTTTTTAGAAAATTTGCCTTGTAAAATATTGTAATTTCATAGTCAATCTAGACCATTCATCATTAGGTTGCAAATATGACATTAAAAGTTATATTAGAGTTTTTTTCCCTTTAGGACAACCCTCTTTTAAGATGGAATTATATAACGACTAAGTAGTAATTGAGATATATAGAAAAATCAATCTAGTTTTCTTGGTTTTGGGTTTCTAGGGTAGAATCTTTATGCAAATTATATGTGTGTGCTATTAAATATTTTATGTTTTATATTAAAAATATGTTTACATGATTATAAGTGCAAAATTAAAATCTACACACAACACATTGATCTATACTCTATTTAAAGATTGAAGCTCTTTTGCATAGATAACATGTTTCCCTTCTTCCTTCCTTCCTCCTACTCCTAATTCTTCATTCTTCTCTCTTCCTTTTCATTCCCTCCTCTTATTCTTCTTTGATCACCCCTTCTTCCTCCGGATCTTCTTCTCCTCCTTCCTCTTCTTATTATTCATCGCCCCATATTCCTCTTCTTCCACTTCCTCCTCCTCTTCCATTTACTCACTCTTCTCTTCTATTTACTTGTCCCCTTTTCTCTCCTCTTTTTTTCTCAATACTTACGTATTACCAAAGATTATATTTTTTAGTTAAACTACCAAACCCATATACATCTATTAGAAAATCATGTTTACAAACCAATTTTGGAAGACATGTTATTAATGTTTAAGAATGGAATCTAATTTAAAGTGATAATTTGAGTGCATGTTGAAATAGATCCAAAAACCCAATTTCAATTTGTGGGAAAAAAAAGCTAATAATTTTCATGCAAAGATATCAAATGCAAGACACCCAAGAAAAAATCTCTTAACTGCCAGTTCTCTTATACCTATGTCCATAACAAACAAACCTACATGCATGTTCGAATAGATTGAAAAAAATGTATCACATCGATATGTCCCATAAATTTGTTACAAATCTCCATTCCATCATCCGTCTCTTCAGAGTCTGATCTTATGTACTAGTGGCCTATAGTGTATATCACACTCTATCCCTCTCTTTATCACATGGTCTAATCTTATGTACTAGTGGTCTATAATGTACATCACACTCTATCCAACCCTCTAAAGGATCATATGTTTGTTACAATTATGTGAATATGCAACTACATACTTACGTCCCACCGAAGAAGGTCCCCATGGAGAGTTATTTTTGTTTTTTTCACTATAGAGTTGTATCTTTTAAGAAACATATGGAATTTATCTACGTGTCAAATGAAAATTGGCTTACATGAGTTGTGTTGGTTTACTAAGAAACACAAGGAATTTGTCTGCGTGTCAAATGGAAAACGGTTTACGTGTCGATCCACTGTGTATGTTTTAATTATGAACGAACTATAAATCAATGTAGTTTAACTTGTATATTGACACTTGCCTTTGTCACTTAAAATCTTATCCCTTCCTCCCTCTATTATCCAATCAAAATGTCTTAAAGGCCCTCTAGTCCTCCACGTGGATACTACATGATAGCGTTAAACATGTCCAGTCACGTGTCGCCGTCTTCTCAACTATGCTTATAATATCTTAGTGCACTCTTTTAGGTTTGATGACGTGCCGTTTCGAGCGACCACGTCCTCATCCTTTAGCGTTGATTATCGCTCCACAATGATGATAATATTACGACAATGCCTATGAAAGATTATGTTGACATGGAATAAGATTGTCTCGATAGGGAACCTTGCACACGTAGGCGGCTTTATGGATATTTCAACACTTGGAAAAAATATATTTAGCAATTTGTGAAAACTGATTTATACTTTGTAACATATGAAATATCAATTCGACATCAATATCAATTTAAAGTTAGGAGTGGTGAAGTTTTTTTTGGTCACTCTAGTGTTTGCTGGCATCATTGGCATGATGGGATATTTCGAAATTTCTCCATTTTCCTTTGAATTTACCATAAACATAATCATACATTAAAATCATATATTACGACAATGCCTATGAAAGATTATGTTGACATGGAATAAGATTGTCTCGATAGGGAACTTTGCACACGTAGGTGGCTGAATGGATATTTCGACACTTGGAAAAAAGATATTTAGCAATTTGTGAAAACTGATTTATACTTTGTAACATATGAAATATCAATTCGACATCAATATCAATTTAAAGTTAGGAATGGTGAAGTTTTTTGGGTCACTCTAGTGTTTGCTGGCAGGACGGGATATTTCGAAATTTCTCCATTTTCCTTTGAATTTACCATAAACATAATCATACTTTAAAATCATATAATTTTTGGGTATGTTTCATCATAGAGTTTTACATGTGGCATTATCATTAACTCATTTGACTTAAAATAAATGTATATATACATAGTTATTCTATAAAAACAACAAATTCAAACATAAATACATAGTATAATTACATCAAAACACATATATATAAATAAATAATATAACTACATTAAAATACATAAAAATATGACCTATATCTCTTATGAAATCATCGATTAGCTCTAAATTTTAGACATTCCTCTTAACTATAGACTCCAATCTCAGCAATAGGTCACCATGAGCTAAGGCTGTGATTGTACTAGTGTTAAGGCTTACCTAAAGCCAAGTATGGTCTCACAAACAATACAAGTGTTCTCTAGCCAAGGTACCAAATTCCAACATATAGGCTTTCATTCCCTGTTAACCTACACAATCCAAGAAAGTATGACCCCTTCTCT
This sequence comes from Pinus tabuliformis, assembly GCA_031772625.1. Classification (NCBI taxonomy): domain Eukaryota; kingdom Viridiplantae; phylum Streptophyta; class Pinopsida; order Pinales; family Pinaceae; genus Pinus; species Pinus tabuliformis. The sequence continues at coordinate 1,003,223,496 of CM062813.1, read as the reverse complement.
ACACCCCTCAAGTTATCCCACTACCATTCAATGGCTCCAACATAGGTTGACCAAGAACTCTCAAAGTTTCTTGTCATAAGGAACTCCAACTATGCTTAAGAGTCTCCAAGCACCCTCCAGGATTCACACCTTAAGAAACCATACAAACAATTTTCACTCTAGGGCTCTAGCCTTCATCAAGGAAACTCAATGGAATTGTGAACTAAAACCCCATTAGAATGGATAAGTAGGCTTACATATCTTTTCTAACTCACCTTCAACTTAGATCAATAGGCTAGTAAATATAATGTCAATGGAACTAGCAACATGTAGGTCATGGAAAAGTAAAAGAGTAGAATGGTTCAATTTCCATTAGACACCAGGCTCAAGTATGCATGACCTTACCTTGACACTTGCACCCAAGTAACAAATTTTCCCCACTTGGAAACTTAAGATATAAAACATGTGTATATTGTAGGGAATTTATATCATAGTGTATTTTAACATTAGTCCCTTTAACATTTTGGACTTTGAATATATTTTTCTCTTAGGAAATATATCTCATGGGTTAATAACTTGGGCTAATCCCTTTAGCCTCCACACTTTTCCCTCTCATGGAGTGCTCACCCCATACTCTTTTCATCCCTTGGCTTGAAACTATGATGTTATTTTTATTAACTAACACATATGCACAATTTTACATTGCTAGGCTCATTAGCCTTTTAGTGTATAGGAACTTTAGTCTTTCATCTTTATAAGCACTCTAACTCAAAACATATCGACTTTCCAACATAAGTATCATATACACATGTATATTTACAATGAAGAGATCAAGACAAGGCGTTACATTCCCCTCTCCCTTATTCATGCAGTACCATATTTTCATCCATATCCACATCTATAATTAGAATTCTTCGATAATTGCTTTGATATTTTTATCAAATATGTGCACTCACAGGACTTGGAAGTCTTCTCCATGATTCACATTTACGAATATTCAAAATTGACATGGTTATCATGATATTTATAAGTAAAACACAATAATAAAATATTAGTATATGAAATTAACAAATTCATGTACACTTTGATAAATAGTTTAACTAATAACAAATATTTGAATATATTTTATCTAAGAAGTGGTTCTAGAAATCAAAACCAAAAACATTAGGCTTTATGACACTTGACTAGCAACTAAGTGAAATCATTTCCAAGAATGGTTGTAGAATTCCTTGAATTCACAGATCACATTATTAAAAACTACAAACAAATGAACCTTTGAGTTCCAATAATTACTCAAAATAAGGCTTGTTAAAGTATTCATTGCTAACTTGGGTAACAATACACATCTAGAAAACTTTTATCTCCATCCAACAACTATAATGATTATGGTTGAGAACAATATCTCACATGTAATAATGTTTTCTTATGAAGGTAGATTCAAGTGCCTAACATGTAATCTATGATGCTAACATTTCACTTCTTGAAAGGAATTGACATCTAATTTGATTAACTCAACATGGTCAAGCATAAAATATGTTTACAGTTATTTTCCCGAATTAATTAAAAAGACATCCTTGTGCTTCTGAGCATGGTCGTGCTTATGGTAAATTTTGAGGGAAATTGAGAAATTTCCCAGTACCTCACCATCCAAGTAGGCATCGAGGTGGTCAAGTACGTTATGTAACATCCCCAAATACCAATATGAGACACCCCAAACACCAATTTGAGACATGTTACAACAATTTTGTCTCTGTCTAGTCCATAATATAAAAAATTATCAATCTCACTCATTGATGCTTTAATACCATAATTATAATGTACCTTATCATATGATGTAATTAATTACATATGCAGAATAACATATAAGGTCATGGAAAACCCATACACACACACACACACACACGCGGACACATATATGTATATGCAAATATGAAATTATTTATCAAACATATAACAACTTACACACATAAATACACAACATAAAAAATAATATAAAACATTTACAATATATGAGTAATATTGAATAATAATTTACACCACCAAATTGCTAATGTTAGACGTTCCTCCCAACTATAGGCACTATTGCACATGTCTTTTACAATAGGCAGGTCTTTTACAATAGACCACCCCTGTGCTAAGATTATGAACCAACAAGGAAGAACAATAACTCTATTCTTCGACTCAACCCAGTTTCCCACTAGTCACACAATTTGACCACTCACACAACCATCCCAAATGACCAATTCTCTTTTCCAAATTAGTCTACACTATCCAAAGAAGGGAATCCACTTCTCTATAATGCAGTTCCTCAAGTTATCCCACCTCTTTCTTGGTCTCCAACACAGATTGTTGAGGAAGATCTAATGTTGGATATGCAAAGATTTTCTCTTTTAAATATTGTCACATGGTATGAATGAAGTGACAATAACATATATATCATATTGAGTCATAAATGTTATCATATAGATATATATCTAATAACAACAATTATATAATTTTTTAAAATAATGCGTCTATGATTTACAGACTAGCTTGTGGTTTAAAAAGCCATAACATAAAGACATCTAAATTGTGAATCACACTTGGCTTAAGCCATACTAACCAATCCTTAACATAACTATAATTTTTTTATATCCTCCCACCTACCACAAATTTCAAACCTTAATCACCTTATAGAATAAACTCCTCGAAATCAAATTATATTAACAAAATTTTACAAAATTTATATTATATTAGATTGTAAATTATTACTATAATGAATAGATTAAGCTTCTAATATATAACCTAACGACTTATAAATATTTTTTTTGGGAATGGATGTTGTCCAATGAGCCGTCTATTCAGCTTCTAATATATAACCTAACGACTTATAAATAAATTTTTTTGGGAATGGATGTTGTCCAATGACCCGTATTTCTGATATAGATTTGATTTTGATATTTGGACTATGATAAATTATTTCATATTTTGTAAATGAAAGTAAGGTATAAATTTAAATTAATTACCAACTATATTTATTTGAAGTTATAGTTTGTGATTTAAAATATTTTTGAATGTAAAATTTAATATATTTAGTTAGTAGTTAAAATTTAAATAATAAGTTTTATAAATTTTAGCAATCAAATTATTGCATTGAGGTGAGTTTTTTGTCTTAAAAAAATTCATATATCAATTTGAACTTAACTTAACAATGACCATAAATAGTTATTATTATTATTATTATTATGAATCTCTTTCATACTTCTATTAAGAACAATTATGTTTTTTTAAAATAACATTCGACCCCCCCCACACACACACACACACACACACACATATATATATATATATATATATAAATTTTACAGTGACATAAATAATTTTCTTTACAATTTTTAGCTTTTTTTAACTCAGTATAGAAGAGATGTTGTAATGTCTTGTTATGTGATGTAAATAGTTTGACTTAGTGAAATACAAATAAAATAACAACTCATGGTTTCGACAAGCGCTTATATATATATATATATATATATATATATATATATATATATATATATATATATAATAAAATATGCTTATTTTAATAATAAACATATTTAAAATATATATACAAAATATATTTTTTTACTTAAATCTTACTTTTTGTGTGTTGAGAGGTATTTTACGACTTGGTTATGGAGGTGTCCAAGTTAAATTATTACATTAAAATTATGTTTAAAAGAAAAATAAAAAGAAAAAAATGATTCAATTAATAATAAATCAATTTAATTCACTGTTAGTTATCCTGTGATTATGCTTATATTAATAAAATTATGAATGATTTTTTTGGAGAAAAAATCATAATAGGCACATCGCATTAAAACAAATTTAAATAATAATGATTCTCTCTCTCTCTCTCTCTCTCTCTCTCTCTATATATATATATATATATATATATATAACAAAAAGCATACCAAATTAACTCTTATCTGTTTATGATTATGAAATTGCATTATGGGGCTACCCAATTGAGATCAGACTATTCTTGCTAATTAGGCTTGATATAATTGATGGAAGTAGTTTGCTTGCCTACATCATGAAATTCTCCTTGCTTTGCCTCCATAATGGTCTGAAGCTAAGTGTCCAGATATTGGAGGTCAAGTTGAGATCACGTAGTTGTTTCTATTGAGAGGAGAGAATGTATATTAATGTGTTTGTTTAAACTGATAGTCTATCCACCTTCCTATTTTTCAAAGCTACCTCCAATATAAATGCTTCCTCAATTATCTGTATCTCTAATACCACCATATATCTTCCCTTTATCGTCCATTTCACCAGTTGATTCTAATCTTACATCCCACCAAATTCCTTTGCTAATTCTACAAGTCTTGCTGGTGTGGCTCCTTAAATTCTTGTTTCCCTAAAATGATCCTATGCATACTATATTTTTATTGAGATTCCTATTCCTTATTGTTTCCTTGCTCTCCTGTTAATGATACTAGGGATAACACACCTAAGGCCTCCTTTAATGGGAAATATCATCCCTTGTTGATTCCCCTTAGCAACTTGTGGATCCATGATTATCCCACACAAAGAGCATGTGGGAATGTAAACTTTGTTAATATTAGGTGGGTATTATGTAATCATTTTGCGGGGGAGAGAATGAGTGGGCTCCTTGAGACTTGATATGGGTCAATTGGTATCTCATGGGGTAGACACCACATAAGTTGTTATGCAGTGTGATGATATGATTGCTTCTATTATTTAGTCACATCTCCAATCATTGCATATAACAACCATATTTTTCTTACCACAATTTTTAAATTTCATTTATATTTATTATGGAATTGGAGATTCCATTTGAGTTCCATTTATTGACAATATTTCAGGGGCTAGTTGAATAGCTTAATTTCCTAATTTGTCTAAGGCACAATTCATATATCTTACAACATATTTGACTAGGAAATTTGATAGTGAGCCTACTATATTTGTGATTCTTTTATGATAAACATAAGAGTTTCCATTCTATAGTATTGGTGCCAAAAGTAAGGTGCCTAATTTTAGTGTTCAAGTCTCCTATTATAATAAGGGACCTAGTCAAAATTTACACAACTAGGATTTGACCTTAGAGAAAATCATACATCTCCACTCAGTTATTAGATTATTCACTCAAACTCCATGCATACACATATTCTATTTGTCCTCTAGACTTTTAAAGGACCCCACTCTCCCCACAAAATATACCAAGCTTTGAGAGGAATCAAATATCTCGAGGTGCAAGTATTTCCTCCATTTATATACTAAAAAGGAGGTTTGCATCTTGACACATTTGATTCCTCTCTGCACTTGATAAATCAGGAGTTAAAATGGATCTATTGTTGGCATTGATGTTGTGTTGTAGTGATTGATGGTTGGCATTCATGTCAACCTAGAAATGTATTGCAGATGATTATGTTACAGGTGGATTGAGTGTGTATGTGTGTGAAAAATGGTTTTAGAGAAGCTTGGCTTGTGTGTGGTTATGACAGATGAGTGAGTGTATGGCTTATGTGTAGATGTTATGATTATTTTGCTTGGATTGTTAGTTGCAAGGTGATTTGAAAGTTGTGCAGGTGCTAGAACAGTTTTGGAGTAGGTTGGTAGAGGTTTGGCCTGAGAAGATTTTTTTTCCCTAAATGCTACCACAACTAGATTGATCCACTCTTATGTGTTAGGTTGTAGGCCATTAAATGCAATGATGCAGTCTTATGGGTGTGGTTGTAGCCGATTTTTCCATGTTTTGTGCATGTAGTTGCAGGTTTAAGTATGAGTTAGACATTACCTTGGTCTTTCCCTTGGTATTAAGCATAGGTACAACAATAATTTGGTATTTTCCCTTCGTATTGGTTAGAGGTTGATTTCTATATATATATATATGCGTGTGTGAGTATCATTTCAGATTATTGATGGAGTGAGAGAGTGAGATTCTGCCACATTTTTTTTCTAGCTTGTTTTATATCTATAGTTGTGTTGAGTAGGGTGTTTATCATATTACATATTCAGATCAAAGAGGTTGTTGGGTTGCTCATATTGAGTAGATTTGAGAGACCAATTTCAAAATGCATGAAACATGGTTTGCATGGGAACTAAGCCCCATAGAAACTAAGTGGTCTATACCTAATAGATAAACTTACTACCTTATACATATCCATTTTATAAGCAATATAAGTTTTCACACCACTAGATGTGTGATATTATTTTAATGCCTCATTTTCTGCAATCCATATTACTTATACATATCCATTCATAAGCTATAGGAATTAGGAAAAAGGGGTCTTCGAATAATATCATCTATTGTACTTTGCATCTAGTGGTTTGAAAACTTTTATTGAAATTTGGTCTACACTAATGTGGTTAACCAAATAGAAAAGCTGTGAAATTTTGTTGTAAGAGGTTTCTTTACTTTGAGCTTTATGTTTGATTACAATAAGTAAGTTGTCCAAAACTGTCTAAATTTATTATATGACTATTAATGCACTTTTTGTCATTCAATCTTTTGTTTCTAGTTACGAATTGTACATTATTTCTAGTTTCGAGTGGTACCCATCACCGTGACATGATTTATGATTCCTTTCAATCAATTATTTGCAGCCCCATCCCATAGAACAATCTCTTTCAATTATATCAATATATCGATAATGGAGTGAAATATTGTTTACATATTATCCATGAAATTGTCTCTAATCCTCTCAAGTTAGCATATTCACAATTAATCCATGGAGCTTCACATGGAGTTCATCGTGCACTATGAAAAAAGGTGTAGTTTCCTACCAAATTCATGAGAAATTTAGGGAATTTGGATTGACAAAAACGCTTGTCATTTTGCATCGCAAACTTGTTGAAATGGGGATCCATTGAGAAAATAACCTCACCTCCAAATAAATGAGCATTGGATATATTTAAATTATCCTTGCAACCTTTTGTTTTACATGAATAAGATTCAAGAAGAAAAATGCAAATATAAAATGAGTAGAGTGCGAGACACTAGGAAGATCTCTTAGTTGCAATGTTGGGACATTAGGAATATAATCCATCAAAATTCTCTACTAATTAGTAGTAGGTCATCTCTAATGATAAGTAAAATGAAAAAATAGTTGGGGGTCATGTAGTTGTTAGTAAGTATATGAAGCACACATGTAGAAATATTACCTATTCCTATATAAAGAGAGTGATGGTGAACCTCCAATAGATTAAATGACTATCATCTCTACATTATCAATCATATATTAAATGATTGATATCTCTAAATTATTATTATGATTAAAAATTAAACCATTTGATTCCAACCTTTCCCCAACTTCTTCCTCGTACAAGCATTCCATGGCACCTCTCTTGCTAATTCTTAGATCAACAATAGCTCATCCATTTGATGACCTAAAGCTCAACCTTTGTTTGTTAGTACATATCTAGAGAAAATCCCACAATGATCTCTACACCTCTTGTGATTCAATTTCATACATCATTGCCAACGGTACACCTCACCAAAACACAACATAAATAGATATATATTCCCAAGTATTGAACTTAATACCTGTCATTGCATAATGAGTAGTCAAATTGCAAATATGTAGAACTTTGAGAATCAAGTCTCTCAGTGTGTACAAATGAACAACCTCGATGATTTAGAATGTGATTTAGGATGAATATTCTAGACCAGACTTGGTCATCACATGGCCATTAGTGACCTGGTGCATCCCATCTAGTACCAACGTAAATCACTTGCTTGCTGAAATGCATCTCATAATAAACATGGCTAACACAACAAAAATCATGAGCATTTGCATAATGTGGTGCTCACTTATAATGATCATGGTCATGGTGAGTGGTGATGAATTGGGGAGGAGGAGAAGGGGTAATCCATTGCTATGTAAAAAGTTTTTTTTGTCAATGCAATCATTGATGTTTTTGACAAACTCCTTTAACGTCGCTTGGTTTTATAAGGATTTCTTGTCCAACTTGGTTGGTTCTCAAACATGTCAAGGGATAAAGGAAACTCATAGCCCCACTTTATCCAATAGAAATGGCCACCAAATCCGGAAAGAACTTTCTTGAAAATTAGAGTTCCACCTTACTATTGAGAACTTTACCCAAGGAGTTTTGGCCCATTTTAAGATGACCGAAATCATTAGATTTAAAAAAAATGAGTGGTGGGGATGAAACTTTGCCTACTTGGAAAATCTGTCTTCGTTAGAAATGGGACAATTTGAGTGCCCCTTATCAAATAGTTTAGCCTCATTCTAAGCACTTATTACAGAATATGTCCAAAACAAACCACCATTTGTTGCTTTGTAAATATACCTTGCAGCAAAATGCAAACCAAAAAATTAACTTCCTTGGTTAAGTTGTAAACTTCTTATATACTTTTTATGTCTATATTTATCCCAATCTCCTCCGTTACAATTTCTACCACATCCCCACATTGCCAAAAACTCAAATATCACCTCCATCTCTTCTCCTTAATAAAAAGTCATTAAACTGTAAATTTGAAGACTTAAATAATGTCCACATAATTTCACTCATACAAATAGTTTATATTACAAAGAACAAATACCTCATAAATAACAAGAAGATGCAATTTCACACCATTCCAATCTCCAACTGAATTTAAAATAGGAAAATCTTTTCATATGCACTTTTTTACATTAGAGGGAAAATTTGCTAATGTTATCTAGTGTGAACACTACTTGAACACAATACATCCCTATGTTATTATCTACGTTGACATTCAGTTGAGGAAGGGCCGCCCCTCTTGCGTGGTGAATCAATAATTAACATAAAAGGGTGAGGACAAGGTTGTTCAAAGGATTCGTCATTTGGAGGTAACATTCGTTCCCATAGAAATGTTGGAGTGAGGGTCACTCCACACCTTCGATTGGATGATGGAGTCACGAGATAACATTGGATAAGGAAAGAATATATACATAAACAAGGAGAGGACGTCAAACAATATATACATAAACGCAATCAAATTGCAAACTTAATATTTTAATTGCCACGTGGACTAAGTGCCATATATCTCTGTCCACAACCATCCGTGACAAACCTTTTACATAGCTCCATATTGGTATCATGATAATGATGTTCATAACTCGTGATTTTTTTTCCCAAGAATAGGAACTTCGTGCTGATGGTTTAATGATGGAATCAACAGCCAGACTTTGTGTATGTGTACTTACCTTCACCCCCATTGTTACAAAAGGCTTCCATTTACTCGTTATGTTGTTTGAATATGAGTTTATTTGGAAAGTCCATCATGACAAGTAGAATGACCACTCACCCACCACCACATGTGGGGCATGCACATGATATTGTTTTGTTTTGTTTCTATGCACATGAATTTTGTACTTCCTTTTACATATCAACATGCTTCAAATATTTTTAATAGATAAATGGTTTTAAATGATATAAAATGGGTCCTCCAAATCCAAGCTTTCTTTCCTAAGATCACATAGCTAGAGGCACATGAACACCAAGCGAAATCCTAAAAGAGGGATTTTTATTGGTTCATGGTTTAATAAATGTTGATTTTGTTGAAAGATAAAAATAAATAGAAATATTTATAATAATTTGGTGTAACATCTTTGGTTTTGGCTTATGTTTTTGGTAATGTTAAATGTAATTTAACATTAATGTGGGGAAATTATATTTGATAAAACTTTGTTTTAATATTTTCTATTTATTAATTAAAATAAATTAAAGAGGATTTTTATTGGTTTATGGTTTAATAAATGTTGATTTCGTTGAAAGATAAAAATAAATAGAAATATTTATAATAATTTGTTGTAACATTTCTGGTTTTGGCTTCTATTTTTGGTAATGTCAAATGTAATTGTAACATTAACGTAGGGAAATTATATTTCGATAAAACTTTGTTTTAATATTTTCTATTTAGTAATTAAAATTAATTAAACAACTAAAGAGAGGGCTAACTTATGAATCTGACTCTGAGGCTCTGAACGATGTTACTTGTTTTGCTTACATACATTGAAAATCCATATTTAGCTGAATAAAATGTTGGAATCACTTGCAACTGAGTATAGCCATGACCTCACAGGTTTTTAATGAGATAAGATTAGGGTGAACTGGAGTTCAATAACAATAATTAAAGCAAATTATATTGAAAGCGGTGGAAGGGGAAGACGATGTGCATTCTCCCTCCCCCCTTCACAGATCAAAGAGATAGCCAAGGAACGAACTTCCAGAAGTAGAGGAAACCCATTCTGAAGTGACAACTAGATGGCCCCTTGAGGTAAAAAGTATTAAAGAGCTAAGTTGGTACTCTCTAAGCTCTACTAAGGGATGCAAGAGAAATTTTACTTATACACACAATAGAAGTGAACTCAGGGTTCAATTATTCTAGTGGAATTCAATTGCTCAGCATTTCACTATTTAAACTCCCAGTGGTTGGTTCTGAGACAAAATTATTCTCTCAATTGTCTATACTCATAATTGGTTGTGTTGTAGCTCCCAGAGACAACCTTGGATTGCTTACAAGACCAGTGCCTGGGCACATCTAAATTTGGAGAGTCTCAAATGATTCTCAGTAAAGGGAGACCTCACTTATATTCTATATGTATATATAATGGGTTGGTTCATTCACCTAAAGGTGTAAGACATGAATTTCTAGTACTTCTTCATATGTACAAATCTCAAAAATATGCATAAATTAGTGGAGGTCGAGTAGTTCAAGGACATATAGTTTAATAAGCTTTTGTAGAGTAGATGAGAGAGGATAAGGAGAAATAACAACTCATCACGAAGAGCATAAGGTTTCGAGAATTCTACACTTAACACATAGATCTTGAGGCATTAATAATTTCTATACTTATTTGAGTTACAGGGAGATATAATGGATAAAGGAGGGACTAAATTCTATGATTCATGTAGCGTAGATTTAAAGATATATTTTCAATAATCCCTACAGGCACATGCATTAACAATGTCGACACAAATGAATTTGTGATATAGTTACAGGCACTTGCATTAACATATCGATGCAAATGAATCTGTGAGGAAGCTTCAAACATTTCTAGCAGCTATGATTGCATGAATTCAAAGAATAAATATGAACATAAAATGGGTTTTAATAGGGGGATAGCATACTGTAATACTTTAAGGGGGGATCACCGCCATTTTCATGATATTCTGAAAAAAATTGTATTTCAAATCCATACAATCTGAAAATAACATGTAGTCTTTCCTTTAGAATTTCTGAACCTTTGTTCAGTGCCGCTTTCCCTTATTGATCTGGAGAGGGGAGCATGGACATTCATCACATCAAAACATATCTTCAGCTGAGTCCCAGCTATCAGATTGACTAGCTGTCTCGGTTGGGGATGGCACTGTGGCCCAAAAATATTATAGAATTAATGGCCTTCTTGAAAGGAGGAAAATTGCAGGACATCAAATAAGTAAACAATCAGAAAGAGGCATTAATAAACTATCTCAGTGCCCTTCCATGTCATTACTTATAATTCTTGGTTGTAGCGGGCTTATCATCTAGTCTCTTGTGCTACTCAGCCGGCTCCCATCATTTCTGCCTTTATTGTTCGAGCCATTCATTATTTAAAGTTAGGAGTGGACACCATCAACTTCATGCCACAGTACTGAAATAGAGGATCCTTGTATGGTACTTCGTCTCTCTCTGTTATAGAACACCATGCTTGAAAATTGAATCCTCCCAAGCTACCAAGTCTCTTTTCACTCCTAGGAACACCGACCCTGATTTTGTGTCACGATGGGATTTTTTGAATCATCCCATGCTGGTTTTGAATGCACCACCTGTTTCCCTTTAAAACCATAGTTGTCGACCCATCACGCCTTTAAAGCCCTGCCTTGTACTATTGGCAACCCGGTTTGCCTGGTGATGCTCTCTCAGTGGCAATATGGAGGGCTTTCCAATGATGGCCTTTCACTAAAAACATTGCAAAGTAGACGAGTTCTGATCCCCCTTAGCCCCTTTCATTTTTAGCTCCTTTTCATGATTTTCTTCATATGACTAGGAGCAAGGACTAGGTGCTTAGCTCGAGGGCACTAGAGCCCTTTAAGGCATGTCTGGGGTCCTTTTCCCTTTAATCCGCGAAATCTCGCACTTAGGTGCTTCCCGAGGGTTGCCACTGATAGTTCCTTTTGAACCCTGCGATCACCGATTTGCGAGGTCGGGCCCATCGGAATTATTGCAGTTGCATAGTGGGAGGGGAATGCCCTTTACCTTTCTTTGTAGCGTTGGACGACTAGAATGGATGCAAAAATATTATAGGCCAAACCATATAACATATCGCAATCGCAACATCGAGAGGGATATCATTGAAGGAGGGATCTTTCCTTATGCGATCACCAATTGCGATGGGTGACGTCATCATTGCCATGTGTCACCCTATGAGTGCTGACACATGTCACCCATAAATTCTCCCCCTTAGGATCATGAAAACGATGACTCGACGAGACACGTGTCCTCCGTACTGCCATGTTAGCTACCATGTGCATTCATAAGGACCAATGATATTCCGCCACGTGGCCGCTTGGAAGAGAGAGAAAAAGGCTCACCCAACCTTGGTTTTTCTTTGTATTCCTTTGCTAAATGAAACCGGCCCTCCGTGGCGATTTAGCACTACATCGGAAATTTATTATTTCATAGCCTTTTAACCTTAGTCCTATCCTGGATCTCCGATCGCCGATCTGCGAGAAGTGCGATATGCGGAACCAACCATATTCTGCCACGTGCCCCCCTCCAAGGAGGAGAGAGAAAGGGGTTGCCATACCTTGGTTTTCCATTGATTTTCTTAGTTAATTCTTTTCTCAACCTTTTTGGCGCTTTACACTATTATCACAAAATCATGATTTTGCAAGTTTTCTAAGTGGCACCCCATGTTGATTCACCGATTGTGATGAACTCCCACGACCCTCTGATCGCCAATAAGCCTAGTCCTGCTGATATGCGATATCGTGATCAGTTGATCGTATATTTCTCAGAACTCCCTATTTTACTTCGGAAGAACCCACTAATTTGTGATTGTGATGAGCTCTTGGACCTCTGGTGTGTGATCAAGATAAGCCCTTTCCTATGGTCCTTTCCTCTCTGTTTTTCGACTTTCAAAGGGTAACATCGAATGACCTTATCTTCTGTTCCATAGGTCCATTTTCAGACTTCCTTATACTATTGGAAAGCTCATTCTGGGAACTATGTAATGGGGAGGTTTCAATTTGGATTTAAGTGCTCCTGTGGCCTAGAAGATGGCTTCAAACTTCACTTTCCTTTGGTGACTTTGATCAACTTAAAAATCTTAATGCATTGAGTGAAAATAGGTTAATTTGTGCTCCTTTTGTTTTGCATTTTTTCTTAGGACTAATCACTAGGTGTGTGTGGGAACTCAATTTTTCCTTTCCTTCTAAACTTTGGAGCATGGGAATCTATATCTCCTAGAGAAATGGTGACTTCAAGGAAGTTTGAGAAGTATGGGGCTGTGAGGTATGACTTGGATGTCCTAATAGTGATAGAGCTGACTTAGAGACTAGTGCTTCAGGACCTTGAGCCTGTGCCCTGTGACTCTGGGTGTTAACTACTTTAATTGTGTTTAAGAGCCCCCCCCCCTGCCTTGGAATTTGGGTGAATCCTTATGTTTTGAAACTTATAGAGTAATAAAGTCATTGAGGTTCTTAGTGCCAGAGGTTATTTGATGAGCCATCAAGATAGTGGACTTCATCTTCTGAGTGTTTAAAAGAACCATCAGTGTGAAATTTCCCATATGAAAGCATTTCCTCAAACTCTAGATTTGGCTCAGGGGTGGTCAACAACAAGAGAGATTGCAATATAGCTAGCCTACAATTGAGTGGAGAGTGGAAGTCTGTTATTTAGTTCCCAATTGTTCCAATACACTCAAATAAGTATAATGACATTCATATTTGAATTATGGATTATGCCTATGCTTATCTTGTTATTGGTTGATTTATGGTTCAATATTAGTGATGAAAGTTTGTCTAAATTCTAGTGGCATATTCATGGTTGACACGTTGTCTTATATGTCTCTATGGTAATATTGACTTGTTGGAACTCTATGATTATTACCATCTTCATGAATTGGAGGATCATGTAGATGATTATAACTAGTTGTTTGAAGTTCACTTAGTTAATTTCTTGTCTTATAAGCTCTCGGTTATCTTATATGCTTATGAATTGAGAAACTCATTGCCATAACCTTGAATGTAGGATATCATGCATGTTATGAATTTAATTTATATGTTTGGTTTTAAATGGGCATCTGGTTAGAATTGATGATCATTTAATCTGTGAATGATGTGGTGGTTCTATGGGTTTATGGCCACTTATATATTATGATAACTAAGAATCGTAATCATCTATAACACCCTAAGATTTATTGTTTTAACATGATCTAAAACCCTCTTGAATTATAACATAATTTTGCATGCCTCCTTGCTAATGAATGATGAAATCCCATCTCATTAAAAAAGTTAACTAACCTATAACAAACCTTAAATATGGACTTCCTTGCATATTTTATCTTGTATAGTGCTGAAGTTAGGTGATGTTCCTGTAGGATCCATGCCTTTATTTTATTCTAGATCTATTGTAATTTAGGCCTTGTTGGTAGCCCTTTTATTTAATCTAGATGAGGCTCAGTGTTGTTGAGAACTTATGCTCAGGCCTAAGAAATCATCCTCAGAAATTTATTGTTTTGGGAAGAATCCCTTGTATGATGAAATCCTTGGAATAATTCTTTGATTTTCCCTTTTACCTCACATTAGTGTTTTTGTAGAAAATATGATGATTTGAGCATTTGGGGGTTGCAAGGGTCAATAACCTTATGAGGAGGTTGGATCACTGAAAGGCTATATTTTTTCCTTTTCAGAGTCTATGGTATCTGGGAATTTAGGATCTCAGGCTAGCAAGTCTAAGTTCGCTTGTCCACAACCCGAATATGTCGTGGGATAAAATAACTCTTTCATAAGTCGATTACATATGGGTTAGATATGACTTGGACAGATTAACATCACATGGAAACAAATCTAACATCTGATAATCCTATAGTGGCAAGGATCTTTAATATACACAAAGTTTTGGATGCATCTTATACTAGATTACATTGTGGAAAGGTTGGAGAACTGGGGATCTTGGTGTAGAAAGTGTGAACACCTATTTAGAGTCCCAGATACAACATATCTAAGATATCATGTGGTGATCTGGATTTTGATAAAGGGCAGATTATACTCAGCGAGAATTGGATTTGGAGATTCAGGGGGTCTAGGGTTGGTGAAGGGTGATACAGTGATGAAACAAGAGATTAGGTGTGAGCCATTTATAATGGAAAAGTGTCTCAAAAACAAAATGGAGGAGGACTAGGTGGGCCTTGTGCCCTGTGTTGACATGGAATTTCCATTTGGGTCGGACAAGGAGCATGATGATGCCATGTAGAAACCTAGTGATGATGTGGACTCTTATTTTTATGACATGGAAATACCACATGCACCATACTTGGATGCCACATGGTCACACACTGATGACATGGACCCATGTCATGTTGACGTGGTAGTGTCATCTATTGTGGACACCATGTGGCAGCTCAATGCTAATGTGGCCTAATAGGATTGGCTAAACCTCAAACGGGCATAACTTTCATTTCGGGAGTTAAATTGACATGAAAATTGTATCACCAAAAAGATCTTGATGAGCTAAATGCAATGGTGTAATTTTTTTTTGAGTTTTGAAAATCTTGGAAAAACATGGCTTTTGTAACTACATATTCATAATAGACATTGGAGATTGGGTAAAATCAATAGGTAACACTCCCCACAACTTGAGACAGTACAAGGGGATGGGAAGGAGTGTTACAAAGTGGTATCAAATCTTAGGTTCAACATTGGACCTAGAAAGTCTCATGGAAAAAAAAAAATATAACATTTTAGTTATTGCATATGTTGACTTTATTTAGATTTATAACAGATGTGGTGGCTAAACTCACTAGAATGCTTACATGTCTTTTATTCTTTGTGAATAAAATGGATTTTGATTTTGTGAACAACTTTAGATCAACACTTTTAGTGTTGACACACTAAGGAAATAAGTTACTATATCCATGTCAGAATTAACTAACAAATGTGAGTGTGACAACACGTGACAAAACTTAATTTCCAACCACAAAGAAAAGAATGAGAAGCTCCAATGCTAATGTGGCCTAATATGATTGGCTAAACTTCAAATGGGAATAACTTCTATTTTGGGATTTAAATTGAGATAAAATTTATACCACGAAAAATATCTTGATGAGCTAAATGCAACGGTAGAATTTGTTTTGAATTTTGACAATGTTGGAAAAACAATATTTTTTTAGCCTTGTCTTCATAATATACCTTGGAGATTGAGTAAAATCAATAGCTAACACCTTCCAAAACTTGATACAATACAAGGGGATGCAAGAGAGTGTTACAAAGTGGTATCAAAGCTTAGGTTCAACATTGGACCTAAAAAGGATCATGGACAAAATTTAATATAACATTTTAGTTATTGCATATGCTAATTTTCTTTATATTTATAATGGAAGTGTTTGTTAAACTCGCTAGAATGCTTACATGCCTTTAATTCTATGTGAATAACATGAATTTTTATTTTGTGAAGAACTTTAGATCAACATTTTTAGTGCTGACAGAGAAAGGAAATAAGTTACTATATCCATGTCAAAATTAACTAACAAATGTGTGTGTGACAGCACATAAAAAAACACAAGTTCCAACCAGAAATAAAAGAATGAGAAACATAATGGTGCAATACAACACAAATTGATATCAACATAATTAAGAAGAGGAATTAGTTGGGAAGCGGCCAGAGGATAATTCCCTTGATTGGATGGACACTCTTAGGAGCTTGAAGGATGAATCGAGAAGTTGTAAAGTAGATAATGAAAAGATTGTTAACCCACAAGAGAAGAAGGTAGAGGTGAATGAAATAATTTGTATATTTTATTAGATTTTCAAAGAAAAAAACAATACGATCTTTGTGCCAACTATCTAGGAAAACACATATCCAGGAAAAGTCCATTATAAGTACAAAAACATGGACGGGAGATTAGTAGGGCATAAAAAAGTAGGTCAAGGAAAAGACATAGATAGATGAGTGAAGACATAGGGAGGGAAACAACCCCACTCTGTACTCTAGAAAGAGAGTCTAGTATCAATGACCAGTTATCAAGTATTGCAACCAAAAGCCACCACCAATAAAGAAAGAGTGAGAAAATATTAATGCTATAGGATTTCAAGAAGAAAAAGGCCCCCACTTTTGATGGAGAAAATAAGAAGGTTGAATAGGTAGAATCATGGCTACTGAAAATGAATAAGTACTTCAAAGTACATGACTACTATAAAAGCATGACTACTCTAAAAACATGAAGGTTGGAGTGGCCATTTCTAGCTTGAAGGGAAAAGCTAATATTTGGTGGGAGGATTTGAGAAATTCTAACGGAATTAGAGAGGAGGAGTTGTCATGCAGGAAGTTTGAATTTTTTTTTTATGAGAAGTTCCTATCTAAGAGGTACTATGATAACAAAGTAAAATTTTCAATGAGAATAAGCTAGGTAAGCTTATCGTGAATGAATACTCCAACAAATTCTTAGAATTGTTGCAATATGTGTCATACATTAAAGATGAGAAAGTGAAGATTAAAAGGTACATCACTTTGTTACCACGGACTTACTGAGACATGATTGAATTTGATAAGCCAAGAACACAAGAGGACACCATCTAGAAAATTAAGTGCTTCCCTTATCAGTCTAAGCATAAGGATGAGATCAGTACAAATTGTAAGGAGGATAGGACTATTTTTAAAGGAAACGAGTCAAAACCCTTCGAGCACAGGCTGATGGGGAAAAACCCTAATTTCACCACTCCATCCAAAGGTGGATTCCAAAAAATTTTTCCTTCTATTAATAGAGATCGACCCACTAAACTAATAAGAGAAGAGGTCAAAGGGCTCAAGAGAGGATCATTTTAGTGTTGGACATGTGGAGGAAACCACTTGCGGAGGGGTTATCCTCACCATCAATAGAAGAATGATAAAAGCTTTTACAACATGCAAGAGGCAACAACATTGAAGGACATGGCTTAGAATTTTCCTCAAATTCATGCAGCATTGTATAACCAACAAGTGGATCATCAATCTTCAATTATCAAAATGGAAGGTATGGTCATTAGCCAACCAGTTTCAATTTTACTTGATCCAAGTTCAAATTTTAGTTATATTAGCCCAAAAATTGTAGAAACTTGTGCCTTGCAAAAGAAAGCACATGCCAAGTCTTGGTTGGTCTAATTAGCCATGAGATCTAAGAAGAGAGTGATGGAGCTAGTGGAATTGTGCCACTTAGAACTAGACAACATACCCACAACAACAAACGTGAACATACTTTTGTTTCTTTCATATGACATTTTAATTGGCATGGAATGGATAGCATCCAACAGAACCAAAGTGGACTGTTATAATAAATCATTAAAGTGCCTCATTGATGACGACAAATGAATGATACTATAGGGAAGGAGAAAACCTATCTCAGTTGGCAGATTTCAGCAGTGCAAGTGAAGAAATGAAACTACAAGGGGTGTGCCTTGTTTATGATCCAAGTAACTAGTGTGACAAAAGGAATCAAACAAAGGCTCAAGGATCGCCCTTTCTTGAAGCAATAAAACGATGTTTTCCTAGAAGAAATAATGGGATTCCCAATCAATAGAGATATGGTATCATCCATTGAATTTATTCCTTGTTCATTACTAGTTTCTAAAATCCATATCACATGGGCTTGTGAGAGCTAGTAGAATCAAATTTACAACTGAAAGAGATGTTAGAAAAGGGGTATATGAGACCCAATGTGTCACCCCCAAGATCCCTGATGTTATTTGTAAAGAATAAGGATGGTTCACTATGATTTTGTATTAATTACCTACAATTGAACAAAATTATAATGAAGAACAAATACCCACTGTCAGGAATTGAAGATCTATTTGACGAACTGAGAGGAGCCACACTATTTTCTAAAATATGTTTTAGATATAGCTATCACCAAGTCATAATTAAGGATGAACATATTCATAAGACAACTTTCAGAATGAGATACGAGAACTATGAGTTCGAGGTGGTACTATTTAGGCTTACAAATTCCCCAACCACATTTATGTGCTTGATGAATAATGTCCCGAGCTAGTACTTGGACAAATTTGTGTTGGTGTTTGTGGATGATATCTTAATTTACTGAAAAACTAAAGAAGGGCATGAAGATCAATTGAATGTGGTATTGGATTTACTAAGAGAACATAAACTATATGCCAAAATCAACAAATTTGAATTATTTAAGTCATAAGTTTAGTACTTGGGGCATGTAATCGCAACGGAAGGAGTTGTTGTGGATCATGAAAATATCATGGCCATAATCGAGTGGCCTAATCCTTGCAATGTCACTAAATGCTACATATTTTGTGGGATTAGCTGGATAATACCAATTATTTATTTGAGATTCCTCTAAGATTGGACATCCAGTCATGACCTCGTATATAAAAGGGGTTAAATTCCAATGGACATCAAAGTGTGCAAGTAGTTTTGAACAACTCAAGGATTTTCTCATGCATGCACCTATCTTGAGAATAGTTGATGTAGAAAATAATTTCTTAGTTTGTAGGGATGCTTGTATGAAAGGACTAGGTGGAGTCCTAATGCAAGAAGGGTGTGTGATCTATTATGAATAAATAAAATTAAAGGAGCATAAAAAAATTATTTCACCCATAACCTAGAACTCACAAAAATTGTGCATGCACTAAAAAAGTGTAGGCACTACCTACTTGGAAGAAAATTTGTGTTGATATCATATCATGGAGGTTTGAGATACTTGTTTGATCAACCCAATTTAAATGAAAGACAAGTGAGATGGTTCACTCTCATCAGTGAATTTGAAATCGAGATCAATAATATCAAGCATAAGGAGAACATAGTAGTAGATGCACTTAGCAAAAGTCTACAAATAGCTCACTTGGAAGTTATGAGAATTTGTGAATATGACATCAAAGAAAGGATCAAAGAAGAATTACAAAACAATGAACATCTTGAACATGTGAAGGAATGGTTACAACAAGAAATTTCGATGATTGGATTCAACCATTAAGTTCTTATCCTTGGTTAATGAACCACTTAGTGCATGTAGTTTGGTTGATGAACCACTTAGTTCTTGTTGTTGGCTAATGAACCCTAGGTGCTTGTTGAATGGTTAATTAAACCAATGGGTTCTTGCTATTGGCTAATGAACCACTTAGTGCTTCCGTGTTGGGTGATGAAACACTAAGTGATTTGGTTGTTAAACCGTGTACATAGTGGATTCAATCCATGAGAATTGAGAAACAACACACCACTCCCCCCACCACCCTAAATTTTGGTTGAAGCCCTGTGTTTTAAACTTCAAAGAGTAAGTAAATCATTGGGGTGTTTACTTCTAGAGAGTATTTGATGAACCACTTGGATAATGGAATCAATCTCCTAAATGTTTGACCAAACCATTAGTGTGAAATTTCCCTTGTGAAATAATTCCCTCAAACTTTGGATCTGACCCGAGGGTGGTCAACTACAAGAGAGATTGTAGTGTAGTTAGCCTATAGTTGGGTGGAGAGTGGAAGTCCCTTCTTCCATTTCCAATTTTTGTAATAAAATAAGATATGTATAATGACATTCATATTTGAATTATGGATGATGACTATGCTTGTCATGTTATTAGTTGATTTATGGTTCAGTACCACTCATGAAATATTTCTTGAATTCACTGCATATTCATGGTTGACAAGTTGTCTTATATGTCTCTATGGTAATATTGACTTGCTGGAACTATGTGATTGTTACCATCTTCATGAACTAGAAGATGATGACTAATTGTCTGAAGTTCACTTAGTTTACTTATTATCTTATAAGCTCTCAATTATCTCATATGTTTATGCATTCAACAACTCACTGCCATAAGCTTGAATGTAGGTTATAATGCATGTTATGAATCTAACTTATATGTTGTGTGTTAAATGAGTATCTAGTTACAGCTTATGGTCACTTAATCTATGAATGATGTGGTGATTCTATGGGTTTATGCCCACTTATATATTGTTGTAACCAATAATTGAAACATTTGTAACACCCTAATATTTACTATTTTAACATGATATATAACCCTTTTGAATTATAACACAACCTTGTATGGCTCCTTTCTAATGAATGAAAAAATCCCAATCTCATTGAAAATGTTAAATAACATACAATAGACCTCAGTGATGGATTACCTTTCTTATTTCGTCTTGTATAGTGTTGAATTTGGGTGATGTAGCCATAGGATCCATGCCTTTGTTTTATTCTATATAAGATGTAGTTTAGGCCTTGATGGTACCCTTTTATTCAATCTATGTTGAGAAATGGCAGCAAGAAATTCCAGTTTAATTCGTTCTTGAATCAAATTGTAAATTAAAATCGAATTATATTCTCATAGCAACTCGTAAATAGTTAATTAAGTTTAATTGTCTTGATTAACATAGGAATTTTGAGTTGTAAGTATTTATGTAGTAATGTATGTGTAATCCATAAATTTTAGGGGTCTAGGATGAGTTTATTTGAGTTGTAATTAGATTACTCAATCTAACTGAGTTATAATAAGTTAAACTAATTCTAACTGTTGGAGGAACTAGTAGAGGTCTAGCAGTGAGTTGGTGCACTGGTGCATCCTCAGTCCTACTCTAGCTAATTGGAGATTCACTCAAGAGAAACTCATGCATGTCAGTTTAGAAAAAGACCCAATTGAGTCTAGATTGCAGGGATAGTGTACTATCAGTTGTATGATTTTTCCAAGTTGTACACATTGTTGGTGCATTAAGATGTCCTTTTACAGACAATCTTAATTCCTACATTAAGTATCAACCCAAGGAAAGTATTTTTATTTCAAGAGTGTCAACACTATATATGCAGTGAATTCATAGGTTCACTAATAATAAATCATTGCAATTGCTAATGGCTATCTTCTTCAAACTCAATCCAAACAATTATGAAAGAAGTAATTCTGAAATAAGTTCACAACATACTCTGCAATTCTACTTAACCTATCATGAAAGTGAATGGATCTAAATAAAACTTATAAAGAATCATGCTTGGTAGTCTTAAATAGAATTGAAGTGAACTCGTTCACTCATGAAAGAGAACTGTAACAATTGACAGCAATGATAATTGAACATCAAATCCTAATTGAATAGCAAATCCAAATTTAACAACAAATTTGAATTGAACAACAAACCCTAATTAAACAACAAACGATACTGGAATAACAAAAGATATCTGGTAGCAAATGATTGTATAAGCATAAAGCGATCAATTCTATCTCTGAAATCTATGATAACATTACTTGAAATGAACAATGATCTGAGCTGGAATTACCATAACCAATTCAATCAAAATCATTACTCACATATAACATACGGATCAATCTCAATCTCGAAGGAACAACAAAAAAAATTGAATGGACAATCCTTACAGTAATCAAAAGTAATATTAGCTTATCATTAACAAGAAGTAAAGAATAAAATAGAAAATATTATGACATAGGTGAAGTAGTAGATCTTCTCTTGACTGGGCCTTGTTATCACTCAGGTTGTCCTTAAGCTCCAGAAAAGGATACGACCGAGGTAACCACATACCAACTTTGGACTGCAGGTTCTAGCCAACCTGCAATCAGAGAGGGCTGTCTCTTCATGATTTAGCTTTGTTGAAAAGGGATTTTAGGCTAGGTCTTGAGTTTAGAGGGTTTTTGTTTTGTTTTTGGTGGGAAAATTGATGTTTTCAGACAGAGAGGCAAGGCATAGTCTGGAAGTTTCAAACCATTGGGCGTGGAGTCGAGGAGGAGAACTGCTGATGTATTTCTTTGGCCACAAGAGAGGGAAAGTGGAGCAAGATAGATGAGCATGAAACAATATTTCAGGTTTAAATGATGGAAAGAATGCTAAGTAATGAGAGGCAGTTAAGAATCTCTCAATCAGCTTAACAGAGGAGGTAACATAGCGCTACCTAGGGGCAGTAAAGAATCCCTAGATAATTGGCAAACACAGGTGAATCGGGGTAAACATGAGCCAGATGGAATTCATATTCATAAACAATTCATTCAGAGGAAAACATAAAGAAATAGCAGAAATTGAGCATAGAGAGTATTTAAACTAATTCTAGGCTATTCTTTCTTTTTGCTATTTATATAGTGGGAAACAATAAAACAGAGGTAAGATGCACTTATTGCTTCAGGCTACAGCACAAGAATTCCATCTTCATATCCCCAAAAACATTCATTTAAAACAGTCAGTTTGCTCTCCAAGCTTTCAGCAATCTTTGATTATAGAAAATCTCAGGTATACAATGTGAGTCTCTAGTGAAAATTCTCAATCAACCAACCCTTGAAACAATGTAGAGGGCGGTATATATAGGGCAAAAATATCTACATAGTTCCTTTATTACATCTTGACCTAATCAGGTCTGAAAGAAAGATCATTACTTAACCTAATCCTATCCAGAAATAAATGCAAAAAATATCTCGGGCTGCACTCAGGGCCGCTGTATCAAAACTGAGTAAATGATGTTGTCCTTGGTGGCTTGCTGCAGTGTTTTCTGAAATAAATGTGTATGGGTTTCTACCTTTTTGTTGTCTGTGTGCATTTAAAGCTTTAACTCTGATTTGAGGGCAAGGACGGGCTTACGCCTCTTGATTTGACTTTCTGGGGGGGGCTCATCAATGTTCAGGTGCTTCGAGCCTCTAAAAAATCTTCGGCTGATACTCTTTGGCTTTTCTTATTCCTCTGATACTCTTTGGCAATAAACTGATGCTGTTCTGACGTGCTGTGTGTTAAATCATCATTTAATGGCAGCTGCTCGGCCTCTGTTTTCTTCAAAATTGTTTTCTGCTCCTTCCGGCAAGCTTCACGAAGAAAAATGGGTCATTTGGCGCCTTTCGGGCCTGCTCGGGGCCGCAGAATGAAAAGATTCCCTAAAGATTCCCCACTCAGGAAAATCGCTCATCAAAAACTGCCTCAGAAACTAATTCCGGGGCTCCGAAGTGCGATTTTTGCTCCTTCGCGCCAAAAAGTGCTGATGACGTCAGCATTACGTCAGCGGATGTGACTTCGTACGGCGGGTGACGTCAGCGATGACATCAGCATGATGACATGGTGGGATGACATCAGCATGATGACTTCATCATGTACGGACAGTGACGTGGCATGTATAGTGGTAGGGTACAGTAGCAGGAGGCCACGTGGTAGGTGACACGGCAGGGGGCCAGGCAGGTGGACGATGTGTCGCGGTGACTGAGCAGGGGGGTGACGCAGGGGGGTGATGTCACAAGGGAAATGGCGGTAAGAGGTTTTGGGTGCACCACCTTAGCGCCTGGGCGGTTTTGGGGGGAGGGGCTCCGCCACATCCCAGACGCTGATGAGTGGCGGAAGTACGGTGGGTAATACCGCCCATCTCTCGGACGCTAAAGCTCGGGCAGTTGGCGCGTGAAAAGGCCCGCCCACCGTAGATCTGGGACAGGCCAGATCTAACGGCTAGCGGGGCGGACAAAGAGACGGAGGGTTAGGGCGAGGGAATATATAGGGAATATCCCTATTTTAATAATGCGCGCGGGGTTAAGACTTTGGGAAAGGGGTTTTATGGGTTTAAAGTGAGCACGGTTAATGTATTTACAGTCGGGGCTTAGGGATAAGGGGTAAAGCGTGGTTTTTTGCGCGCGAGTTTAAAGGTTTATGCCCGAAACTTAGGATAAGGGGGCAAAAAGTGGGTTTTTGAGGGTTTTAGGGATAGGGAAGAGGTTATTAATCTATCCAGGTGTTAGATTAATCCCTGCTTGGACACGGATGGGCTAAAAGCAGCCCCAGATGGACTGTTTTTTCCCAGACTTATAAAGAATATGGCTATATTGCCAGGGAGGGGATATTTACATAGGGGAATTTTATATACAAAGTTTTAGTAGGGCAATGGGAAAAATGATAGGGAGTTATATAATACTGTTAGTAGTTAATATGAAGGTGACTAGCAAGTGCTAAGGTCAAGGACCTTAGGCTAATTTTGGGAAAAATAACTTGTAAAGAATTGAGATCCTTGAGTGAAGCATATCTTCATCAAGGCAACTGATATGGATGATGATGAGATGGAGAGGAATCAAGCAGATCTTGACCTCTTTGGGAAATTAGTAAGTGACTTGGGGAATTAGAAGAAGGGGGAGTTAGTAATACCCAGCTTTGAGCTCTTGTGAATGCAAAACTGCCTGCACTGTGATCTGTAAAGATGAAGCACTTTGTAACACAAACTTGATCATAATCATCATTCTGCAACCTCACAGCTACCTACCTGGCCTATTCACCTAACATTTTTTCTTCTTTTTGGTTTGGCTGCACTTAGACTTGCAGACCCAGATTTACAATTTTTCTTTTGAATGATTCCTACCTAGCTCTACACTTATTTCTGCCAGGGCCCAGATTAAACAGTTGGGTCCCTTTGATTCTCTACCTATCTACAAATCTGCCAAGATTAAACTGTTTGGTCAGATTTTATTCTCTATATTCTTCAACAGGAAATTGAAACCTAGGGAGACCAAGATTAGACTGTTTGGACCTCCCTTAAATGAAAGCTCTTCAAAACTGGAACAACTCATCAAAATTGCAATCAGCAGTGGCATTTGGACTAGCAGACTTCATGGCTTTCTTCTTTGGTCTCTTCTGGAAATAACACTGCAGCCTACAAAGTATGACATATTTGGCATGTAAAATGGTCAATCATGAAAGATGAATACTTGTTGCAGCAGGAGGCTAACAGGCCCAAAGTCACCAGAAGTCTCCGCTAAGAGATACTGAGAATATAACTATGAGTTAAACGCAGTATTTATTCATTTAAATAAGTAACCAAGTTACAACATCCAAGATAACAGTATTATATGTCCAAAAGAATAATTACAAACTGTGAAATTCTGAACTCTATGCAGCTTTGCCTTTCGAACTTATATATTATATTTAGAAAATAAATAGATAAAAGCGAATCCTCAGGATCAGGGGATCCTGAGGATTTTTCTATACTTGATTTGATTTTGTCATAAAATAGTCATTGGTTTGCCCGGTCTTCTGCTGTCCTGTCTTGCCTCTGACACCGTCTCTTTCCCTTATGAGATGTTGTTGTTTTGTCGATTGAGCCACTATCGACCAATTTATGTCTTCTGCACATAAATATAGTAAAAATTTGTTTTTCCTGCTTAGATTCGCCTAATTTGTTACTAGTTGATTTTACCCAACTTTAGCTATGATTTCCTTTAGTTTTATTCATAAACAAAGATAATCATATGAGGATGAGTGCTAAATAAAGATATAACCAAGGAGAAAACATGCCTTTTTCTTGACCCAACATACTCCCCAGCTTACCTTGTTGCATGACTTCATGCAATTAAATGGTTTAGGTGTAGCTGAGTTAGGAAATAGGTAGGATATACCTCCTCCCTATAAATTCTAAAGCCATTTTTCTTCTTAAGTACAACAAAATTCTGGTTAAATTCTTGATCATTCAAGTTGTAGTCAATGTGATGATTATTTGGAGGATACCATATGATTTGAGTTATCTACCAACATCCTATCCATTCAAGCCCCATGGTTAAGACCATGTTGTTGTACTTATGGAAACGAGAGGAGGCAACTTTAAAGTTCCGATATCCAAATGGTTCTCAGTTTCTAATAGTAGTGTTGGAGACTTCCCACCTTTGTCTAACTACAGACAAGGCTTCCTCCTTGATCTCTTGGAAGTACTCCTTTCTAGCTTGTATAATATCTATGTGAAATGGCCCCAATTGGCCCACAACACCATCTCGCTTCATAAATTTCTTGTGCCTGATAGAGAGATGCAGGGGTTTTGTAGGTTCCCCTCTAACCCATAGGTCGATTCCATATTCACGCTTTCTAAAAGTATTGTGAGCCTTGGTCCACTTGATTTGGTTAGTAGCGAAAGAGAGAAATGCTTGGAATTGGACATCCCCTATAAAGGGGCCACAATTGTTGTCTCTATCATCTTCCAAAAAGAAATTGTGCATATAAAGTTCATAGAGGAGGCGTTGTACCTACTCGTTATGCTCTCTAAAGTTTTGGCATTATGAGACAAGTGTTTTCCTTGATGGAAAATCACACAGATGACAGATTAGAGTGCAGCAGGTTAGTAGCAAAGAATTGATGATCAGACTACAAAGAATGAAGAAAGAAGAGTATATACGCAGGTTCACTATATACCATGTAGGGTATACACGCAGGTTCACTATATACCAAGCCGTGTATACGCAAGTTCATTATATACCAAGTAGGGTATATAAGCAGGTTCACTATATACCAAGTCGCGTATACGTAGGTTCGCTATATACCAAGTAGGGTATACACGTAGTTTCATGAACGGGAAAACGCGTACATGTCGGAAAGCTTACTTTTGATCCGTGGTAGTTAGTCCTCGGTATTTGAGCCTATGGTTTTGGACCATGGTATCTCGACAAGTGTGTTGATCCCAAGTATTGGGCTCTTGGTATTGATTTATTATGGTTTTGGACCGTGGTATTGAGCAAGGCCTAAGACTATAAAAGGAGAAGAAGATCATTAGGCATTGGCATCTGAAAAGTCTTGAATATCTGAAGAAGTATGAGATCCAGGATGCAGGTTATGGGTTGATGATGCATTTCTTGATCTGAGCTAAGGAGGGATCTCACCGGTTGATGGAGAACAAGATCTAAGGAGAGATCAAGATCAAATGGTTTGAAATGAACTATCTTTATGATGCTTATTCTAGATCTACATACTGACACATGTATTTTTCTAAAAGTGTTATGAGTATGACTGATGTCTGGTACAGCTGCAAGTTATGAGAAATTATTTTTAGATCTGTACGCGGGTTGTCTTTGGCAAAAGCGTGTATGTACGCGAGTTTGATTCATTATAGCAGTGTATACATTATGAAGGATAATATTTGAAGTTGCAGATGGATCTGATTGGTATTGCAGAGTTCTGCTCTGTGTTCTGTTGACTGTGTTGTTGACAGGGTTTCAGTGATTCAGAGATTGATGATGTGAGTATTGATTGTTTTGTGCTTCAATGATATTTATGGGTCCAGTATGAAAATTTGATGAAACATGGCCTTAAGATTATAGTGTTGTGCTTTAGGAGTATCCAGTCTGAAAATGTATGAAACGCGGTACCTGGAGGAGAGAAGATTGTAGGTCGGCGCCTACGTACTAGTATCTTAGCTAGTACAAGAGCAAAGGGGGTTGGAGCTCCCTTCCAGGAGATTCTGGAGAACGAGAGAAGGTTGTAGCCTTCTACAGGTTGTAGCCTGCGTGCTGGTAAAGGACTGCACCAGTACATTGTAAAAGAAGTTTCTTAATAAAGGAAGATAGAAACGAATTGCAGCAGGTGGTTTTCACCCACATTGGGTTTCCACCTTATATCATGGTGTTCATGTGTGCTTCTTGTGTGTGATGATTTGTTCTGTTTTTACTGCACCTGCTTACTGTTCATATGGTTAATGAAGTTCTGATGCACTAACTAAAGATCAACATTTAATGGATTAACTGAATCATAAGTATTTTGGATATACGCTAGTTGCTTTAGACACAGCTGCGTATACACGCGGGTTCCCTTGAATGAAGTAGCGTATATGTAGCTAAGTATAGAAATGAAAAAGTTTTATTGATCTGATAATACTGATTCACCCCCCCCCCCCCCCCCTCTCAGTATTATTTCCAACAATTGGTATCAGAGCAGGTCCTTTGGTAGAAGCTTGATCGCTTGAAGGAGATCCGTGGAACTATGGGAAAGAAGCTTAAGAAGAAAGCACCTAAGAAGAAGAAGACATCTTAGAAGAACTATGACAGTGGGAGAATCGATTGGAGATTAGGTATAAGAAGCTCTTCAGATTCAGAATCAAATTCAGAATCATTTCAGAATGAAGATGAACTATCAGGTATAAATTTGCTATCCTCTGATGTTCCAGCTATCTATCCATTTGGAAAATATGAAAGTGATAGTGAAGCAACTGAATTTGCTTTTATGGGTGAGCAAGAAAAGTATCAAATAGAGGCAGTATTTAGAAGGCTTACAGACAAAATTAAATATCAACAAGATCTATTGAACAAAAGGGAATGTGCTTTCAAAGAAGAAGTTACCAAACTAAAAGCTCAATCAGAGGAAGGAAACAAGGTAAGAAAGTTACTCAAGGACAAGGAAAATCAATGTCAAAAGTTGCAGGGTGAAGTGAAATCATTAAGAGATGAAGTCAATGAAAGAAGCACAACCATCAAGAAACTCAGAGATAGATCCAGTTACTATGAAAGTCTTGAAGCCATGATCCGCTCGCTAAAGGAATATCTTGAAGAATCAAAGAAGCAGAATAGAGATCTACTCCAAGCTATTGAAAAATAGGTAAACAAAGATATCAGCTTAAAATCCCAATTGGAATGTGCCTTCAGAATTCGTCAAATGCAGCAGGATCTGAATGAAGAACAAGAAAAGGAGATTCTCAAACTAAGGCATCAGTTGGAAGAAGGAAGGAAAGCTGAAGAAGACATGAAGAAGCAATGTCTAGAAAAGGAGGAACAACTTGAAGTTGAGGTAAATATCTTGAAAGGTAAATTAGAAGAAAAGGATAAACTGTTGAGATTTCAAGATAGTACTAAAGCCTTGGATGATATTCTTAGTAGTCAAAGGTCTCCTGCTATCAAGACTGGTCTTGGTTTTCATGAATCTGTTGAAGGTGAATCTAGTTCACAAGGTGAGGCAAGGAACTCTAAAGAGAAATCTAAAATGATCAACAAGGAGATGAAAGGTCAACCCCATCAACAATCACAGAAAGAGACTCCTCAAAGAAAATCTTTTACTCCTCCTATGAATAATGTTGAATGTTATGTATGTCATAATCTTGGACATGTTGCAGCTAGATGTGAAAGAAGAAGGGTTCAAGACCATCATGTAGAAATATCATCACATTCAAGGTACTTTAATGGATATTGCTTTTCTTGCAATGTGTTTGGTCACAAAGCTGCTGATTGCTACAGGAGAAATATGAAACATGTAAGATGTTATGCATGTAACAAGATTGGACATATAGCAAAGGAATGCAGGAACAAAGTACGAACATCACACCAAAAGGAGAAAACATCATCACACTTGAAGATATGGAAGAAGAAGGAAGTACAATCAGAAAGATGTGGCACAACACAATATACGCAGACATAGCACGGCACAGACATAACAGACTCAGAGGGAGCTGGAAGTGTAAAACTTCAATGTCCTGAATCACATACGCAAGTTCCATAAAGGGAAGTAGCGTATATACACGAGTTGGATACTTCACAGTCACGTATATGAGTATCTGAAGAAATGCAGTAGGGACAGGTTCAGGAAAAGGATTTGTTATGTTTCAGACCATTATTTTCTCTGTTTGATAATGTTTACAGTTTGCTAAGGGTGTGTGAAAATGTCTTGTTACTTATAAGATGTTTAGAATGGTTTGATCCTAACTTGATGATGATGTCTTGATGCTTATTGCTGATATATGCATGATCAGATCTAACATTAAACAGATGGCTCAGGTTGAGGGGGAGCATATGCCTTTAATAATGCATTGTTGGCATGATGATGCTTATATGGCTAAATGATATATCTTGCTATGATGTGGTTGTGAGTTGTCTATGATAAAACCTCATATAATTCTTGGGGTTACATAGTAGATGTTCAGATCAGATTTATGGTTGATTCCTTGATGATACATATATGGTGCTTACATGGTGATCTTCATAAGGATAAGGAGAAGTACAAAGATTGAATATGCATCTTCCTCACTTGATGATGAGTCACTCATATGCTGTTGTCATCATATGTATAAAGATCATACAAGCACTCATGTGGATAAGGATTGTTGTTGTTGATGATATCAAGAAGTTCTGTCAAATGAGCTTGAGCTCAAGATACATAGTGCTGATACATGGATGACTACTCAAAGTCGCTTTGTTGAGACATGATGATGAGTTCTTATCTATATGATGATAGGTTGATACTTACATATGTTGATTGATGCAGATGTTCCCAAGCAATGATACTTGGATCATGTAGATCTTGATGTTGATGAAATGGCTATGGTGGTTTCGCACATGATATAATGTGAATGACTCTGAATTCTGTTCAAAGGGATGAATTGATGGAGACATACCTTGTTATAGGTTGATGACTTATTCTCTACAAGACATTTATAGGTTACTGATATGGAAATGGTTGTACGCAAGTTTCATAAGGACTATCTGCGTATATACGCTTGTTTATGTGGATACAGTCGCGTATATGAAAATTTGAAGGAAATCAGTGAGTCAACCTTAGAATGAGAAGATTCTGATCTGACAAAGACCATCTGGCACAGGTTTAGGGGGAGCAGATAAACTTCCAATGATGCATTGTTGGCATTATCTTAGAAGCTTTTGGTTCTAGTTCACAGCTGTTGTTAGTTTCAGATGGAACAGAGGCAGAGGGAGAACATAAGGAAATCTTGGTTGCTGATCTGAATGGTGATTGACAGATGTTGTTGCTATGAGTTATTGGTGACTTTCATAAGTCTTGTTCTAGATATTTCGTCTCTATGTTATGTATCTCTTTTGTGATATCTCTTTCATGGTGTCAAGGTCATGTAACGGCCTATATTGGTTTCCCCACTATGCCTGGGATGAAGATGTAATGTTCTTTCTTTATCATGTGTAAACTTTTGATGTATCCCCACTTGGTTGGGTGGATGAGTCAATTCTAGTATATCCCCACGTGGTTGGGTGATGGATGTATGTATTGAGTCTTTTGATGATAGGAAGGTCTTTTAAGATGTATAAGTCATGGTTCTTCTTGAAGAACACCTTTTTGCAGATCTTGCCTTCAGTCAGGAAGAGCATGAACAGCACACTTCAGCAGTACAGAGACTCGGCATGTACTCAGGGGGAGCATGGACAGATTGGTACACCTTGGCATATACAAAGGGGGAGCTCATTCAGAGATTTCAACAGATACTCAGGGGGAGTATGGACAGCAGAATGTTCAGAAAAGGAAGAGAATATCTTGGTCCGCCCTTTGCCCTTGATGTCAAAGGGGGAGAGTGATTTGGTGTTGTTGCCATCAAGTCCAAAGGGGGAGATTGTTGGCATTATGGTGCATGTGTTGTACTTGATGGCAACCCACTCATAGAAGAACATCTCACTTATTTATAATTGGATGAATCTTCAGAAGAGATATCAGATGTGACTGATGGAGGACAGCTCAAAGGAATCAGATGATAGTTCTAAGTGTGACAAGTTAGCTTTGCCATCAAGTCCAAAGGGGGAGATTGTTGGCATTATGAGACAAGTGTTGTCCTTGATGGCAAATCACACAGATGACAGATTAGAGTGCAACAGGTTAGTAGCAAAGAATTGATGATCAGACTACAAAGAATGAAGAAAGAAGAGTATATACGCAGGTTCACTATATACCAAGTAGGGTATACACGCAGGTTAACTATATACCAAGTCGTGTATACGCAACCAAGTAGGGTATATAAGCAGGTTCACTATATACCAAGTCGCGTATACGCAGGTTCGCTATATACCAAGTAGGGTATACACGCAGTTTCATGAACAGAAAAACGCGTACATGTCGGAAAGCTTACTTTTGGTCCGTGGTAGTTAGTCCTCGGTATTTGAACCCATGGTTTTGGACCATGGTATCCCGACAAGTGTGTTGATCCCAAGTATTGGGCTCTTGGTATTGATTTATTATGGTTTTGGACCGTGGTATTGAGCAAGGCCTAAGACTATAAAAGGAGAAGAAGATCATTAGGCATTGGCATCCAAAAAGTCTTGAATATCTGAAGAAGTATGAGATCCAGAATGCAGGTTATGGGTTGATGATGCATTTCTTGATCTGAGCTAAGGAGGGATCTCACTGGTTGATGGAGAACAAGATCTAAGGAGAGATCGGGATCAAATGGTTTGAAATGAACTATCTTTATGATGCTTATTCTAGATCTACATACTGACGCATGTATTGTTCTAAAATTGTTATGGGTATGACTGATGTCTGGTACAGCTGCAAGTTATGAGAAATTATTTTTAGATCTGTACGCGGGTTGTCTTTGGCAAAAGCACGTATGTACGTGGGTTTGATTCGTTATAGCAGTGTATACATTATGAAGGATAATATTTGAAGTTGCAGATGGATCTGATTGGTATTGCAGAGTTCTGCTCTGTGTTCTGGTGACTGTGTTGTTGAAAGGGTTTCAGTGTTTCAGTGATTCAGAGATTGATGATGCTAATATTGATTATTTTGTGCTTCAATGATATTTATGGGTCTAGTATGAAAATTTGATGAAACGTGGCCTTCAGATTATAGTGTTGTGCTTCAGGAGTATCCAGTCTGAAAATGTATGAAACGTGGTACCTGGAGGAGAGAAGATTGTAGGTCGGCGCCTACGTACTAGTATCTTAGCTAGTACAAGAGCAAAGGGGGTTGGAGCTCCCTTCCAGGAGAGTCTGGAGAACGAGAGAAGGTTGTAGCCTTCTGCAGGTTGTAGCCTATGTGCTGGTAAAGGACTGCACCAGTACATTGTAAAAGAAGTTTCTTAATAAAGGAAGATAGAAACGAAATGCAGCAGGTGGTTTTCACCCACATTGGGTTTCCACCTTATAACATGGTGTTCATGTGTGCTTCTTGTGTGTGATGATCTGTTCTGTTTTTACTGCACCTACTTACTGTTCATATGGTTAATGAAGTTCTGATGCACTAACTAAAGATCAACATTTAATGGATTTACTGAATCATAAGTATTTTGGATATACCCTAGTTGCTTTAGACACAGCTGCGTATACACGCGGGTTCCCTTGAATGAAGTAGCGTATATGTATCTAAGTATAGAAATTAAAAAGTTTTATTGATATGATAATACTGATTCACCCCCTCCTCTCAGTATTATTTCCAACATAAAGCACTTGAAAAAGTACGGGGTAGTTTTGATTTCCACAGACTTCCCAACCTTAACAGCTTTGATTTTCAGCAGGAGGTACCTTTCCAGGAGGAATAATGCATAATTTGTAGCAGGGGCTTTGCATGACAGGGTGTTTGAATAAAGAGAGCAAACAGTTTCCAACTGCTCTTTAGACTTTGGTAATTTTTCCTATGCTTTCTCAACCTTTTTCTATTCAACCTTATACTAATCGAAGGTCTCATCATCAGTTACTGTGAGTGCCTCAAACTTTTTCCTTAATTCTTGATGTATACGTAGGGGCACTACCTCCTCCTTGTGCTGAGTTAATTCCTGCTGAACCTTTAGTAGTTCATTCTGCAGTCTCCTAATAAATGCCTCCCTTACTAAGGGAATGTAAGCAGGTGTCTCCTTTATTTGGGCTTCATCATCTTTTGTCTTCATACACTCAGTTTGGACAGCAGCCTCAGTTGCTTCTGAGTTATGAAACAATCAATTGGGATGCTTTCTTCAGCATCAGTCTGAACAACAACATTCATAGTAGAGTAGTCCATTTGGGTCTCTTGTGAACAAACATAGGGGTATTCAGTCTGCATTTCAGTGTCCTCTACAAGACATGGCTCTGTTTGAGTTTCCTTTGGACAGACCAAAAGAATCTCAGTTTTGGTTTCAACATCCTTTCCAAAACAATTTTTTTTCTATGTTCCTATGGTCTCCCTTTCCACTTACAATTTTCTAGCTCTGATTGCTTATTTTAACCATTGTCTTAGCTTCCCAATTATTCACTTCTATTTTCTATATTTTTTAAACATTTTTCTGAGCCTGTCCTTGTAGGACTTCTTTATTCTGGGACTTCCAACTAGTGATGGTGCAACTACATTTTCCTCAGGTTCATGTTTGGGTGGTATTGTGTCAGCATCAGGGAGGGTTTCAATTGGAACTGTGTCTCCCGATGGAGGTTCACCTTCTAGCTCTTCTTCATCATGAATTTTTCTCTTAGGAGACCCCAATAAAATGGTGTCTCCTGAGTAGTTATCATTCTCTGGGTTTTCTTCTAGGTAGGCCTTGTCCTCAGGGGACTTAGAAAAAATAGTATTGCCTAGTTTATTTTCATCTCCCAGGGTTTCATCTGCAGGATTTTCTTCTGTTGGGGGGTCCACTGGATCAGTATCTTCTGTCTGATTTTCTTCTGTAAAGGCTTCTTCTTCATGCATCTTGACTTCAAGGGGTTTTTCCACATAAGGGACTGGTTCCCTCTATTCTTCCAAGAAATCAGTAAATGGCAAGGTTTGATCACAACGAGGGCTGCCAACAGAGGTAGACTGGTTGGGGGTACAATTATGTCCCTGTTACACAATAATTTGTCACTATCTCCCTGTGTGTCTCCCTAATGTCTCATGGAACCAAATGCACCATGCTCATGGTCTCTAAACTAGCCAAATGACCCACTTTTCCAAAGTTTACTGCATCAGCGCGTCTGTTCTTAAAATAACCGCGCTGATGGGCGGCTTATAGTGTTACTGATGCGCTGCCAGCACGGAAGCACACGGGTTTCCCGCGCTGGTCGAATTTTATGCGCCAGCGCATCCCATGAAAGTATTCAGCCACGCTGACACAGTCTTCACTGTTATTGTGATGCGCTGTCAGCGCGTCAGTTCAGTGTTGCACCCGCGCTGATCCAGTTTGGGCGAATTTGTTCCAACAGCCAGCCTTCCAGATGGTTCCAGGCTTGGTTGTTGGCCTTGTGAGTGTCGCCCTCCCTTCTATGGCATGTTTGTTCGTCATTTGGAACCACCTTCCTTGAATATAAGCTTGTCCTCCCACCATTCATGGAGACTCCTTCTCTACTTAAACCTCCACCATTACCATGAGCAGCTAGTTTTGGATAGTGTGGAATTCATAGTGCTTGGATTGCTACTGTTAGTAGGTAGTTGGTGTGACAAGTGTGGTTTTGCTAGAGGAAGCTTAAGGAAGGTTGTGAGTATTGCTTGTGTGAGAGAGAGCTTTTTGTGTTGGGAGAATCCACTTCCAAGGGTGAATGCTTAAGAGACTTGCTGGCTGGACCCTCAAGAGAAGGACTCAGCATCAGAACATTGGTTGTACCTTTCTTTGTTATTGATTTAATAATAGATGACTACTGTTATGGTTCCATTCTCATTTGTCGTTGCAATGGTTAATGTGAATTACATCCTTTCTGAATGATGTATAATTGCTTTTATTAGATTTCACGCTTGTGTTTGTCTGTCTCTTCGTGTGTGCAGGTATCTATTCATGGTGATCGTGGAAGATCATGACCGGCCAGAGCGAAGGAGCGAGAGCGGCATCTCTTCATCAAACAATAACGTTGGAATCCAAGTAGGTGTTCTTTGCCTCTCTTTTAATCGCAATTAGGAACTTGCACAGTAGCATTGATTGATTGTTGCTAGACCCATTATGGGCTAGTAGGGATCGCCTCTATCCGTAGAGGGGATTTACCTCTCCAACAATTTGGCGACTCCACTGGGGAGCTGGCCTTTTGTCTCTTTTGTCCATCTTTGTGTTTGAATTTGATTGTTCTATCTTTTTGAAATTGGGGATTAGTTCTCTTCTTTTAGCCTTCCTGGTTCAATCTGGGAAGTGTCTTAATTGTTTAAAGAGTTCTGGCCTTGGTTTGGGAGTTTTTGGCTTGATTTCGCCTCTTTTTTAGCCTCAGCG
Source organism: Pinus tabuliformis (assembly GCA_031772625.1). Classification (NCBI taxonomy): domain Eukaryota; kingdom Viridiplantae; phylum Streptophyta; class Pinopsida; order Pinales; family Pinaceae; genus Pinus; species Pinus tabuliformis. The sequence continues at coordinate 1,003,186,781 of CM062813.1, read as the reverse complement.
CGGTTTATATCAAAACAGTTGCGCTGAGAGCGCATAGCTGTTTCTTTAAACCTGTTGTCATCGTGCTTGTACGTAAAACAATCGCGACGGTTCTGAAATCAAACCAGCGCGCTTAAGTCGTGTCCTTCCGCGTTGACAGCGCCAAGTTGCTACGCGCGACCTCTTGCCAGCGCACAGTTGCTGAGCGCTACCCGCGCTGATCCTGTAAAATTGAATTTGTTTCAATTTTGCCTCCTGAGCCTGTTGGTTTGACTATCTCCAGCTTTTTCTACTTGGTTTATGACTTGATATTTATTGTTTGAACTGTTACACACTTGCTTGCAAAGTCTTGTTGGACGAATTTCGTTTTTGTGTCTCGTGACCTAGTGCCATCATCCAGTTTCCACTGGACTGACCTTGTTTTGTCCGCTTGTTCACTTGTTCGCAAAAGTTCGTTGCTGCTTGCCTTTGCTACTGCGGAAACCTTCCTCTTTTTGCCTTCTTTGCTTGATTGGTTGAGGTGATTGTTGTTGAACCGATCCTTCGATTGTTTCACTACCCAGGCACAGATCACAGTTGCTAGGGTTCAATCGGCTCTTTTCACGCTTGTTGTGCTTTTCATTGAGTGATTTTAATTCTTTTTGCTCAGTGTTGCTGTCTCTCAAAATTCATTTTAAAGTGCATAGTGCCATTGAAAAGAGAAATCAAACTAGCATCTTTTGCATTCAATAGTTAATGAAAAGAAGAGTATCTCTGATTTGTGTTCTCAAAAGAAAATTTTTATTTCTTTGTCATTAGCTGCATTAGATTCTTTGATTGTTTGAGTTCATTTTGTTTGATTGAAAGCTCTTAACCTTCTCATAGTTAGAATTCATCGAACAAAATGGTATTCTTTGGCATGTAGTTTACATCTAGGTAATTGTGAGAGATCATACGTTAAGGCCTGAAACCAAAACTTAATTCAAGATCAACCATAAAATAAACCGAATAAATCTAAAAACACATTGGAACTTAACGCTCATATTGTAGAGGTCTAGGCTAGAGACATGCTCCGGCGTCGTTAAACCTAGTCACTGTTGTTTCACATTACGGTTGGGTGATTCCTCCTCTTGTGACTCGATAGTGGTCTAGCACAGATTTGAGCTCCCACGTACCGTCGCGTATATAGGGGAGACCCCACTAGGTTATCGACCTTGATCCATAGGAAGCCGAGTCTGCCGCCCTGCGAGCCGTAACGCACCGAACACAGCATTCGGGAAGATTGATTGCAGTACGGAAAGTCCTTGGTTCTCATACGATTGCCAAGGTGTATAAGCAGTTTTACGGATTGCTTGGTAAACCCTTTGCCTAGAATCTCCAGAGCAGTCACTTTTGATCCTTTTCGGACTCCCTAAATGAAAAGGTGCCAGTGAGCTTCTTGTCACTTCGTGCTCATTAAACATTCGAAGGAGACTAGAGTCATCTTTTCGTCCTTTTCTCGACTCTTGAAACATGAAAAGGTCAAGTTCAGTTCCTGTGTCCTAAAAATTTATTCGGCCACGATAACATTACCTGGTTAGATTTTGTATGTGTTAGTTTGAGTAGGGTCCTTGTCGTTAGTTTCCATTAGGGTTTTGTGTGGGGTTTGTTATCCTGGCTGACCCGTCAACTCCCGGTCCAAGTGATCAAGGTTCTCCATCTTCTGTCGCTCCTGAGGTACCAGTTGTAAGCGGTACTCTTCTGATTGTCCCGAGTATCCAGCCTATCAATGTACGTGCCCCGGGCGACGAGGATTACGAAGAAGATTGGAACCCTATCTGGGAGCCTGACGAAGATGATATTCCTGTTACCCCTCCCGTATGTCGTCTCCGATGTCAACTTCCCAAATGGATGAGACATCTCCCAGCACAGGCGAGACGCCCGTGGTGTCAAGTATTGAAACTCCCATTCCAGCTACTTCTCCACTTCCTCCACGGTATCAATCAATGAGGGATAGAATAGCTGCCAGAATGCCTTCTAAAACTATATGGGATCCTAGTGTCATTGCCACCATGGAACCTTTTCTTTCGCAACCCCCTAATACTCCCGTTACATCAGTTCCCACAAATCCAACTGTTTGTGTAGCGTACTCAACTCCAGTTGTCAGTGCTGTGACATCATCTTCATCTACAAACCCTGGGGCTAGTCCCTCTCACAGTCAAGTGAGCAGTGGCCAACCAGGGGTTTCCTCTGGAGTCATCGATCCTGCACAAAGTGCTCAACCCTCTTCTGGTCCTGTTCCAGGAGGAGGGTCGTATGATGCCCATGGGCAACCCATTGTGGACCCGCATTACCAAGGTCCACTCTTTTATTATGATTCTAATGGTCAGTACCTTGAGCACGTTCAATCCATACCTCTTCAACCTTTCGTTGAAGTCTCGACACCATTAGACATTACTTATGATCCCGTTACTCATACTTTTCGTGGGCGCCGGGCAATTTCTGGACAGCCTCAAGGGCAACCACTTTATGGCCAGTCTTACCCAGGTCAATCTGGGGGCCCACAAGGACAACCCTACCCGGGACAACCTTTAGCCATGGGAGGTCCATCCTTTTCCTATCAGAGTCAACCTTCTGGTTACCCAGGGCAACCTGGTATCCAGCAAGGTTATCCGTCTGGTCATCCAGGGTAGCCTTACATCCAACAAGGCCAACCTGGTTTCCAGCAAGGGTATCCCACTGGACAAGCTGGGCAAAATTACACCCCTCAAGGTCAACCAGCAGTCCAACAAGGGTATCCTTCTGGGCAGGGGGGGCAACCCTACATACAGCAGGGCCAACCCACTGTCCAGTCTAGTCATCTTTCTGGGCAAGGGGGGCAACCCTACGTACAGCAGGGCCAACCCACTGCTCAGTCCATGCAACCTTCTGGGCAAGGGGGGCAACCCTACGTACAGCAGGGCCAACCCACTGCTCAGCCAATACAACCCTCTGGACAAACGGGCCAGCCCTCTGTGCAACAAGGCCAACCCACTGTCCGTCCTACTCATCCAGCTAGACAGGCTATCCAACAGCAAGGTCAACCAGCCATCCAGGCAGCTCGACCATCTGTTCTGTAAGGACAACCCGTGGTTGCTCAAGGACAACCTAGCACCCAGCAAGTACATCCTTCTAGGCAAGCAGGTCCATCCCAGATTCAACCAGGCCAACCTTCCGGCCAGATGATCCAAGCCCAGCCGGTTCAAGGACATTATTCTGGGCCTCAAACTCAAATGGGTTATCAAATGCAAGGCAAGCCACAGCCCCAACCTTCCTACCAAGCGCAGCCTGCTTACCAGGCTCAGTATGGAGCCCAGCAAATGTATGGCTACCAGCAACCCCAGGGGCAAACTCAGTTTACCCTTACCAAAATTATCAACAGATGCAGGTCACTCCTTACCAGAATTATCAGTATGCTGCACCTGCGGGCCAAGTTGCTAATACGTGGGGTGCTGGGGGGCAGTCCCAGGGTCAACTGTCTGCATATGGCCAGAATACATATGGGCAGAACCCCTACGGACAAGGTCCCTATGCGCCAGGCCCTTTTGGGCCAGGTCCACCAGGACAAAGTTCCTATGCGCCAGGCCCTTTTGGGCCAGGTCCATCTGGACAAAGTTCGTGGGGGCAACCACCACCTGGTAGGAACCCTAATACTGCCTCGAATCCACAGCCAAAAATGTCCTTTAACCCTCAGTTGCCATTCTTAGCGACGTTGGAACTTCCGGACGTGTCCAAGTTAACGAATGATCCCATTCTGCATAATGCATATTGGCCACCAGTTTGAACTAAAATACACGCTGATTGTCCAAAATTTGATGGCAAAGCGGGTGAGGATCCTCAAGCACATGTTATGACCTATCACCTTTGGTGTTCATCGAACTCATGGCTTGATGACTCTATCCGACTTCGTCTCTTTCAGAGAACCCTCACCGGTTCAGCCGCTAAATGGTATATTGAGCTGAATCGCGGCATGTTTCAAGATTTCAACTCGCTGGCTATGGCATTTTTAACTCATTTTCAGTTACCCATTCGGTATGAGACAGGGACAAATCTCCTTACGTCTCTTAAACAGGATACAGCTACGCACATATCTGATCATATTCATGAATGGAGAAGGCGTCGTCGCCTGATCAAATTCTGGATTCCTGATCAACTCCTGATCGATTGGTTCACAACTTCCTTTGTCCCTAAAATTGCAAAGGACATCGCCATGGAAGCTTGTGTAACTGAAGAGCAAGCGATCGCGCGAGCTCAGTACCTAGACTTAGTGTACTCTCAGTCGGGTACTCTATATGATTATTTTCCAGATGCCCCGAGGCCTGGACAGACCAAGGCTCCACCCAAACCATCCGTTGATGGAGTCATTGGCTCTGTTAATTCGTCATCGAAGAAATCGGGCGCGAACCCTGGGAAGCAAAAACAGAACGCTTCTAATGAAAATGCTCCTCAGGGCCAACCTAATCCTGGAAGTACCTCCGAGGTAAACGCCATCCAGTCCACCGCGGTGGATAAATCCTCAAAAGGGAAAAAGAAGGGAAAAGCTAAAGATAAATCTGGTCACCCCAAGCAGGATGCCCCTAAACCTCCACCCGAGGAAGGAGCTAAACGAAAACCTAAGTATCCTTGTCTCATATGTGATGAAGATCACTACACTAAGGACTGCCCAAGGCGGTCCGAAGTTAGTCAGTTATTGAAAGGTGCTCCCGGGACCCCTGCCGTGCTTAAAGAGCCTTTCCCTTCCCAGCAGACTCAAATGGTGGCAGGTCCGTCTCAATCCTCTTCCTCGTTCGGTTCTCAAGTGTTCATGGCTGGCACGATCCCCATCCATGTTTCAACTCGAGCAAAAGATTATCCATCTCGTGCTGGGAAAGAGCCAGAGGTTCCCTCCAGCGCTCCTCCATCTAGTTCTGGTCCTCTCCACATCGAAAGGCCCAGCACTGAGACGATCCCCCGACCCCCTCAAAAAGGAGTACTCAGGAAGTCATCTTATAACCCTAATGCTTGTGCTGCCCAACACTATAGCATTGTTGAGGACTTAGCTCAGGCTTCGTCTACTATGTCCGCTCTAGAAGTCCTCCAGAGCTGCCCCTCCCAGAGGAAGTCCTTGCTATCAGCTACTGGTGGCATCGACCCGGCAGATTCAGATTTGATTTCTTTCAATCTCGAGGGTTTTACACAGCGACTGCCTCACCAAGTCGCTTTCCTTATACAGGTCATCATCAATAGCAGAACGATTCACCGTACGGTTATTGATGAAGGTGCCTCAACCTGCATCATGTCCGTTGCTTGCTGGAAAGCGATTGGTTCCCCTGCTTTGAGTCAGTCCCCCACGACGCTAGAAGCTTTCGATGGAAGAAAATCTCGTCCTTACGGTATCCTCCAACGCTTACCCATCTCTTTGGAAGGAAAGACTGTAGAAGTGGAGGTCGAAGTTGTCGACGCCAATTTGACTTACAACCTCCTCCTCGGACGGAGCTGGACATACGCCATGCAAGCCGTGGCTTCCTCCCTGTTCTGTGTCATTCGTTTCCCTCACCAAGGGAAGATCGTCACGGTCGACCAGCTCTCTTTCTTCGCCTCTTCTTCTGAAGGTAATGTGCCATTCGTGGAGCATACCTCTAAGTCACTCGTGAACATGGGTGCTGGAGTCTTTAAAGATCCCACCTTAATGGGAGTCTTTCCCCACCCACCTCCGAATCTTGCCCCTATCAACATGATCTCTGTACACTCAGATCCGTGGATTGTTCCTCCTGCTAATCAGGAAGACTCTTGGGGTGATATGATTCCGTTGAGTCCTGCCAAACTCAACTACATCGAGATTGTCGCTGCATCAACTCCCCCTGGTGAACCTGCTCTTCTGAGCAGTGTTCCCGATTCATATGATCATTTCCCTTGGCTAGGAGATGAGGCTATGTCGGATCCATTGAAGGAAATATTTCCTTCCGACGAGGCCATCATAGAGACCATGTCTCTCGAAGAGCTCCCTTGGCCAGATCACCACCATCGCTCTTCGTTTCTCCCTCCCCATCCGGAAATGACTGCATGTCTCGAGCGGTTTGCTTCATGTGTCCCATCCCCGCCCCTCCAAACACCCATTCAGCTTTATCAAGTGTCAGAGGGCAATATGGGAAATATCACGCAAACCCAACCGATCGACATCTTTGTTAAACCAGGGATCGTCGAGCACATTCATATCTGAGTCACTTGCACTCTTGAGGAAGTTCAGCTCTATACTGCTCTATTTCGCGAATTTTGTGATGTCTTCGCATGGTCCTATGAGGAAATGCCTGGCATCGATCCTAATATAGTGGTGCACGAAATACCTACGTACCCAGGTGCTAAGCCTGTTCGTCAGTGCTTACGCCCGGTGCACCCCCGAAAGGCTGCAGCCATCAAGGCCGAAGTCGAAAAGCTTCTTAAAGCTGGCTTTATTTACCCCATTCCCCTTACGGATTGGGTGTCAAATATAGTCCCTGTGATTAAAAAGAAGGGTACTATCCGGGCCTGTGTTGACTATCGTGATATCAACCGTGCCTGTCCGAAGGATAACTTCCCTACGCCCTTCATCGATCAGCTTATTGATGAGTGCGCAGGATGTGAGATTTACTCGTTTATGGACGGCTTCTCTGGCTATAACCAGATCAACATTGCACCCACGGACCAGCATAAGACAGGTTTTATTTGTCCTTGGGGCACCTTCGCCTATAAGAAGCTTCCTTTCGGTCTAAAGAATGCCGGCGCTACATTTCAACGTGCAATGTCTTATGCCTTTCATGATATACATCACATTGTACAACCTTACCTGGATGACCTTCCGGCTCATTCAGCTAAGCGTCAAGACCATCCTTCTCATCTTCGCGAGATTTTTCTCCACCGTCGACACTACCGCATAAGGCTTAATCCTCATAAGTGTGTCTTCTGCGTAGAATCTGGTCGACTCCTCGGGTTCATCGTCTCCCGAGAAGGCATCCGTCTGGGTCCCCTCAAAGTTGAGGCCATCCTGAATCATCCTCCCCCTGCCTCTTTGCAGCAATTGCAGAGCCTGCAGAGCAAAGCGAATTTCCTTAGACGATTCATTCCGAATTATGCCGAGGTAGCTAAGGGTTTCACACGATTATTAAAGCGAGACACACCCTTTCATTGGGATGCCATCGCCCAGGAGTCTTTCGAGCGACTCAAGGACCTCCTTGTCTCGGCTCCACTCTTAAGACCTCCGAACTATCACCGTGATTATTCTCTCTATCTAGCTGCTGCTGACACCACTATCAGCATGGTTTTGGTGCAGGATGATGATGATGGCAACGAGCACGTTATCTATTACCTTAGTCGCAATCTCTTGGATACAGAAACTCGCTACGCGTATGTCGAGAAGTTGGCATTGGCAGCTGTCTGCGCCGTCCAACGATTCCGGCACTATATCCTGTTGCGCACTACGACCGTGATTTCCGACTGCAACCCTATGACCTACATCTTGTCGCGTCAGCTGCTGGGGGGCAAGTACTCGAAATGGATTGTCATCCTACAAGAGTTTGACTTGGAATTTACTGCTGCCAAGTCTAAGAAATCTCTGGTCTTTGCAGAACTGCTCTGTTCTTTGCCATCCCCTTCTGTACCATCCCGTTCGGAAGAGCATATCCTGGATGAAACATTGTTTCTAATCAGCACCCTCGACCCTTGGTATGGGGACATCATAGTATATTTGCAGACGTCTTCTTTCCGTCCTGATGTATCGAAAGACGCTCGACGAAGGATTCGTCACCAATCTCAACCCTATCGCATTATTGGCGATACCCTGTACCGCCTCGGCGTTGATTCTGTTCTCCGCCGATGCTTGACTCTCGAGGAGGCTGAGCGGGTGTTGAATGACTGCCACTCCGATGCTTGTGGCGGCCATATGTCCGGATATGCTACCGCCCAGAAAATTCTCCGTGCTGGTTATTTCTGGCCTTCTATTTTCAAGGATTGCATCCTTGCTGTACGTGCATGTCATGAATGTCAGGTCTACCACCGGAAAATGCGTGCACCTCCTGCACCACTGCACCCTGTTGTTACCGTAGGTCCATTTTCCAAATGGGGCATCGATTATACCTCTTGTAACCCTTGTTCGGCCGGGGGGCATGGATATATCATCGTTGCCGTGGATTACTTCACCAAATGGGCCGAAGCGATGCCTACACTGAACGAAGACGGTTACACAGCGGGGCAGTTTTTGTTTAATCATGTCATTACTTGGTTCGGAGTTCCCCAGGCTATTGTCACAGATCACGGAAAAAATTTCCATAATCACATGATGACGGAACTAACGACCCAGCTCAGCTTGCATCAAGACAGCTCGATGCCATATTACCCTCAATCCAACGGCCAAGTTGAAGCCGTGAACAAAGTTTTGATCACAATGCTCCAACGTACCGTGAATACGCACAAGTCTAACTGGCATCTGATGTTGTTCCCTGCCTTGTGGGCTTACCGGACCTCTGTGAAGGACGCCACTGGTTTCACTCCTTTTCAGCTTGTTTATGGACTGGAGGCCACCCTTCCTGTTGAGTGTGAGATTCCTTCGTTAAAATTAGCTGTCGAGTTGCTTCCCAACACCACTCCAGTGGAGGAACGGCTTCTCTATTTAGAAAGGCTAGACGAGACCCGTCGCTTAGCCTCTCTAGCTATTGAAGCGCAAAAGAAGAGGGTTAAGGCTCACTTCGACAATACCATTCAACCTCGTTCCTTTGTTGAGGGAGATTTAGTACTGCTCTATGATCAAGCTAAGGATAAGCTGGGGGCAGGTAAACTCGAATCCATGTGGCTAGGCCCCTATATCATGAAGAGAGTTTTGCAAAAGGGGGCATATGAGCTGATCGATTACGAAGGAAATCCTCTTGACAAGCCCCGCAACGGGCTCTATTTGAAAAAATATTATGCATGATCTCGTGCACCTAGTTTGTACATACGTGTGTTCTTAGCAAGTGTGTCATGTGTGCATGATTTCTTGTTTTGCTTTGGTGTGAAGGCGTGTTTGCCTCTTATTTTGTTTTCTGCTTCTTGTGCAGACGTCTAATACACCTTAAGTTGGCTTCGCCGATGGCGCCTGCCGTAGTACTTGCAATTTGTCTTCTGCGGTGTGGGCGATCTACGATCCTCACGGCGAGTTGCTAGATCTTCAAGGCGTGTGCTTGGGCCGTACCACCAACAATGTTGCCGAGTACAGTGCTGTAATTGAATTACTAGCCGAAGAAATTGATCTTGGCATCCATGCTTTGGTGGTAAACCTCGACTCTCAACTTGTTGTCCATCAACTCAACGGGCGATATTCCGTCAGAGACCAACGCATTCTAAGGCTTTATTTACGTGTGAGATTGTTAGAAAGGAATTTTGATTATATCACATATCAACACATTCCGAGACGATTAAATACGTTAACCGATGCATTGGCAAATCATGTGTTGGATAGACATTTGCGTAATAGATAACCATCATACAAGAAGAGATAGAAAGCATAATAAGACCATAGAATAAGCATGTGTAAATAATTTCTTTTTCAAGCATAGTTTGCATGTGTGCCTGCATATGTGTTTTAAGCCTGCATAAAAATTAAAATACATGGGTCGTGTGTTGTGCAACTGATACATAGATCACATTTGTATTAAACATTTGCATAAACATATTAAAAAACATCATCACATGTGAAACGATCCATCCAAAAAAAGTATATATATATATATATATATATATATATATATATATATATATATATATATATATATATATCATGTGGCACACTAAGGCGCTCAAAAATAAGTGTATATGTCCAAAAATAAAGCCGGTGTCCTCAGTACATCCGAGACATATGTCTCTCAAAACATCAGTGGAGGTAAAACCTAGGTGACTACTGTGCTGGGTTATGCTCTCTATATCATACAGCCGCCCGTGCCACCCGCCTCAAAAGGTGGTGCATCCTGGGTTCCACCCCCACTGTGTGGATCTGATGAGCTATGGGGACCTCCTCGACCCCCTGGTAATCTGGTACCCCCTCCAGCAAACCCTCAAGATTGCGAGCTACAGTCTCCGTCGTGTCAACTCCTGGAGGAACTAGGGCCAGGGCTCCAGCTCCTTGCCCCTCTCTCCATGCCGTCGGGGCTAGGCCAATTGGTCTCACGGGTCCCACATCTGCGCACCGTGACATTTATCAAGACATGTACATAAAAAATCAAAAACATAAAAAAATATTAAAAAGAGATCAAGTGTCATACCTCCATCGTCCCAATGCTCTCCCGCGGGAAGTGGCATGTCAGGATCATTGCGGAAGTCCATCCCAGCATATGGCCAGTCCTCTACGATGACAACCTGCCGATCCAGCCACTCTCGGAAATACACTCCCCAAGACACTGGGCGGCCTCCACCCCCACGTGGCATGACGCGGGCCCATCGACTGGCCCTCGTCTCCCGAGGACCTCTAGGTGGATCCACGGCCATGGTCTGTAGCTGTAGGGCCGGCACCTGCTCCAGCATGAGCGGGAGTAGAAGCGACCCATATGCAAACTGCTTCGACTCTCTGCATCGGCAGTTGTTCAGTTGCCTCTTCATGCTAGTCGTCACAGCTGTTGCCCAGTTGAAAATGGTGGGCTGTAAGCACTCCAGAGCTAGTAGTAGCTGGGTCTTTGAGGCCTCATGATTGGCCAAAGAGCCCACTGCCCGTGTCACCAGAAAGAGTATGGTGCGAAGAGGCATGTCGTTCACCGTCGGGATACCAACCTTCCCGATCCGTGTTTTAGCAGCTCCTGGGCACACTCGAGCCATTAGCTGGTCAAGAGTCTCGCCGCTGGGTCGTTGCCCCTCCAGGATGGGCATCTGACCCCGGCGTGATAATCCAGTCAAAGAGTAAATATCTGTGGAATCAAACTCAATGTCCTGGCCACGGATCGTGAATTTTCCATCCACTGGGTTCCAAGCTCTGATTAAGAGCTCAAGCAAGTCAGGTTGCGGCCTCAGACGCGGAGTAAGGAAGAATTTCAAGAACCCGCATGCCCGCATTGCATTTCGGCATTCGACAAGTGCATAAGCGGCTATATCCTCATCATCGTGAGCTCTCTCTTACCAAACAAAAGACATTTTTCCCTACAAGACCATGAAAAAATATTAGGATGCTAACCGTTGAGATTTGTACGTTCATTTCTTAAAAATTAAATCTTTACGGCGTCAGCGCGACTGTTTTTAAAACAGTCGCGCTGAAAATGGCGCACCGTTGTTTTTTCCTTGGGTCAGCACGGAAGCGCACGTGTTTTCCACACTGACCCATGTGGTGGTACGTGTAAATATAAATCGATCAGCGCGGACCCGAGCGGGAAACCCGCGCTGACCGAGAGCGCACCAACGCTCAAAAATTTGCCCAAAGGGCCACTTCCCACCGTGGAATTGATCCCAAAAAGACTTAAATTAAAGCGTAGGAGGAGGAGAACCTACCTGGAACAAGCTGCCGGATGAATGGTGTCTGTACGGGCTGGAAATCGCTCCGTCAACCTTGCAGCTCCTCAACATTCTTCACAACTCAAAATGGTAACAATGGTAAAAAATGACTTTTACCCCCCTATTTATGGTAAAAAATTCATAATTAACTATAATTTCTTATCAATATGTGTTTTTGTCGTATTTTCACCATAGATTTAGCACTAATGTCACTGAATTATGCCTTTATGCATGTTTTACTATGTTTTCACACATATCGAACATGTTTATGCGGGTGGTGTTCTTGTGCAGGTCCTAGTAACCGGCGTGGTCATATCGACTTTTTGCACACTTGGTCCCAAAAAATGTCGTCTTTAAGCTCCTTTCCAACATGAATCAAGAAAAGATGGCCGAGCTTCCTTTTGGCTCGTTAAAAGGAATGGGAGGCGGTCGTTTTAAGCTCTTTTTCCGACCGTTTAACTTAAAAAGATTGCCGGGTGTTTGTCGTTTCGCACTCGTTATTGGCTCTAAAACAACGTGCTTCCGACCGTTTTTTTACTTTTTCGGGTCGAATCTACTATTCACGAAAAGTACTCCTCGATCGTAATGGTCAGGCGGTTCTTTCGAGCATTATTTTATACTTTTTCAGGCTCAAGAGACACAACTTTACGAAAAAGGACCCCCCTGGAGTTTCCTTTTCCACTGTCTTTTCAGACTCTCTAAACAAGCAAAGACGCCGAGCTTCTCCTTTGTCAGGCTCGTTAAAACTTAATGACATCGGACATCGTCGAAATGACACTTTCCAAGCATATGCTATCCCCATCAAGCTTGTCATCCAAAAATAACTAGGGTACCTGCCAGAAATGGTGGGGAAAATGAAACTGTAATAATGGTCGTGTCGGCAGTATGTCGCTCTTGAACATGGCACTTATCTGCGTTCGTGTCTGGGTGGGGATTTCTCATCTTGTTTTACACTAGCCTCCATGGGTTTGGGCTATCCTATTTGACCTCTCATCTGTTCATTGCCATTGTCACCATGACCTCTGCTCCTTTGATGTCAGATACTACCAAATCCACTGTTGTGCCACCGATATGTTCAAGAGAAGTTGACCTCTGCAAGATTACCACCTCCCTCTGATGTCTCACACAAAATCTTTTATCCTTCTCGGTCTCGTGTCGATGATGTGGGAAACATCATGGCCCACCTTCGATCAAGGTTACTTCCTATCGACTTCAGCTCATTATCCAGGAAAGTGACCTAGAGACTCCCTTCAGGTGCCTTAGAACCTGCATGCCTCAATGGCAGGTTCTTCGTGTTCGACGTGAGGTTTTCATCATTGGCCTCCGATCGGATGATTCTGCGGGTGTTCGACACCAGCTCATTGATTCACACGTCGCGGATTGTACCTATAAGTACCTTGAGGACCATTGTCATTATTGGTGGTACCTCTCGCGTCTGTTAACAGTTTCCATCATTGACTGGTAATCAGACGATGTTCATGCATGTTCGACTTCAACTCATGTATTCACATGCTTGAACTTGTACTTTGTTTGGATTGGGATGGAGTGCAAGACCCTGGGTTTTGTCTGATGCAAACCAGGCTGCATTTTTGTGGATTGTTATTACATGACTCATTGATGGATGGCTGCGCCCATACCTGAGTCTTCGGGATGGCTGCGACCATACCCTCTTATCTTTATGGTCTCTTCAGCTGGGTGGCTGCGTCCATACCACAGACCTTCTTCGTATGTCTTTTGGATGGCTGCGCCCATATCTGGACTACATGTGATCGAGATATCAGTTGTACATTCATGTAGGTCCTTCCTGGTGGTGTTCCAGTTCAACAGTTTTGTAAAGCATTTCACCCCTCCCACTCTCTCGGGTTTCATGCTTTAGGGGGCATCTGTTATGCAGTAATTTGTCACTATCTCCCTCTGTGTCTCCCTAATGTCTCATGGAACCAAATGCACCATGCTCATGCTCTCTAAACTGGCCAAATGACCCACTTTTCCAAAGTTTACTGCATCAGCGCGTCTGTTATTAAAATAACTGCTCTGACGGGTGGCTTATAGTGTTACTGATGCGCTGCCAGCGCGGAAGCACACGGGTTTCCCGCGCTGGTCGAATTTTATGTGCCAGCGCATCCCATGAAAGTATTCAGCTGCGCTGACATAGTCTTCACTGTTGTTGTGATGTGTTGTCAGCGCGTTAGTTCAGTGTTGCACCCGCGCTGATCCAGTTTGGGCGAATTTGTTCCAACAGCCAGCCTTCCAGATGGTTCCAGGCTTGGTTGTTGGCCTTGTGAGTGTCGCCCTCCCTTATCTGGCATGTCTGTTCGTCATTTGGAACCACCTTCCTTGAAGATAAGCTTGTCCTCCCACCATTCATGGAGACTCCTTCTCTACTTAAACCTCCACCATTACCATGAGCAGCTAGTTTTGGATAGTGTGGAATTCATAGTGCTTGGATTGCTACTGTTAGTAGGTAGTTGGTGTGACAAGTGTGGTTTTGCTAGAGGAAGCTTAAGGAAGGTTGTGAGTATTGATTGTGTGAGAGAGAGCTTTTTGTGTTGGGAGAATCCACTTCCAAGGGTGAATGCTTAAGAGACTTGTTGGCTGGACCCTTAAGAGAAGGACTCAGCGTCAGAACATTGGTTGTACCTTTCTCTGTTATTGATTTAATAATAGATGACTACTGTTATGGTTTCATTCTCATTTGTCGTTGCAATGGTTAATGTGAATTACATCCTTTCTGACTGATGTATAATTGCTTTTATTAGATTTCACGCTTGTGTTTGTCTGTCTCTTCGTGTGTGCAGGTATCTATTCACGGTGATCATGGAAGATCGTGACCGGCCAGAGCGAAGGAGCGAGAGCGGCATCTCTTCATCAAACAATAGCGTTGGAATCCAAGTAGGTGTTCTTTGCCTCTCTTTTAATCGCAATTAGGAACTTGCACAGTAGCATTGATTGATTGTTGCTAGACCCATTCTGGGCTAGTAGGGATCACCTCTATCCGTAGAGGGGATTTACCTCTCCAACAATTTAAATTGTTGGAGAGGTAAATCCCCTCTATGGATAGAGGCGATCCCTACTAGCGCAGAATGGGTCTAGCAACAATCAATCAATGCTACTGTGCAAGTTCCTAATTGCGATTAAAAGAGAGGCAAAGAACACCTACTTGGATTCCAACGCTATTGTTTGATGAAGAGATGCCGCTCTCGCTCCTTCGCTCTGGCCGGTCACGATCTTCCACGATCACCGCGAATAGCACCTGCACACACGAAGAGACAGGCAAACACAAGCGTGAAATCGAATAAAAACAATTATACATCAGCCAGAAAGGATGTAATTCACATTAACCATTGCAACGACAAATGAGAATGGAACCATAACAGTAGTCATCTATTATTAAATCAATAACAGAGAAAGGTACAACCAATGTTCTGACACTGAGTCCTTCTCTTGAGGGTCCAGCCAGCAAGTCTCTTAAGCATTCACCCTTGGAAGTGGATTCTCCAAACACAAAAATATCTCTCTCACACATGCAATACTCACAACCTTCCTTAAGCTTCCTCTAGCAAAACCACACTTGTCACACCAAATACCTACTAACAGCAGCAATCCAAGCACTATGAATTCCACACTATCCAAAACTAGCTGCTCATGGTAATGGTGGAGGTTTAAGTAGAGAAGGAGTCTCCATGAATGGTGGGAGGACAAGATTATATTCAAGGAAGGTGGTTCCAAATGACGAACAGACATGCCATAGAAGGGAGGGCGACACTCACAAGGCCAACAACCAAGCCTGGAACCATCTGGAAGGCTGGCTGTTGGAACAAATTCGCCCAAACTAGATCAGCGCGGGTGCAACACTGAATTGACGCGCTGACAGCGCATCACAATAACAGTGAAGACTGTGTCAGTGCGGCTGAATACTTTCATGGGATGCGCTGGCGCATAAAATTTGACCAGCTTGAGAAACCCGTGTGCTTCCGCGTTGGCAGCGCATCAGTAACACTATAAGCCGCTCGTCAACGCAGTTATTTTAATAACAGACGCGCTGATGCAGTAAACTTTGGAAAAGTGGGTCATTTGGCCAGTTTAGAGAGCATGAGCATGGTGCATTTGGTTCCATGAGACATTAGGGAGACACACAGGGAGACAGTGACAAATTTCTGCGTAACAGTCCCCAACATTCTTAGATTGTTCTCCTCCCTCACCAAACATCCCCATGTTTTCCAATACCTTGGCCACTGCTTCCTCATAGTCTTGCAAAGGGGTATTATGCGAACTTATAGGTGGTGTGAGTGATGGCGTAGCCTCATTTGTTTGAATTGGGGTATGTCGCTAGGACTGCACCTGCACAGAGCACCTGCGTTTTGCTGGGTTCAAGGTCACATAGGAGTTGTTCCTCTTTAGTGTCCTTCTCGAACCTAGGGTTCTAGGCCCTTGCTGTTCTGATACTGGCTTTTCTAGAGGTGGGGCCAGAGTAGGATTTACAAGATTGTCCCAAGTTAGCTACTGCTGGGCCAGTCCATGCATGATAATCAATTTGATCAGTCTGTGATGACTGATGACAAAGCATGAGTCCTTATCTTTCCTAACTTGTCGAGGGACATCATGCAATAGATAATTCAAATAAAACAACAAATTAATAGAAATTTTCTATTTTAGGATGGCTAACAATTTGAGTTGGTGGGGCTTTACCAAATCCTGGCCACCATTGCATGTGATGTATTGTTGCACAATGACTGCCAATTCCTACCATGGTTGTCTTAACACTGAAGGGCGAGTCCCTTTCCTTGTTCGTGCTAATTGATCACCTGGGTTCTGGAACACTGCGACTGCATTGTGCAGAAGGACATCCTTGTTTGTTCACTTTGTTCCCTCAGATGGAAGTCCAGTGAATTCAGTTATGACCGCTTCAGAGACCTTTATGTCCCTGCCTCTTAATGTGGCTCTTCCATTCTGCAAATTCTGCAAGAATTCAAGTGTCATTTCTTCGTGAAAGCCCTGCAATTTATTCAGATATTGCAGCTAGCCAATGTGCATGAGAATTTCACGAGCTTGGTCTGATACCATGAGTATTGTGGGTTCATTTCGGATAGATCTACCTCCCATGGTTGTTGTGTTCCTGTGACTGGTTCACTTGCATGGACTTCTCTTGCACTTTCGCAATTTAGAACAACAACAAAGATCGTTAAAGAAATTAATAGGAAAATGACGTTGATTTGGGAATTAACAACATATACAGTTAAGTCATTTGTCTCATCAACCATATTTGATGCAGGCTCATAATCAATTCGCATGCCATCCATAATGGTCATCATCGTTTCTCCAATCGGAAATACCTTAATAATTAGTACGCATAACCAATCATCATGCAATCCTTTACCCTAAAAACCATTTAATAATTATCATTCAATTGTCCATAACTATCACACACGTTGTTCATACGCCGACCATCCCCCCTCCAATGGGAAAATGGCATCGACGTCTGCCAAGCATGTTAAAATCAAGTGCATTATTGATAATTCATAAATGCAGGCAACCAATCCAGAAAAGCGACACAATTTATGATAGAGAAATTAAAGAAATAGATGTATTAGAGGTAAAAATGGTTAAAAAAATGAAAACAGATTAAATCATTATGTGAAAATATTTTCACCTTAAGTGGTATTAGTAATAAACACATAATTGGTGGTACATAGTAATGACTATCATAAAGTGATTGGATAAATATAATATAATGAATATATAATATAAGTTACCATGCATGTTGGCTTGTAAGAGTGTTATTCAAATGGGAAATTTCCTTAGAAATGAATCCATAGGTAGTAATAGAATAGAGATCATTTGTTAGTGTAAGATAATACTTCAATACCACAAGCAGAGCCACTACTTCCAGCAGGAGTTCATAGCCTTGACATGGTTGCTTTTTAACCCCACAAATGAGCCAGAGTCCTCCTTTTATTATGTCAATGATTTTTCTTTTCCTTCCATAAAGAGACCACTATGCTGGCATGGTCAATAGATGATCATAGTGCCACTCACCAAGATATAACAAAGTGATCAGGCTGGTTCGTAATGAGACCCCTTGTCCTTCTGATAGTTTTAATCATCAAGAAGGTCATTACCTTGGTTTGGTAGCCAAAAATGAAATTTCACCTGTTACATCCTTATAATCATGGTAGGCTGGCTCATGATGAGACCCCCTATTCTCTTTATGACAATGTTTGTTGCATTTTCATATTTCTTTATTTGCACTTTTTATCTTTTGATGTTCTTATAAAAAGAGGGAGGCTCATTTGCTCCTTAAGGGTCAGGGATGTTGTAAGAAGTAAGAACATGCCAAGGAAAGTTTATACTTTTACCCCCATCTCATCATATCAAAGGGATTTGTCCATTTGAAAGTGTGGTAAATAAGCCAACATGGTTTGAAAATAATTAATCATTTTATGATGTGTCCATAGAAAAGATGTTTAGCGAATTATTATAAAGACGCACCATATCAACTTTTGAATAACGATAAACATAAAGATGCTTCATAGATCATAATGGTATTGACATTATTGTTTTTCTTTATGTTAGGCACAAATCCACTCAGATGGTGTTTATTCAAAATATAAAAGATAAAGATAAAGATGGCACAATGATCGGCCATGAATCAATAAAAGAAATCACAGTTCATCCTATAATAAGCACAAAAGTGTTGTTCAATTGATTGAACAACGATCGTTCAATCATTTGAACAACGAAATCGAAAAGAAAACAAACTTCTATTCAATTGATTGAACAAAAATTGTTCAATCGATTGAATAAAAATTGTTCAATCGATTGAATAACAAAATTGAAAGGAAAACCAAACTGTTGTTCAATTGATTGAACAACAAAATTAAAAGGAAATCACACAAGAGGGTCGTTCAATTGATTGAACATCAATCGTTCAATCGTTTGAACATCAAATATTAATAAGAAAAAATGCAAAAGTGTTTTTCAATCGATTGAACAACAATTATTCAATCGTATGAACAATGAAAATTGAAAATAAAAACTCAAAAGTGTTGTTCAATCAATTGAACAACAATCGTTCAATCATTTGAACAACGAAAATTGAAAAAAAAATGCAAAAGTGATGTTCAATCGATTGAACAACAAGCATTCAATTGTTTGAACAACGAAAATTGAAAAATAACAAGTGCAAAAGTGTTGTTCAATCTATTGAAAAACAATTGTTTAATCATTTGAACAACAAATATCAATAAAGAAAAACACAAAAATGTTGTTCAATTGATTGAACACCAATCATTCAATTGTTTGAACAATAAAAATTGAAAAATAAAAAGCGCAAAAATGTTGTTCAATCAATTGAACAACAATCATTCAATCGTTTGAACAACAAATATCAATAAATAAAAACACAAAAGTGTTGTTGAATTGATTGAACAACAATCGTTTAATCATTTGAACAACGAAAATTGAAAAAATAAAAAGCGCAAAAGTGTTGTTCAATCGATTGAACAACAATTGTTCAATCGTTTGAATTGCGAAAATTGAAAAGTAAAAAGCGCAAAAGTGTTGTTCAATTGATTGAACAACAATCGTTCAATCATTTAAACAACAAATATAAACAAAAAAATGTAGAATTGTTGTTCAATCGATTGAACAACAATCATTAAATCGTTTGAACAACAAAATCAAAAATGCAAAAATGTTATTCAATTGATTGAACAACAATTCCCACACAAAAGAATAAGTGTTTTTCAATTGATTGAACAATAATCCTCATGCGAAAATAAGTGTTGTTCAATTGATTGGACAACAATTCTTACACACAAGAATAAGTGTTATTCAATTGATTGAACAACAATTCTTACACACAAAAATAAGTGCTATTCAATTGATTGAACAACAATTTTTCAATTGACTGAACAATAACGCACACGTAAACATAAGTGTTGTTCAATTGATTGAACAACAATCATTCAATTGATTGAATAACACTTACCAAGCACCTAAAACAAGAAAAATTGTCATATTTACACGGTGATACCTAACTGAATTACAATAAATCAAAAGGAATATATACATTATTTACAATTTAAAGAAAATCTTAGTTTTTTGAAAGAAAAGTTGCGAGGTCATCACTCTCTGCAGCTAAGATTTGTATGGAGGGGTCCTCACGTACCTACTAGCAAAAAGACTCCTTGGTGAGTGGTTTGTGGTAGAGACGCACCCGATGCCCATTCACCTTAAAAGAATGGCCAGACCCATCAATGGTAGTCAAAGTAAGAGTGCCATTGTTATGTATTTCTTGAATCTCGTAATGGTCGAGCCATCTTGTTTGCAACTTGCCTGGAAAATCTTGGAATTTGGAGTCATAAAGGAGTGCCCAATCCCCTTTTTGAAATGTCTTCTTTTTGATAAGGCTGTCGTGCCACTTTTCCCTTGCTGCTGAATAATTGTAGTCTGTTGAAAAGCTAGAAGTAGAGCTTCATCTAGTTCGTTGATTTGTTGAAGTGGCTTGGTTTGGGCTTCTATTAAATCCAAAACCACTTCTTGAGCCGTTATTAGAGTCTTTATTTTGAATTCGATCGAAAAAATGAGTTCATTACCAAACAAGAGTTGGCACAGAGAGTATCCAGTAGTATTCCTCCAAGTCGTGTGATAGGCCCACAAGGCCTCTGGCAGTCTAGCAACCTAGTCTTGCCGATGTGTTGAGACTATTTTGGTCAGAATCAATTCAATGACCTTATTGGTGCTTTCGACTTGCCCGTTCTCCTGCAAGTGATACGGGGAAGTGATCCTGTGTGTAATGTGATGGTTTCTAAGAGTGGTAGTAATCTTGTGCCCTACAAATTTCCCTCCCCCATTTTTTATCACTTCCCTTGGTAAACCATACTGCACGAACAACCCAAAGAGGAAGTTAATCATGATTTTGTCTATAGCTCTTGGTTGTACAAAATCTGTGATAATTTAACCTAATAATGCAATATCAATCAAAGTAGAATACTATAACCTACTTCTACTATCAATTTGCAGAAGCTTAAATATCAAGCTGAACAATTTAACCAGAAGAAGAAGAATCAATGGCACAATACACATGAAAATACTTTGGGGAAATCCCGAGATAAAAACCCCACAATATTGTATTATCATACATGGTCGAAATACATAGGAATTATACAAAGCCTTGGCTCTCACAGCTAGCTAGCTTTCAGTACAATGCTCATAGATGCTCATAGGAAATCTTGGATTCTCTCCAGCCTTCCTATCTACCCTCCAAGCTCCTATTTCCTTGCACTATTCCTTGTGGATGATTGGCCTATTACCAAGTGGAAAATCAAGCCTTCAAAATTGCGCAATCCTCAAGGATGAATCCTTAACTGCATGCATGAGATTTCTCCATGAGAAAACACATGAAACTGATAGTACACTGTCCTTGAACATTAATCTCAACTGGGTCTTTCTCAGAATAGAGATGCATGAATTTCTGATGAGGGAATCTTCAGTTAACTGAAGTAGCACTAGTTGAGTGCATTAATGCATCAACTGAATGTTAAATCACTATTAGTTCCTGAAATAGTTTGGAACTAATTTAACTTGACTTAACTTAGTAAACTGAGTTAACTAATTACAAATCAAATATAACTTAATCTTATCTCCTTAATCTAAGGGATAACTCTTGCATGACTTCAGAAAGAATTCTAACTTGAATTTCTCCAACTAATTAATTTAAAATAAATAAATTAATTATTTCCAAGTAGATGTTAAGACTAAATTCGATTTTAATTCACAATTTAATTCAAGGGAAAATTAAATTGGAATATTCTTGTTGCCATATTTCAACACTCCCTCTCAACAAGAAAGGGATTATCTGCCACCCCAATCCTATCTCCATGGAACTCGAATTTACACTTTGACAATGCCTTTGTCAAAATGTCAGCATCTTTCTCCTCTGTCGAAATATACTATAGCAACATGATCCTCCTCGCTACACAATCTCTGAGATGATGATACCCGATGTCGATGTGCTTGGACCTATCATGAAATACTGGATTCTTAGTGTTACACAAAATATTGTCACCATGACTATTTGTAGTCAGTATGGGTCTATCATCATTCATATTGTCCTCCTAAGCAAGTCTCAAACCTCAGCTCTTGATGTCAAGCTTTGAAAATAAGAGAAAGACCTTTAAAAATCAATAAAGCTCTGGTTCTGCACTTCCTCTCACTGTTACCTGCGGTCCCGCACCCTTTGTTCGTGTTACCTGCGGACTTGCCCACTCTGTCTCTAAAGGAGTGGGTGCGGACCCCCGTGAAAGTCAAAAAATCGCAAGTTTTTCCTAAAAAACTCACTTTGGGTTAATTCTAGATGATTCTAGAAGGAATTTTGACGTGGATGGTTCGATCTTAGGTGGTTCATGCATCCCAAAAGAGAAGGAGCTAATCCTTTGATGAGAGGAGCTATCCCTTTGAAGGAGGACTTTATCCCTTTGAAGGTGGACCTAGTAACTTCCCTCCATTGCACTATAAATTAAGTCATTAGGTTGGTTGCTAGGGAGGTTAGAAGCTGAAATTTTTTTAGGGTAAATGCTGGTGGAATTGAGACTTCCTAGTTAAGCTTGAGAGGAGAGATCACATACCTTTTGGCTCCATTGCGAAGAGAGTGAAACTTGTCAAAGTAGAGGAGACTTCTTGTTGGACCCTGGGAGGAGCTTGTACAACATCAAGGCACAGGTTTTAAAGTTCTTCTTTGATTTGAATTAATACAATCAGATTCATTTTTCTCAACAAATTGTCTTATGTGATTTGTTTCATGAATTCCTTTATCATCATGATAAGTATGCTTTATTATTGATCCAGGTGGATATTGGTGGCCACCTGCCCAGTCCACCCGGACCCCCACCATTGTCTTTCTCATCATTTTCAGTTTCCTTAATTGTAACACAACTTACTATTTTTAGCAGTTTTTCGGGTCCTGAACTTCCGGAGCCGTTTTGAGGCCCTAAACGACGTTTTTTGAGGAATCCGGGGGCAACATGGGTCCATGTAATGGACAGATGTTGCCCGTTCCAACAATGATAGTGCTCAGATAGATCTTTCTAATGAGCTATTGTACGCGTCAAACGGAGATCATATGCCAAAGTTACGACCCCGGGAAGTTGATGTACCAACGTACCCCCAAACGGGGCCCACAGTTTGGCGTTTCATCTACTAGGGTTAGGTTTTGGAATGTTAAGGGTTTTTCCATTGTTTCTCAACAATAAATAGGCCTTCGAGCCTCATTGTAACACAGTTCAGACGCATGTAGCCATCACATCTCTTCTCAGAGATAAGCTACCATCGCCCTAGCTGGTTTATTTCCATTTTTGGTTGTAAGCATATTTCAGTATTTTCCATTAATGAAATGAAGTATTATTTCCGCTGCATCTTTGTGTATATGGTTATCTATGTAATTTGTTGCGTTCCTTTTTAAATATGGATCAGTGGTATCAGAGCGGTCTGCTTTTTCTTTGTTTTACTTTGCATGTCCCCAACAAGGTCGGGATATAAGGAGTTAGGGCTTGAACTGGTTGCACCTTTGCAAGACCAGCCTCGGAAATCCCGACAGCCTCCCATGGCGGACGAGAAGAAATACGAGGGGGCAGGAGATCCCATCAAAATCTTGCTCGAAGAAGCCCTCGAGCGACAACGGAACGCTATGATGGACAGCTTTGCCCAGATCCTTCAGCGGCTACCCAGAAGCAACGCGTCGGCTTCCAGCAGCTACTCTGGAAATGCCACACCCTTTAAGGTACAAGTTAATTTTGAAATCCCCATATTCGAGGGTCAGATAGACGCAGATGCCGTAGATAAATGGTTAAATCTGCTAGAGGGTTATTTTTCTGTTCATGAATTTTCGAGTCGGTAAAAGATTGTTTTTGCTCTCCTCAAAGCAGCCCCCCACGTCAAGGACTAGTGGGAAACCTACTGCGAGCAGAAAGATGAAAGTACTGGCTCACTATTTTCAGCCGCACCCACCTGGGATTCGTTCCGGGATGCCATCAAGGAGCAGTACTACCCTGTCGGGAGCTACGAGGATGAATACATAAAGTGGACCACGCTGCGGCAGGGAAGGGACCAAGACGTGCCGGAGTACACCAATCTTTTCCATACCCTTCACACAAAGTTGGGTATCAAGGATTCGGAGCAACATTTGATACTCAAATATCGTGGTTGCCTGCACAAGTACATCCATGAAGAAATACAATTCCTAAACATCCCCTCGCTCGGCACAGCATACCGGTATGCCGTCAAGGTCGAGCAGAAGTTCAAACAAAAGAAGCGAGACTTTGGATCTGCGAATCCAAAGCAGGGGAAAGGTGCCCCTAAACCACAGAACAGAGGACAAAGCCAAGGCGGGACAGCCCAAGACAACCAGCTGAAGCCACAAGCAAAGAACAGCGCCGCGAAGCCGAGAAAGGACACTGAAAAATGGTGCAAGTTCCATAAGAGCTACACTCACAACACAAGTGAGTGTCGGGCCAAGCAGTCACTGGTGGATGAGCTAAAGGTTTCAGAATCAGATGCATGTTCCGACTCTGAGTCAGAACCCGATAAGGGGTATGAAAAAGGGAAGTAGATCATTGATGCGGACCCCAGCGCCACTGTTTCTACCGCAAAGATCCAGAAAAATGAACCCGAAGATCCAGAGGAGGAGGAGCGTCTCTTCCACTCCCAGATGTGGGTAAAGGGCTCCCCGATACAGTTCATTGTTGATAGTGGGAGTCAAAAGAACCTCATTTTGTCAAGCGGAAAGAGTCGATAGTGCGGACACAACCAACCTCCCTAGGAGCCTAAGACTCTCTAGTGACAAACAAGACAAACAAGAGCAATCCTTCTCTAAACATGCATTTACTATATAAGAAATCAAGTGTTTAGATCCTACCTGTAGTCCAACGCTGTTGTAGCAGTCCAGCTCCGCTGATCCGGATGAGCTCCTCCTTCACTTTGAAACCTGCATCCACTAACAATCAAACGATTAAATAGCACTTGATAATCTCATAAAATAAAACATATTTAACACATAGACCAAGGAGTACATGAAACAACTCATAAATAACAAGTTATTGAGAAGAATGGACTCATTTGCATTAATAGGAAACAAAAGGAACAATTACAACCTGAGCCTTGGTGTTGTGCAAGTCCCTCCCAGGGTCCATCAAGAGTTCTCCTTTACTTTGACAAAGCTCACCCACTTCCAAATAGAACAAGCAAAGATGGCAATCTCTCCTCACAAGCTTCTAAATGGGAGTCCTAATTCCAGCAGCATCTACCCTTAGAAATGTTTAGCTTCCAACCTCCCCTCCTTCTGGCCCAATGCCTGTATTTATAGTGGTCTAGAGGAAGTTATTCAGGTCCACCATCAATGGGATAATCCCCTCTTTGGATGGGATAGCTCCCTCATTGATGGGATAAGTTCCTCTTTGGTAGGGGTACATGAACCATCTGGAGGCGCTCAATACACATCGAACAACCTTCTAGAATGCTCTAGAAATAACCACAAGTAACTTTTTAAAGATGAAACTTGCGCATTTTGACCTTTACAGGGGGACGCACCTGCCCCTTTACATACAGAGCGTACAAGTACGCAACTTTTGTGAACATTAGGTGCGTACCCGCAGGTAAGGTTGAGAGAACCTGCGTGCCCAGAGATAAATACATTTATAAAGACTTTCTCTATTTTTGGAGTTTGACATGGAGAGCAGAGGCATAAGACTTGCCTAAGAGGATAGCATGACTGTTGATAGAGCCATACTAACTGTAAATAGCCATGGTGACATTTTTTAGTGTAACAGATTGCCCCCTAAAGTGCGAAGCCTGTAATAGATTAGGGTTTTGTATTATCTAGGAAGGGTGAAGCACTTTATCATTTCAAGGATTATCTCGTGGAGAGCCTGGTCAGAACCTGCAATTTTCAACACAAAATACATGTATAAGATTATATCATCACTGAGGTAGGCATTCCCATACTCAAATCAAAACATTAACTAACAGACTAACTACTCTGATACAGGAATGATCTTGTAGTACATCATAATCATAGACTTTTGTAGACACAGTATGGACGCAGCCATCTGTTTATGATTGGTCTACTATATAATGAATACAAAACTCCTCGCAGCCTGGATGGTGGAAACTAGATCCAGGGTCTTCATTTCGCTTCCCGAATTGGTACGATTCTAGCCATGTGAATAAATGAGTTGATGTCGAACATGGTAGAAACCACTTGATTACCAGTCGATGATGTAAACTGTTAACAAGTGTGAGAGAGACCACCAGTAATGTCAATGGTTCTCAAAGTACCCAGTACAATCCATGAGATGTGAATGAATGAGTTGATGTCGAACATTTCACGGAATCCTTTGATCGGAAGTCAATGATGTAAACTGACGTCAAAGGCGAGAAACCTGCCATTGATGCATGCAGACTTCAAGGTACTGACGATTTCTAAGTCATCTTTCTAGATAATGTGTTGATGTCGATAGAAAGCGACCCGTTGCAGGCAAGCCCACAACACGAAATCATTTGTTCAAGTTGAAGAAATGTTGCTGTAAGGACTGACTCAGGGATGGTCAAATGGATGACAAGTAGTTTGCAGATGAAAGTTTTTCTTGCAGACCTCTTGAACACATAACGACACAACAGATGGCTTGGTGATAAACGACTCAAAGTTAATCCCCGGAACCTGGCTGAAGACTTTCAATGAGGTTTGATCAACTGTGAGGTAAAGGATTTCCCAACCCAGGTGAATGAAAAGTGTCGTGTCCAAGAGTGGTAATAAAGTTTCTTCTGAGACAAAAGATAACAAATAGGCTCATTCTTCTCTCTTTTCCCCCACCATTTCTGGCAAGTACCTCTTTATTTTTAACAAGCTTGAGGAGGATAACATATGCTTGATTATAAGCTCATCCTTCGGATGAGTCCAACCTAGTTTTGATTCGAACCCTAGGAAGGAGTGGTTCGTTCCTGTTTGTAATTGAACAGGTCCTTTACTGTGAAATTTTAACGAGTCCAGTATAGGAGAAACTCGGCGTTTTTCAATTTTAGAGAGTCTGAAAAACTTAAGAAGACTCCAAGTTGAACTTTTTCATAGATTTGTGTCCCTCAAGCCCGAAAAAGTATAAAATAATACCTGGGGGAACCGCTTGATCTTGCGACCAAGGAGTACTTTCATAATTAGTGCCATTGACCTGAAAAGTAAAAAGCAATCAAGGACACGTCGTTTTATTTCCAGTATCGAGTTTGAAACGACAAAAACCCGGCAATCTTTTCCTGATTTTACGGTCAGAAAAGAGCTATAAGGGGACTGTCTTTTAATTCCGTTTTAACGAGTGTAAAAGAAACGCTCGGCAATCTTTTCATATTTTAGGAGTCAGAAAAGGGCTTAAAAGATGACTCTGATATTTTGGTTCGTGAAAAATGACAATTTTCCCTCTAAATCCCTTTGTCCTGCAAAAAAACGACACATTACTCATACCTGTTTAAGATAGGCAAAAATACATTGAAAAATATCCTTCCATGGTGAAAAATAAACAAACCTAGCATTCATTCATCCAAAAAACCTATAAAAAGACTTTTTACCATGTCATTTTTACCATTTTACTGTTGAGGTTGAGAAAAGGGCTTTTGGCAAGAAACTTCCCGTGGTCATTGCGGAGAATCCGACCGTCAGAATCGAACACCGTCTCTTCCAGGTATTTCACAACATCCTCCTCTTCAATTTCATCCGATTAAAATTTTGTTTTAGGTTTTTGGGGGGTTTTATGTTTTAAAAACCGCTCTGCGGGGTACGCAGGTGCCCTAAGGGTGACCTGCGTCCCCCGACCTTTTCCTACATAGGAAAAAGGTCTGGGTACGCAGCCCACCTTCAGGCCAGCTGCGTGCCGGCGCTCTGTGTCCTAAACGCGGGGTGCGTCCCCCGCGAAGGGCGGAATTTGAAACCCCAAACCCCAAAAATAACCATTTAAAATTTCCCAAATTAATTCTAACCTTTATTTCTTGGTGTGTAGGGCACTCACCATGTTGGATTGGAGAGAAAGAGAGCATGAGGACGTTGATTTAGCTGCAATTGGTCACCAACCTTCCATTGATGCCCTAAAAGCATGCGGACTATATAAATACTGGGCCATACCTGGCATGAGGGCTCAGGTGAGATTCTTGGAGTGGCTGGTTGAGAGATGGAACATTCATGAGCAATGCTTTTACATTGGAGGGCACCAGCTCGAGATAGAGCCCTCTGACATATACTTTCTTACTGGCTTGCCAAATAGGGGCGAGCAACTCAATCTAGCCGGGACTAGGCCGGGTGGCCAATCCCTTGCTAGTCTCTGGGCAGATTGGTGCATACCCAATCAACACCATGCGAAAGGCATAGAAATCAAATACATCTCTCGGCGTGAACTCATGGTTATAGCTTTCACGGTTACCAGAATTTGCGGCGCAGCCACTTTACATATTGCCACCGGGTCCCAAATGCGGATGGCGATTGACTGTTTCCATGGCACCATTTTCAACTGGTGTGATGCTGTGTCGGCCAATATGAAGGGCCAACTGACTAGGGCAAAGAACGAAAAACTGAAGACCTTTGGATATGGGCCTCTAGTTGTGAGCTTTGCCTTAGAGAGAGTTCCGATGTTGATCCCTCAGCATCTCACTGTTGATATCTTGGGTCCTTGGGAGCCAAAGCTGATACGATGGGTTACGGTGATGGCCCGACATCCTGACGAGGGCGCGGCAGTTGTTCGATTCCCTGCTGGTTATTTTCACTGGTTAGAGGACCAGGTTTTTGCGATCCAGGACTTTCCGTATGCCGGAGTAGATTTTCGAGGTGATCCAGACATGGTTCTTCCACAGGGAGAACAATGGGACGACAGAGGTACTTTATTTTTCACAAGTTTTAAATTTATCTATTTTTTTTTTTTTTTTTTTTTATATATATCGTCTCAAAACTGACAGTAAAATTTTCAAAATGCAGATGTTGGTCCACAGTGCCCAGCCAACCTCCGGCCTTTTGAGAGGAGACATCCAGTTGCACCGGTACCGGCTCCACAGGACGCGGCTGCAGAGTCACTAGCTGAGTTGGAGCAGGATCTAGAGCGTCTGACGGTGGATATACCTGAGACTACCATAGATGATATTCCTATCAGACTTCAGCGCTATGTAGTCGCAGTCCCTGGACCGTTTAGGAGGTTCTTGTGTAAGGTAGCCCGTGCAGTGGTGTCGTATAGGGAGCACCACCAGTGATTGGATGGTCATTTTGTAGACACATGTGACATTTTTGACTTTTTGTACTTATCATTTTGCCGATCATAAGGTGTTTTTCAACCTATGATCGAAGACGATGTATATTTTTTGACACACTCCTATCTATATATATATATCATTATTACCGGCTTATCTTGTTTAACATATGTGATGAAATGTTTTTAAATTTACTTGCATGATTATTGTAAATGTCTGTCCAACATTCGAGAAGCAATTGCATCTGCTAATGTATTTAAAGACCTTGGAATATGCTGATATTCAATGTAATCAAATTCACGTTCCAAGAGACGCACTCTCAAAAACAACCTTAATAACACAGGATTTCTAATGGCATATACTCTATTAAGCTGTAATACAACAAGTTCAGAATCTAACCTCACTATCAAACGTCGAATTCCAAATGAAATAGATTCGGATAATAATTCAACCACTGCACTGTATTCTGCAATGTTGTTCGTCATTTGACCGAGGCTTACCCCATGCATAGAAACTAACTCGTCAGAGGGAGAATAGATAACCCAAGCTGCGGAAGAGATATTCCGTGTACTACGACAAGCACC
This sequence comes from Pinus tabuliformis, assembly GCA_031772625.1. Lineage (NCBI taxonomy): Eukaryota > Viridiplantae > Streptophyta > Pinopsida > Pinales > Pinaceae > Pinus > Pinus tabuliformis. Next base: position 1,003,157,496 of record CM062813.1, on the reverse strand, counting down.
ATCAGCAAATCCGATGTATGTTTGGAGAGGCGTCGACATCTGCAATATCAAGAGTAAAACCAAGATAAGCCAGAATAACGACGAAAAACACACTCTCTAAGCTAAGCACACTAACTAAACTAACAAACATACTAGCTAGAAAGAAAACCTAACCTAACTAAAAATTCTCCATACCCACCATTTAAGCATAATACCTCTTTAGGTAAAGTCCATTTCTGGGTTTACCCAAAGAGTCCCCATCAAAATCTACCAGCTCATAAGCCCCTTTTGCTAGCTTTCGCTTTACAATGTAGGGTCCATGCCACATAGGAACGAATTTTCCAGCACCTAGCTTATCGTTAGCTTGATCATATAATAGCACTAGGTCTCCCTCCGAAAAACTTCGAGGGGTCACATTTCTATCATACTGAGCTTTCATTCGCTTCGCGTGAGTCTCGATTGCCAATGCAGCGTCACGTCGAGTCTCATCTAATTTAGCTAAGTATAATAAACGCTTCTCCTCTTCGGAAGTAGCTGGAAGTAATTCGACAACCATTTGAAGTGATGGGATTTCGCATTCAATGGGTAACACAGCTTCCAAGCCATAAACTAGCTGGAAAGGAGTGAACCCTGTTGAAGTTTTCACTGAGGTTCGGTATGCCCATAGCGCTGAAAATAACATGTTGTGCCAATTCGATCGATGAATACCAATGGTTCGTCGGATCATGATAACCAGAACTTTGTTGATAGACTCAACCAAACCGTTGGCTTGCGGATAATAAGGAGTAGAGCTATCGTGGCGCAAACCAAGCTGGCTTGTAAGCTCAGTCATCATGATGTTTCGAAAATGGCTCCCATGGTCAGTGATGATTGCTTGTGGGACACCAAACCTAGTTATAATATGATTGAATACAAAAACTGCAGCTGTTTTGCCGCTTGCGTCGAATGTAGGCATCGCCTCGGCCCATTTAGTAAAATAATCAACCGCGAGGATGATATACGCATGCCCCCCGGCCGAGTGAGGGTTACAAGTAATAAAATCGATACCCCATTTGGCGAATGGACCAACGAAAATTATAGGGTGGAGAGGAGCAGGTGGTGCGCGCATCTTGCGATCAAACACTTGACAGTTGTGGCACTTCCGGACTGCAATGATACAATCTTTAAACATGGACGGCCAGAAATAGCCAGCGCGCAACACCTTCTGAGCTGTGGCATACCCAGACATATGACCGCCACATGCTCCAGAGTGACAATCATTCAAAACCCTCTCAGCCTCTTCGTGAGTTAAACAACGTCGAAAAACTAAGTCTGCCCCCCAGCGATAAAGTGTATCTCCAATAATCTTGTATTGCTGGGATTGAAACCGAATTTTTCGACGTTCCGACTTTGAAGCTTCAGGCCGAAAGGTTTGGGTTTGGAGATAGATGATTATATCCCCGTACCACGGATCTAAAGTACTGATAAGAAACAAAGATTCGTCCGCAATGGACTCCTCTGCCACAGTTTCTGTGTCAGCACGCGGGAAATCACACATCAATTCCGCAAAAACTAAGGATTTCTTAGACTTGGACTTCTCAAACTCCAAGTCGAACTCTTGCAGGATAACGATCCATTTAGAGTACTTGCCCCCTAGCAGTTTTTTGTCAAAATATAAATCATAGGGTTGCAATCCGAAATAACTGTAGTTTTACGGAGAAGAATGTAGTGACGAAAACGCTGGACAGCTTGAACGGCTGCCAGGACCAGTTTCTCCACATGCGAATATTTTAGGTCAGTGGGATTTAAGGTCCTACTAAGATAATATATCACATGTTTCGCTCCGAATTCATCTTCTTGAACTAACACCATTCCAATGGTGGAATGCGAAGCTGCGAGGTATAAGAAGTAGTCCTGGTTGTAGTTGGGAGGATGCAACAACGGTGCATGGGTCAACGCGTGTTTAAGTGCATCAAAAGATTGTTGGGCAATCTCATCCCAAAAGAATTGAGCGTTCTGTTTCAACAACCGTGTAAAACCTTTAGTGACCTCGGCGTAATTTGGAATGAATCGGCGTAAAAAGTTCGCTTTCCCTTGCAAACTTTGGAGTTGGCGCAAACTCGAAGGAGGAGGCAATTTGATGATAGCTTCGACCTTCGAGGGATCGACGCGAATGCCGGCTTTTGAAACAACAAATCCCAGCAATCGACCCGTCTCTATACAGAAAACACACTTGTGGGGATTCAACCGAATTCGATAATGCCGACACCTCATAAAGATTGCTCGTAAGTGGACAAGGTGATCAGCTCGGTGTAAAGAATGAGCAGGCAAATCATCGAGGTACGGTTGCACAATGTGCTTGATGTCATGAAATGCATAAGACATCGCCCGTTGAAAAGTGGCCCCGGCATTCTTAAGCCCAAAAGGTAATTTGCAATAAGCAAATGTCCCCCATGGACAAATGAATGCCATTTTTGGTTGGTCGGCAGGTAGAATATTGATTTGATTATAGCCCGAAAAACCATCCATGAAGGAAAACATTTCACTTCCGGCACAATCATCAATAATTTGATCGATATAAGGCGTAGGATAGTTGTCTTTTGGACAAGCTCGATTTATATCCCTATAGTCGATACAGATTCTTATTGTTCCTTGTTTCTTTTTGACCGGAACAATATTCGATACCCAATCCGTTAACGGGATTGGATAAATGAAACCTGCTTTCAACAACTTTTCGACTTCTGCTTTAATTGCAGCCGCTTTCCGAGGGTGAATTTGACGCAACCGTTGCCGGACGGGTTTAGCGTCCGGGTAGGTCTTTATTTCATGAACAACAATGGCAGGATCGATTCCCGGCATTTCCTCGTAAGACCAGGCAAACACATCGCGGAATTCTTGGAATAGGGCCTTGTAAGTTTGGATTTCATCTTCTGTACATGAGGCACCTATATGAATGTTTTCCTCAATTCCGGGCTTCACTGAAATATCAATGGGAATAGTACGAGAAATATTCCCTAAATTCAACTCTGAATCAGAATGTTTCGTTGGATTATGAGCGTCTTTGACATATTCAGTGGTAAAGATAGATGAAAAATCATTTTCAAAAACATCATCCTTAGGTAAAAACGAAGATCTGTGACGGAGATCTTCCCATGGTAGATCGTCTACACTTAGGATTTCGCGAAGTTGCTCGTCAGATGACACGACTTCGGGAAACGCTATCCGTTTGAAGGTTGATGTGAAAAGTGATTCTTCACTGACCACATTCATTTGGTCGATTTCGGTTGAATGCGAGTCGGTAAAAGACATGACGGCTTCATAAGCAATTTCATATGGACTCAAAGGCATAGCATCACCGAATGAGTCTATCTCAGATTCAGATGGGACAATCCAAGGATCATCATAAATAATGTTGTCTGATGTAATCATATGAATTGATGCAAATGAAGGGTCTGCGTTGATTGGAGGGAAAGGAAAAGTTCCCAGTAAACCGGAATCTTTAACTAAACCTACGCCAACGTCCCTATAAGGGATTGTCGTCTTACCGACATGCTGGATACTCTCTGAAGAGGCTGGGTCGGATGAAAAGTATGTCAGCTGATCAATGGTCACGATCTTACCGTTATATGGAAACTTTATTACTCTGAAGACCGATGAAACGACTGTTGTCATAGCATATGACCAACTTCGACCCAAAAGAAGGTTGTAGTCTAGAGGGGCATCAACCACCTCCACATCCAGACTAACGGTTTTGCCTTCTACCCCTATAGGCAATTCCTGTAGAATACCAAATGGACGGAACCCACGGCCATCAAAGGCCTTAAGGATGGTCGGGGATTGGTTCAACGAAGGAGAACCAAGCGATCTCCAACATTGAATCGACATAATACACGTAGAAGCTCCCTCATCAATCACAGTCCGATGAATAGGCATGTTTTTTACTATCACTGGAATTTGGAAAGCCATTTGATGGGGTAGACGCGGTGTACTATTTTCTAGATCGAAGATTATCAGGTTCGGGTCCTGAACATCAACAGCTTCGATAGCCGACAAAAGTAATTTTCGTTGTGCTGGGCATGATTGCAGCACTTCTAAAGCCGACATTGCTGAGGGTGAAACAGCTAAGTCCTCAACAATGTTGTAATTCTGGGCTGCTCTCGCATGTGGATTGAAAGCAGACCTTCGAAGTACACCCTTGGCGGGCGGTTTGATTACTAAGTCCGGGTTAGGTTTTTCGATCTGTAGTGGATCGGAACCAGGAGCTGAGGTCGATGGGTTAGAATGAGAAGATTCTGCTTCCTTACCATCAACAGGATTCTTACAATCATAATCTTGCGATCGAGTCGCAATCCTCACATGAGACATCATCAAAATGGGTTCTTCACTGGCAGTCGAGGAAGAACCTATCATCTTACTCTCCTGCTTTGGAAATGGATCTTTTAACACAGCAGGAGTGGGAGAACCTTTGACTATTTTCACAACCTCGGCCCGATGAGGGCAATCTCTCGTAAAATGATCCTCTTCACAAATAAGACAAGGATATCGAGGTTTGCGCTTTTCGTCATTGGTTTCCGACTTTTCCGTTTTCTCCTTCGGAGCCTTGTCTGCTATAGCCTTCTTCTTTCCTTTCTTCTTTCCACCGTTTTTTGATTTGGCCGTAGATGACTCTACAGCGTGAATATCGGCGGAAAGTTCAGGAGAAGACTCTCCTATCGGGGAATCGGGCAAAGTGATTATAGGAGTAGTTGAAGCCTTGGAAGACTTCTTCTTGCTCTTTGTATTCACGATACCAATCATACCATCAGCGGCATGAGATCACGAAGGAGCAGCAGCGATTTGATTCGATTTTGGAAGATCTGGAATCTTCTCGTGTAACGTACCCGACTGAGTATAAACTAAGTCAAGGTATTGCGCCTGAGCAATGACTTGCTCCTCAGTAACTACTCCGGCCTTAGCTACATCTTCAGTAATCTTTGGTAATAATGATTTAACAAACCATTCAGCTAAGATTTGGTCCGGGATAAAAACTTTCACTAACCTTCTTCGACGTCTCCACTCATGAATGTGATCAGAAATATACGTGGACGTTGACTGTTTTAGTGAAGTTAATAGCTCCGTGTCGTTATCGTATCTGACCGGCAACTGAAAGTGAGTTAAGAACGAGGTAGCTAACTGGCTGAAATTGTAAAAAGAGGCCCGTGGTAACTCAATGTACCACTTGGCCGCGAGACCAATGAGTGTACGCTGGAAAAGACGTAAGCGGATCGAATCATCCAAGATAGAATTTGAAGCACACTAGAGGTGGTAAGTCATCACATGATTGGATGGATCCTCTCCAGACTTACCTTCGAACTTGGGTATATCACTGGGCAACTTATTTGGCATTGGCGGCCAGAACGGAAGATATTGAATTGGATCGTTCGTTAGGCGCGTCAAGTCTGGTAAATCCAAAGTTGCGATAAACGGTAACTGCCGGTTAGGATCTCTAAAGCTCTGGGTCACAAGACCAGTCCCAGGAGGAGGATATCCAGGATAACTAGGAACAGGAGTCGCATTAGGGATATTGTATCCTCCTGGAAAACCAGGATTAACCGGACCGTACTGGGGTTGTTGAGGTTGTTGATAAGTGTACCCAGGATACGGTTGATACTGGTAAACCGGCTGTTGGACAGCTTGCCCATGTTGGTACTGTCCCTGGTACGGTTGTTGAACAAATTGAGGTTGAGTAGTGACAACCGTACTTATACCAGGTTGACCTGTAGGCATCTGGACCGTGGTTTGAATCGTAGATCCAGAAAACGGTAAAGATGTCTGAGGAGTGGTTACAGAGACAGTAGAAACCGGAGCCGTCGATACTCCAGAAGTAAGTGCGGCAGATGTAGCGGTAGTTGCAGCAGCCGTTTGAGATGGAGTACTAGGTGCTATTGGCGGCTGAGTAACTGCCGAAGTTACAGAAGTTTGAACATTTGACTGGACAGGTTGCGGTTGCTGGGGTGGACCAGAAACTACGGGTTGTCCAGCTTGAGGTACCAACTGTATACTTGGCTGCAACACTTGTTGACCCTGTGATGGATCCCACACTAACATTCCGGGGTATTGACCCGTAACAGGTTGAGGATACTGAGATCCATAACCGGATTGAGGATAGGATTGATAATTGAAAGGTGCAGTTCCCATACCTTGAACATATGACTGACCTTGAGGTGGTTGATAGCCTTGACCTGAGTATTGACCTTGAGGTTGATAACCTTGAGGTAAATACGGGTACTGGGTTGACCTTGACCTTGAGGTTGATACCCTTAAGGTTGATATCCTTGGGGTTGATACCCTTGAGGTAAATATTGATACTGAGGTTGACCCTGGGGTACATATTGAGGCTGGGGTTGACCTTGAGGCATGTATTGCACCATAGGTACATACTGACCTTGAGGTTGCCCCCCAGACACGATTTGTGTACCTTGAGGTTGCCCCCAGCCGTTAACTAAGGCTGCCCCCCAGGCGGTAATTGGCCACCTTGAGGTTGGGAAACGGGAACTGAACCTGACATCATGTAAATGTCTCCTACACCCAATGGTATATTACCATTGTTTCCAGCTAATAACCCATGATCAACGGGTTGAGGAGATGCCCCCGCAAAGGTACCAGAAAGTGATTGATACCCGGTGGGAACAGAAGGACCGCCGTGTAAGAAAGATTCAGGAGTTTGAGTAAACACGGACGACTGACCAGACATATTTACAGGAGTATAAATACCTCCAGGTGGAAAGGGAGTACGAGGTGTAGAAAAACCTACCCCTGAGTTGTCTAAATAATTGGTTAACGAAAGGTACCAAGTAGTACTTCTAGGAGGACTGTAAAAGATAGATTCACGCTCCCTGAGGTCAATAGTAAGTTGATCTTCAAGGTTAGAGACGCCTATTTCTTCCTCTGGAGCAAGTTCTTCGATAGCAATCAGACCAGTAGGAAGATTTTCGGTGATAACTCGTTCTACTCTTGGTGAATCTAGAACACTAGAAGTCGGAGTAACAGGTTCAGATATTTCAGGTTCTTCGCCTGTATCACTAGCAGACGAAAAACTACCAACAAGCTCAGAAACTGTAACAGCTTCGGGATTATAACCTGTCTCTAGGCCTTGGTAATCTGAATGGACTACCAAGGAAGATTCTCCTTCTTCAGGTGAACCTACTCTACTGCCACTAGGAGGAGTTACAAGGACCTTCAAACCCTCTAGATTACTCGGGTCATCTCGAGGACGTTCACCCCTAAGTCTACGGGATCTTCTCAACAATTCGGCCACAAAAACAACTTCAGGAGACTGGCCCCGAAGTCTACGGGACTGTCTCAGTAATTCTGCCACAGTTACAAACTTTTAACTACTACACACGAAAACAAAGTAAAATCTCAAATCAAACCACCTAAAGTGTCTAAAGAACCAAACAAATTTGAATCACACGCCTAAAGAATCTAGGGCGTCAAACCAAGCACAAACAGTATCCTTCCAGACCGAAAACGCTAGTTGGAGATGAAACCCAACATCGCCGGATTCAGTACAGAAGTGGCGGGTGGAACAGTTACCCCGGCAACCTGCTTAATGAATAGACCGGCACAAGTTCCTCCACTTTAACCGTCTCGCGTGAAGTGAACCCCCCGGAAAATCCAAGTGAGTCTAGCCAACGTCTGCTCCAGGTACAGTGGGATCTTCCCTCCACTGTCACCTCGGTAGAATCCTAAAGATAATGGTCACTAAGGTTACCAACCGTAACAAATGCACCTGGGGGAACAGTCTACACTCCGACAGCACGCAAGGGCAGAGTATCTAGCTCAATCCCCTTGCCGGTTCCTTGACAATAATCCAAGGTTTACCGACAAGTGACCCCTGGCTCCTCGACAATGGTTAATCCGAGGTTTACCGTTTGTAATACGTGCGCGTCTGGCGTCGTTCCCAACGAGGGGGGATTGATCCCCTCACTGGTTCGGACACGAGCTCGTGCTTCTCCTTTAAGAGGAGCTTTCCAGAGTACAAATGAAACAATTGGATTTATTCTATCACAAGATAAGCTACTCCAAGACACTAGCCTGATCTAGATTTTGTTGTCTTGGAGAGTTAATTACTCTCCTACTCCAAGACACTAGCCTGATCTAGATTGGTGTTTCAGAGCCCTAGTAAATAAAAGTTACTACGTTGATTTTACTTTAAGCATTAATTTTATGGTTTTTCTTAAAGACAAAAGGTAGCGGAAGTGAAACCAATGGTGTGTAGACTCGACTCAAACCACTACAAAAATGCACCTAAGATGATTTACGCTACTTTTCTCTTTCAATGAAATTCCTAACTAAGAGAGTTGAGAAATGCAAATTTTATAGAAAACAACTTTCTTAGTAAAGACAATCAAAGAAACAATTCTCTTTATCTTTCCAAGCATACAAACATGACCACTCCTTACATGCACGAAAAACTCTTTTTCTTTCAAAACTCTTCAAAGCTACTTGAAACAAAGCTTTTCAAAGGAGATGTTTTTGTATTTTCTCTTATTTAATAAAGCATATAAATCTATTTTAACGAAAATCAATCTCAAAAGCTATAAAATCTATGAAAACTTGACTCACAAGCAAATCAAAAGAAATTTACTCTAAGCAAACCTAACGAGTCAAAAGCCTACAAGGATGATTCTAGGTTGTTTTACTTGACCAAAATCAAGTCAAGGACCAGCTAATGCAGAATCAAAAGACCAGTCAAAACAAAACTCAAATCTTTTTGTTCTTTTTGTAAAATGGAATTCAATACTCAATCAACAAGTACTTCGAAATTTGCCAAAGAGACAACTCAAAGGTAAGTTGCTCTCACAGGTAGACTTTATGACAGGTCTGACTTCTAAGAAGGCTGACAAAACCAGAGAGATCTAAGGCTTGACAACTTCTACCGCCAAAGTCACTACAAGACCTATTCAAAAATCAAACCCTAGGGCTTAAACTTCTATGAAATCCACTAAAACACTCAATGCTATCGAAACAAGTTCAGGTGAAGATCTTTGACAAGAGACTAATGGATCTGGGCAGTAAAAACTAAGAAAAAGCAAAATCTAAGAGAAAAAATGAAAAAAATGGAAATTTCTTAATTTTTTAGCAGGGACGCAGGCAACCTATTAAGCCAGGTGTGGGCCCGCTCTGTGCACACAACAACAGTGCATACAAGTACGCACTGTGCAATACTCAGAGGGTGCGTCCTACTGAAAAAACCAAGAAAAACTAAATTGAATCTAACCCTAAGCTAACCCACCCAAAAACAAAGTCACAGAGCCAAAAACCAGAAAAGAAATGACTTTTCTCAGATCAAAGTTGCATACAAAGGAAAAGACTTTCACATCAATGGAGTCCCCAGCGGAGTCGCCAATTTGTCAGGTGGAAAGAGTCGATAGTGTAGACACAACCAACCTCCCTAGGAGCCTAAGACTCTCTAGTGACAAACAAGACAAACAAGAGCAATCCTTCTCTAAACATGCATTTACTATATAAGAAATCAAGTGTTTAGATCCTACCTGTAGTCCAACGCTGTTGTAGCAGTCCAGCTCCGCTGATCCGGATGAGCTCCTCCTTCACTTTGAAACCTGCATCCACTAACAATCAAACGATTAAATAGCACTTGATAATCTCATAGAATAAAACATATTTAACACATAGACCAAGGAGTACATGAAACAACTCATAAATAACAAGTTATTGAGAAGAATGGACTCATTTGCATTAATAGGAAACAAAAGGAAAAATTACAACCTGAGCCTTGGTGTTGTGCAAGTCCCTCCCAGGGTCCATCAAGAGTTCTCCTTTACTTTGACAAAGCTCACCCACTTCCAAATAGAACAAGCAAAGATGGCAATCTCTCCTCACAAGCTTCTAAATGGGAGTCCTAATTCCAGCAGCATCTACCCTTAGAAATGTTTAGCTTCCAACCTCCCCTCCTTCTGGCCCAATTCTTGTATTTATAGTGGTCTAGAGGAAGTTATTCAGGTCCACCATCAATGGGATAATCCCCTCTTTGGATGGGATAGCTCCCTCATTGATGGGATAAGTTCCTCTTTGGTAGGGGTACATGAACCATCTGGAGGCGCTCAATACACGTCGAACAACCTTCTAGAATGCTCTAGAAATGACCACAAGTAACTTTTTAAAGATGAAACTTGCGCATTTTGACCTTTACAGGGGGACGCACCTGCCCCTTTACATACAGAGCATAAAAGTACGCAGCTTTTGTGAACATTAGGTGTGTACCCGCAGGTAAGGTTGAGAGAACCTGCGTACCCATATATAAATACATTTATAAAGACTTTCTCTCTTTTTGGAGTTTGACATGGAGAGCAGAGGCATAAGACTTGCCTAAGAGGATAGCATGACTGTTGATAGAGCCATACTAACTGTAAATAGCCATGGTGACATTTTTTAGTGTAACACATTTCGGCAGAGGTCGTGAAGCGGTTGGGCTTACCGACCACAGCAGATCCACAACCATACACCATTGGGTGGCTTCACCAAGGACGAGATCTTCGCATGAGCCAGCAGTGTCATCTTCCATACAACATCAAGCCCTTCACGGATGAGGTATTGTGTGATATTGCTCCCCTTGAATTTTGTGATGTATTACTAGGACAACCATACTTGTGGAAGCGACATGCTGTGTATGAATCAAGGCCCCGTGCTGTTATTATTACATTGGGAAATAAGTTGTTCAGGATACCAGAGGTAGCACCACCTGCCGCCCTCTCTTTGATTACTGCAAAACAATGCAGTAAGATCATTTCCAAAACCAGGAAATTTGTTTTCCTGATGATACGCCCTCAAGGAAAGAAGAAGACAGTGGCCGCGGCCTCCAAACGGGGCCCCTCTGCACGACAACTACAGATGGACAAGATTGTGGAGGAGTACGAGGATATCTTCACCTCCCCGGTAGGGGTTCCTCTGCACTGTCAAGTCAAGCACTCCATCGATCTGACCCCAGGTGCGCCGCTACCCAATGGACCAATTTATCGGTGCTCCGTTCTAGAGAACGATGAAATCAAGAGGCAGATTTAGGAGCTCCTGCAGAAAGGTCACATCCGTCCGAGTTCATCGCCCTGTGGGAGCCCGATCGTGTTGGTACAGAAGAAGGATGGGACGTGGAGACTCTGTATTGACTATCGGGCACTGAACAAGATCACTGTCCGTAATAGGTACCCGATCCCGTGGATTGATGACCTCCTAGACCAACTAAAGGGGGCGAAATATTTCAGCAAGATCGACCTGAAGTCAGGATATCACCAGGTACCAATCGAACCCTCCGATGTGTGGAAGACTACCTTCAAATCCAAGGAGGGCCTCTTCGAATGGTTGGTCATGCCTTTCGGATTGACGAATGCTCCTGCAACCTTTATGAAGCTAATGGATGACATCTTGCGGCCATTCACCAACTCCTTTGTAGTAGTATACTTGGATGACATTCTGATCTTCAGCCAGAGTTGGGAAGAGCACCTCCACCACATCCGACAGGTTCTCCAAACACTGCGGCAACACAAGCTATGTGCCAATTTGGAGAAATGCACTTTTGGCATGACCCAGGTTCAGTATCTGGGATACATCATTGATGAACATGGGGTGCATGTCGATCCAGCCAAGATCCAAGTCATTCGAGATTGGCCCTCTCCAACCACTCTAACAGAGCTCCGTAGCTTTCTAGGTCTTGCCAACTTCTACCGCAGGTTTGTGTTGGGGTTTTCTCATATTTCTTGGCCCTTGAGTCAAGTCACCAAGGGCGGGGCGAAAGCAAAATTCTTTTGGTCTGAATCTCAACAGAAGGCATTCAGGGAGTTGAAGGATCGCCTCTGCACGGCACCAATGCTCACGTTACCAGACTTACAACAACCATTTGAGGTCGAGACAGATGCCTCTGACTATGCTATTGGGGCAGTCCTTACTCAACATGGACATCCAGTGGCATATCACAGTGAAACACTTTCAGACACAGTCCGGAAGTACCCCACTTATGATAAAGAGATGTATTCCATTGTATAGGACTGCCAACAATGGAAGCATTACATTTTGGGGAAGGAAACGATCATCCAAACAAACCACCGACCTCTGCAGTTCATACAGACCCAAGGGAAATTGCAGAATGATCACCATCAGAAGTGGTATACATACCTGCAACAGTTTCACTTGAACATCAAATATAAAAAGGGCAGCACCAATAATGTTTCAGATTGCCTCAGTCGACCACCGATCATGGCGCTAACAACCATGCTCAACTCTTGTGGGCACGAGACCTCCTGATTGGCCACTTCTCTACAAAAGCGACCCAGAATTCGGCCACACATACCAGACACTCTTGGAGGGTCGGCAGGTTGCAGATTTTCACCTCGAGGATGCCCTATTATGCCACCTCGGTCACCTTTGTGTTCCTTCAAGCGAGCGTGCCAAGATGATTTGGGAAGCACACTACAGTCAGGCTGCTGGGCATTTCGGGGTCGAGAAAACAGTGGCAGTACTGCAAAATTATTTCTATTGGCCGAATCTTCGACAGGATGTTGGGAAGTACATCCGATCATGTACTGCCTGTGCCATTGCCAAACCGGCCATTAAGAAGCACGGCCTCTATACCCCGTTGCCTACCCCTAGTCGACCTTGGGAATCCATCTCCATGGATTACATGTCAGGCCTTCCTTCCACTAAGCATGGAAATGACTGTGTTTTTGTGGTCGTCGACAGGTTCTCGAAGATGGCCATTATGGTGGCCTGCAAGAAGAATATCACAGCAGAAGCCACTGCTAAACTCTTCTTTGAACGAGTGTGGGTGCACTTCGGGATCCCACAGTCTATCATCTCAGATCGGGACAGTCGGTTTCTCAGCACATTTTGGTCCAGTCTCTGGTCAATGCTGGACACCAAACTCACGAAGTCCACAGCCTTCCATCCTCAAACTGATGGCCAGACAGAGGTTGTCAATAGGATGATTGTGCACATTCTGCGCATGTATAACTCAAAGCATCCACGCACATGGGACAAGAGCCTCCCCTATGTTCAGCATAGCTACAACCGAGCTCTTCACAGCTCCACTGGCCATAGCCCTTTTCAGGTGGGTTTGGGATTCCAGCCACTATGCCCCATTGATGTGGCCATGCCACTTGCAGCTACTCACATGAATTCAGTTCATGTCCAGTCCGAAACAGATAAGGCCACCAGCTTCATTGAGCGCATCCAACATATTCGCCAGCAGGTCCATGACATTCTTGAGAAATCAAATGCCAAGTACAAGCAGCGACATGATCAACATCGGGTGCCACACAAGTTTCAAGTGGGCGACAAAGTCTGGTTGAATTTGCAAAAGGAACGCCTTACTGGAGCCTATCGGAAATTGAGACCACTCCGATATGGTCCTTACACCATTACTAAGGCTATGGGAGACAATGCATTTGAGCTCAGCATTCCCCCATTCCTTGGCCTGCACCCAGTGTTCAATGTGGACCGCCTTCGGCCATACTTTCCACCATTGCTAGACACATCCGACATTGCAGAACAGCTCAAACCCACAGAATTAAATCCAGATTGCATGGAACAAGCTGCAACTGATCGGATCATGGACACACAGATCAAGAACACCCGCCAGCAGAATATCCAACTGTATCGAGTTGTCAAAGCAGGTCAACTCCTTCAGCAAGGCAAGTGGCTCACCAGGGAACAAGTTCAGCAGAAGTTTCCTCATCTCATGGAGGAGCTCAACGCAATGGGGACCATTGCTTCCTAAGGGGGGAGGAATGATCCAGGTGGATATTGGTGGCCACCTGCCAAGTCCACCCGGACCCCCACCATTGTCTTTCTCAGCATTTTAAGTTTCCTTAATTGTAGCACAACTTACTATTTTTAGCAGTTTTTCGGGTCCTGAACTTCCGAAGCCGTTTTGAGGCCCTAAACGACGTTTTTTGGGGAATCCGGTGGCAACATGGGTCCATGCAATGGATCGAAGTTGCTCATTCCAACAATGATAGTGCTCGGATAGATCTTTCTAATGAGCTATTGTACGCGTCAAACGGAGATCATATGCCAAAGTTACGACCCCGGGAAGTTGATGTACCAACTTACCCCCAAACGGGGCCCACAGTTTGGCGTTTCATCTCCTAGGGTTAGGTTTTGGAATGTTAAGGGTTTTTCCATTGTTTCTCAACAATAAATAGGCCTTCGAGCCTCATTGTAACACAGTTCAGAGGCATGTAGCCATGACATCTCTTCTCAGAGATAAGCTACCATCGCCCTAGCTGGTTTATTTCCATTTCTAGTTGTAAGCATATTTCAGTATTTTCCATTAATGAAATGAAGTATTATTTCCGCTGCATCTTTGTGTATATGGTTATCTCTGTAATTTGTTGCGTTCCTGTTTTAATCTGGATCAATTATATTGGCTTTTCAGGTGCTATTTAATTTGTGTGCTTGTTTGTGTTTTTAGATTCGCTACAAGGGAGCTCATTTGGATCAAAGGAGCAAGGCTTCCACAAACTTGCATTGGACCCAAGGTAGGCCTAAAACACTTGTTTGCCTTTGTTTATAAATTGCATATTTAGATAAAGATAGAATTTGATGGCTTGCTTGTCACTAGATATCATTAGATACTAGGGAGGTCGGTCTTGTCCACAAGAACGACTCATTCCGTGTGACAAAATGGCGACTCCACTGGGGACTTGATTTTTTGATTTGCTTTACTTTGACTTGAGAAACTGTGTTTTTGTTTCTGTTTTTGGCTTGTTGTGTGTAGAATTGGGTAGATTTACTAGATCTTGGAATTTTTTTTTTTCATACTTTTGGGAGAGGACTGCACCCTCTGCTTGTAACACAATGTGGACCTGTCCGCACTTTTTCTTTACACACAGAGCGGTACCGCACCTGTGTGGACTGCGGGCCTGCAGAACTTGTCAAAATTTTGGAAAACTTAATATTTTCTCTTTCAGTCATCTTAGGATTTGTTTAGGTGTTGTTATCCCCTGCCCAGACCTGCATGTGACTTGTCAAGAACTTTTCTTAGGTTAATTAAATTGGTATTAGGGTTTTATGTGAAATTGCTAGAAGTTTTGGTTACTGGGCTTGATTTTCATTTTGGTCTTGTAGTAGCTCAGATCTTAGAAGCCTTAGAAGCCTCAGATCACCTTGGTTTTACTGGCCTTCTTATGAATCTGACCATTTGCAAAATCTACCTTTGTTGAGGAATCCATCTTGTGTTTTCTCTTTGCGAAACTTCGAAAAGACTTGTGTTAAAAGTTTGGATTTCATTTTTAGAAAAGAAAACAAAAATTGGTTTTTTTTTTACTGATTTGTGATTCTGGACAAATTCGTCCTTAGTTTGATTATAGCTAAGTAAAACATCCTTTAAATCTTGTAAGCTTTTACTTCAAATAGTTCTTAGAATTTATAGATCTCAAGATTATATTTTTCCATAGTTTTTTGTGTTTTATAAAATATAAAAAAATATATTTTGGAAAAAGTTTGTTTTTGTAGTATTTGAGTGTTTGAAAGAAAAGGTAAATTTTTGTGAGCATAACTAGTTGTCTCGTTTTTGAGTGCATTGGAAAAGACAAAAAAAAAGCTATTCTTTTGATTTGTTTGTTAAGGAAAAGATTTGTTTTTACAAGCATTTGCATTCTCAACTCTTTCTTAGCTAGAAATTCATTGAAGGGAAAAGATTGCTTATCATCTTAAGTGCATTTTTTAGTGATTTCGAGTCGAGTATTCACACCATAAGTTTCATATCCGCACCTCTTTACTTAAAGAAAAACCAATAAAAATAACGCTTAAAGTAACATCTATCTAGTAATCTTTTTATTTCTAGGGCTCTATTACACCAACATAGCTTAGGCTAGTGTCTTGGAGTAGGGAGTAATTAACTCTCCAAGATAGTAAAACAAACAAGTAGTTGTATCTTGCGGTAGGAGATAAAATCAAATTGTTACATTTATGCTCTGGGAAAGCTCCTCTTGAAGGAGAAGCACGAGATCGTGTCCGAACCAGTGTGGGAATCAACCATTCCTCATTGGGAACAATGCCAGATATTCACGTATTAAAAACGGTAAACCTTGGATTAACCATTGTCGAGGAGCCTGGGGTTACTTGTTGGTAAACCTTGGATTATTTCAAGGAGCCTTCAAGGGGATTGATCTTGTTACTCTGCCCTTGTGTGCGTATCGGATCGTAGACTGTTCCCCTAGGTATATTTGTTTCCGTTGGTAACCATAGTGACCATATTCTATAGGATTCTTTCCTAAGGTGATGGTGGAGGGAAGATCCCACTGTACCTAGAGCAGACGTCGGCTAGACTCACTTGGATTTTTTGGGGGCTTCTCTTCACTCGAGACGGTTTAGTGGAGAAACTTGTGCCAGTCTATTCATTAAGCAGGTTGTCGGGGTAATTGTTCCGACCACCATTTCTGTATTGAACTTTGTGATTTTGGATTTCATCACCAACTAGTGTTTTCAGTACGGAAAGTTACTATTTGTGTGTGGTTTGATCTCCTAGATTCTTTATGCGTGTGATTCAAAATTGTTTGGTTCTTTAGAGGCTTTAGGTGGTTTTCATTGAGATTTTACTTTGTTTGCGTGTGAAGTACTTAAAATATTTAATCACAGCTAAATTACCGAGGAAGTCCCGTAGACTTCGGGGCCAACCTCCTGAGTTTTCACCAAGCCAACCTAAAGGGTTATGAGCCCTTGTAACTCCTAGAGATAGTAGAGTTGGGTCACCTGAAGAAGGAGAATCTTCTTTGGTGGTACATCCTGATTATCAAGCTCTAGTAGCAGATTATAATCCACAATCCGTTTTTGTTTCCGAAGTTACTGGTAGTTTTTTATCTACTAGTGATTTAGGTGAGGAACCTAATATATCCGAACCTGAAACTGAATTTGCTGCTACACCAACATCGGGATTTTCCTCTCCATCTTCTAGTGGTCCTGGTTCACCGAGGGTGGAAAGAATAATTACCCAAAATCTTCCTTCTTGACTTATAGCTATTGAAAAACTTGCTACTCCCGAAGAAGAAGGTATCCCTATCCCTGAAAATCAACCTGTTATAGAACTTAGGGAGCGTGAATCAATCTTTTACAGTCCACCTAGGAGCAATGCTTGGTATCTTTCATTGACCATTTTTTTGGAAAACCCGGGACTAAGTTTTTCACCACCTCGTATTCCATTTCACCCAACACCTAGGGGTTACTATCCTCCATTAAATATGTCAAGACAGTCGTCCATGTTTTCTCAATCTCCAAAAACCTTTTTATACGGCGTCCTTCTGTTCCCTCTGGGTATTAGTCACTTACTGGTACTTTTTCAGGAGCATCTCCTCACCCTATTGAACAAATATTATTAACTGGAAATAATGGAACTAAGCCGTTGAGTGTAGAAGATATTCTTATGATGTCAGGTACTATTCCTAATCCTCAACCTCAAGGTGGCCAGTTACCGCCTGGGGGGCAGCCTCAAAGTCCTCAATTATCGCCTAGGGGGCAACCTCAAGGTACCCAATTTCCGCCTATGGGGCAACCTCAAGGACAGTACATACCTATGGGACAGTACGTTCCTCAAGGTCAACCCAGACTCAATATGTACCTCAAGGTCAACCCCAGTATCAATATGTACCTCAAGGTCAACCCCAGTATCAGTATGTGCCTCAAGGTTATCAACCTCAAGGTTAGTACCCAACCCAAGGTTTCCAACCACCTTTCGGTCAATCATATGTCCAAGGAGCTAGAAATGTACCTTTGAAGTATCAACCCTACCCTCAAACCGGTTATGGTCCTCAATATTCTCAACTTGTTATGGGCCCGTACCCCGGAATGAATTTAGTGTGGGATCCATCTCAATCTCAATAGGTCTTGCAACCGAATGTACAGTTGTCATCTCAAACTAGACAACCCTTGGTTTTTGGTTCACCCCAGCAACCGGTCCAGTCTACTATTCAAACTTCTGCACCTTATGTAGTTTCTCAGTCTGGGCCTAGTACACCTTGTACTCCGCCTCAAATGACTACTGCAACTACTGCAACATATGTTCAATCTACCCCACCTACTTCTGGAGTATCGACAGCTCCAGTTTCTATTGTTCCTCTATCAACTCCTCAGACATCTTTACCTCAGTATGGATCCACAATTCAGACTTTGGTTCAAATGCCTATAGGACAACCTGGTCCAAGTACGGTTGTCACAACTCAACCTCAATTTACTTATCAACCATACCAGGGACAGTACCAATTCGGTCCTGCTGTGCAACAGCCAATCTATCAGTATCAAACCATACCCTGGGTATACATATCAACATCCTCAACAACCCCAGTATGGTCCGGTTAATCCTGGTTTTCCGGGAGGATATAATATCCCAAATTCAATTCCAATTCCTAGTTATCCTGGATATCCTCCTCCTGGGGCTAGTCTCATGACCCAGGGTTTTAGGGACCCTAATTTTCAGTTACCATTTATTGCAACTTTGGACTTGCCTGACTTGTCGCACCTTACGAACGATCCCATTAACTATCTTCTGTTTTGGCCGTCAATGTCGAATAAGTTGCCTAGTGATATTCCTAAGTTTGAAGGAAAATCAGGAGAGGACCCGTCGAACCATGTGATGACTTATCACCTCTGGTGTGCATCTAACTCCATTTCAGATGGTTCAATTCGTTTAAGGCTTTTCTAGCGCACTCTAATTGGTCTTGCGGCCAAGTGGTACATTGAGTTACCGTGAGCCACTTTTTATAACTTTAGTCAGTTAGCTACTTCTTTTTTAACTCATTTTCAGTTGCCAGTCCGATATGATAATAGCACGAAATTATTAACTTCATTAAAGCAATCAACGTCCACCTACATTTCAGATCATATTCATGAATGGAGACGTCAACGACGTTTAGTGAAAGTTTTTATTCTGGATCAAATCTTAGCTAAATGGTTTGTAAACTCTTTATTACTAAAGATCACTAAGGATGTAGCTAAGGCCGGAGTCGTTACTGAAGAGCAAGTAATTGCTCAAGCTCAGTACCTTGAATTAGTTTATACGCAGTCAGGTACGTTACACGAGAAAATACCCGATCTTCCTAAACAAAATTAGATAACTGCAGCTCCTTCAGGTTCTCATGCCACTGATGGTATGATTGGTACGGTTAATACCAAAAGTAAGAAGAAATATTCCCAAAATTCTTCTCCTATCATAACATTACCAGATTCCCCAACAGGAGATTCTTCCGCAGAAATTTCCGCTGATATTCATGTTGTAGAGTCATCTACAGCCAAATCAAAATCCAGCGGTAAGAAGAAAGGGAAGAAGAAAAATAAAACAAATAAAAATTCCAAAGAGAAACCAGAAAAAGCGGAATCAACTAATGAGAAACGCAAACCTCATTATCCTTGTCTCATTTGTGATGAAGAGCATTTTACTAGAGACTGCCCTCATCTTGCAAAGATTGCGAAAATTGTCAAAGGTTCCCAAACGCCTGTTGTTTTGAAGGATCCTTTTCCTAGTCAAGACAGTAAGATGATAGGTTCTTCCTCAAATGCCTCCGAAGAACCCATAATGATGATGTCCAATGTTAGGATTGTGACGCGATCGCATGATTATGGAAGTAAAAGTCCTGTTGATGGTAAAGAAGCAGAATCTTCTCATTTGAACCCATCAACTTCAACTCCCGGTTACAATCCACTACATATCGAGAAACCTAACCCAGAATTAGTAATCAAACCGCCCGCCAAGGGTATACTTCGAAAGTCAGCTTTCAATCCACATGCAAGAGTGGCTTAGAACTATAACATTGTTGAATATTTGGCTGTTTCACCTTCAGCAATGTCAACTTTGGAAGTGCTGCAATCATGTCTAGCACAACATAAATTACTATTGTCGGTTATAGGATCTGTTGACGTTAAGGACTTGAACCTTATAATTTTCGATCTAGAAAATAGTACACCACGCCTACCTCATCAAGTTTCTTTCCAGATCCCAGTGTTAGTCAAAACTAGACCTTGTTATAGGACTGTGATTGATGAGGGAGCCTTAACGTGTATTATGTCGATACAGTGTTGGAGATCGCTTGGTTCTCCTATGCTAAATCAATACCTGATGATTCTAAAGGCCTTTGATGGCCACGGGTTTCATCTTTTGGAATTCTATAGGATTTACCTATAGGGTTTGAAGGCAAAACTATTAATCTAGATGTGGAGGTGGTTGATGCCCCTCTACATTACAACCTTCTCTTGGGTCGTAGTTGGTCTTACACTATGACAACTGTAGTTTCATCGGTCTTTCAGCTTATAAAGTTCCCTCATAATGGAAAGATCATAACTATAGACTAGCTGACTTACTTTTCATCCGACCCAGCCTCTTCTGAAAGTATTCAGCATGTCGACAAAACAACTATCCCGTATAAGGATGTTGGAGTAGGACTAGTTAAAGATTCTGGTCTACTGGGAACTTTTCCTTTTCCTCCTATCAACGCATCGTCTTATACTACAAACATTCATATGATTTCGTCAGACACCATTGTTTATGATGATCCTTGGATCGTACCTTCCGAATCTGAGATAGACTCATTTGGTGATGTTATGCCTTTGAGTCCATATGAAATTGCATATCAGGCCGTGCTTTCATTTTCTGACTCATCTTCAACCAAAATTGACTTAATGAATGTGGTCCATGAGGAATCACTTTCAACATCAAACTCAGATTCAGCAACATTTTCTGAACTTGTTCACACTGATGAGAAAATTCGTGAAATCCTATGTGTCGATGATTTACCATGGGAAGATCTTCATCATAGATCTTCGTTTTTACCCAAGAGTGATCGTTTTGAAAATGATTTTTCATCTATTTTTACGACTGAATATGTCAAGGAACCTCAGAATCCAATGAAACATCTTGATTCAAATTTAAATTTGGGAAACATTTCTCGAACTATTCCTATTGATATTTCGGTTAAACCTGGAATTGTTGAAAACATTCATATAGGAGCCTCTTGTACGGAAGATGAAATTCAAACATATAAGGCTCTATTTCAAGAATTCCGCGACATGTTTGCCTGGTCATATGAGGAAATGTCAGGAATTGACCCGGCAATTTTTGTTCATGAAATCAAAACTTACCCGGATGCTAAACGCGTCCGGCAACGTTTGCATCAGATCGACTAGCGAAAAGCTGCTACTATTAAAGTAGAAGTTGAAAAATTACTCAAAGTAGGTTTCATTTATCTGATTCCATTAATGGATTTGGTATCGAATATTGTTCCTATTAACAAAAAGCAAGGGACAATAAGAATATGTATTGATTATAGGGACATTAATCGAGCCTGTACAAAAGACAATTACCCAACTCCCTATATCAATCAAATCATTCATGATTGTGCCGGCAGTGAAATATTCTCCTTCATGGATAGTTTTTCCGGATGCAATCAAATCAATATTCTACCTGCTGATCAACCAAAAATGGCTTTCATTTGTCCATGGGGGACATTTTCTTATTGCAAATTACCTTTTGGGCTCAAGAACGTTGGGGACAACTTTTCAAAGAGCCATGTCTTACGCGTTTCATGACATCAAGAACATTGTGCAACCCTATCTTGATGATTTACCTGCTCATTCATTACATCGAGCTGATCATCTCATCCATTTACGAGCAATCTTTATGAGGTGTAGGCATTATCGAATTAGGTTGAATCCACACAAGTGTGTTTTCTGTATAGAAAAGGGTCGGTTGCTGGGGTTTGTTGTGTCGAAAGCCGGCATTCGTGTCGATCCCTCGAAGGTTGAAGCAATTGTCAAATTGCCTCCTCCTTAGAGTCTTCGCCAACTCCAAAGTTTTCAAGGGAAAGAAAACATTTTACGTCGATTCATTCCTAACTACGCTGAGATCACAAAGGGTTTTACCCGGTTGGTGAAATAGAATACTCCATTCTTTTGGGATGAGATAGCTGATAAATATTTTGATGCACTAAAACATGTGTTGACCCATGCACCGTTATTGCATCCTCCCAACTACAACCAGAACTACTTCTTGTATCTTGTCGCCTCGCATTCCACCATCGGAATGGTGTTAGTTCAAAAAGATGAATTCAGTACTGAACATGTGATATATTACCTTAGTCTAACTTTAAATCCAACTGAGCTAAAATACTCACATGTGGAGAAATTGGCATTGGCAGCTGTTCAAGCTGTCCAACGTTTTCGTCATTACATTTTACTACGTAAAACTATAGTAATTTCTGATTGAAACCCTATTATCTATATTTTGGCCAAATAATTGTTAGGGGGAAAGTACTCCAAATGGATTGTGATCTTACAGGAGTTCGACTTGGAATTTGAAAAGTCTAAGTCAAACAAATATTTAGTTTTTGCGGAGTTAATGTGTGACTTCCTGCGTGCTGACACAGAAACTGTGGCAGAGGAGCCCATTGCGGACGAATCCTTGTTTCTAATCAGCACTTTAGATCCATGGTATGGGGATATCATCGTTTATCTCTAGACCCAATCCTTTCGGCCAGAAATTTCAAGGTCAGAATGTCAAAAAATACGATTCCAGTCTCAACAATTTAAAATTATTGGAGATACACTTTATCATCGTGGGGTGGACTCTGTTTTTCGATGTTGTTTGACTCATGAGGAAGCTGAAAGGGTTCTAAATGACTGTCACTATGGAGCGTGTGGCGGTCATATGTCTGGGTTTGCCACAACCCAAAAGATATTGCGCGCTAGCTACTTCTGGTCGTCTTTGTTTAAAGATTGTATTAACACGGTCCGAAAATGCCACAACTGCCAAATTTTTGATCGAAAGATGCACGCTCCACCTGGTCCTGTCCACCCTATAATTTCCGTCGGTCCGTTTGTGAAATGGGGTATCGATTTTATTACATGTGACCCTCACTCGGCTGGGGGGCATGTGTATATTATCCTTGTGGTATATTATTTTACCAAGTGGGCCGAGGCGATGCCTACATTTGAGGTAGATGGCAAAACTGCTGCGATTTTCGTGTTCAATCATATAATTTCTAGGTTTGGTGTTCCAAAAGCGATTATCACTGATCATGGGCATCATTTTCGAAACATTATGATGACTGAACTTACAGGCCAACTTGGCTTTCGTCATGACAGTTCAACTCCATATTATCCACAGGCTAATGGTCTAGTTGAAGCCATCAACAAAGTTCTAGTCATCATGATCCGACGAATCATTGGGATTCATAGGTCGAATTGGCATAACATTCTATTTTCAGTGCTTTGGGCATATTAAACCTCAGTAAAAACGTCAACTGGGTTCACTCCTTTCCAACTAGTTTATGGTCTAGAAGCTGTGTTACCCATTGAATGCGAAATCCCGTCATTGCAAATGGCCATCGACTTACTTCCAGCCACTTCCGAAGAGGAAAAACGTTTGTTATACTTGAATCAGCTAGATGAGAATCTACGTGATGCTGCATTAACGATCAAAACTCATGCTAAACGTATTAAAGCTCAGTATGATCGAAATGTTACCCCTCGAAATTTTTCGAAAGGAGTCCTAGTCTTATTGTACGATCAAGCAAATGATAAATTAGGTGCTAGAAAATTCGTACCTATGTGGCATGGTCCTTATGTTGTCAAGAGAAAGATGGCAAAATGAGCCTATGAATTGGTAGACTTTGACGGGGTCTCTTTAGGTAAACCTAGAAATGGTCTTTACCTGAAGAGGTATTATGCTTAAAATCTGGGTGTGGATATTTTTAGTTAGGTTAGTTTTCTTCCTAGCTGGTGTGTTTTAGTTTAAAAGTGTGCTTAGCTTAGAGAGTGTTTTTTTTCATTATTCCTTCTTATCTCTTGATATTGCAGATGTCGACGCCTCTCCAAACATACATTGGTTTTGTTGATGGTGCTTGTCGTAATACACAGAATGTTTCTTCCACAGCTTGGGTTATCTATTTTCCCTCTGACGAGTTGGTATCTATGCATGGGGTAAGCCTCAGGAAAACAACGAACAACATTGCCGAGTATAGTGCAGTGATTGAGTTATTATCTGAATCTATTTCATTTGGGATTCAGAGTTCGATAGTGAGGTTAGATTCTGAACTCGTTGTATTATAGCTTAATAGAGTATATGCCATTAGAAATCCAGTGTTATTAAGATTATTTTTGAGAGTTCGTCTCTTGGAACGTGAATTTGACTATATTGAATATCAGCATATTCCAAGATATTTAAATACATTAGTAGATGCAATTGCTTCTCGAATGTTAAGTAGACATTTGCAATGATCAGACAAGTAAATTTAAAAACATTCCATAACATGTTTTACAAGATAAGCCGGTAATAGTGATGTAGTATAATATAGGAGTGTGTCAAAATATATATCATCTTTGATCATAGGTTGAAAAACACCTTATGATTGGCAAAAATGAGAGTACAAAAAGCAAAAAATGTCATATGTGTCTACAACAGGCGATCATCCTATCACTGGTGATGATCTCGATAAGAAACCACTGTACGGGCCACCTTACAAAGGAACCTCCTGAAAGGTCCTGGGACCCCAATCACATAGCACTGTAGTCGAAGAGGAATGTCATCTATGCCGGTCTCTGGAATGTCTCTTGTCAAATGCTCTAGATGGATCTCCAATTCGGCCAAGGTCTCTGCTGATTCGTCCTGTGGGGCTAGTGCTGCTGCAGCTAGTTGTTTCCTCTTGTAAGGATGGAGAGCGGCTGGTCACCGTGGACCTACATCTGCATTTGAAACTTTTACTATCAATTTTGGGACGAGATAAAAAGAAAAAAAAAAATAAATTAGAAAACGTTGAAAATGATTTTACCTGAGTCATCCCATTGCTCTCCTGGTGGAAGAGCCATGTCTGGGTCACCACGAAAATCTACCCCAGCATAAGGAAAGTCTTGAATAGCAAAAACCTGGTTTTCCAACCAATGAAAATGCTCAGGAGTGTTGTTACAGAACTCTAACCGGAGGCTATTGACAGACTAGCCACCTGGCCTAGTCCCGAATAGAGTCAAGTGTTCACCTCTCTTAGGCAAACCAGTCAAAAAGTATATGTCTGTCGGCTCCATTTCGAGCTGGTGACCACCAATGAAGAAGCACTGGTCCTATATGCTCCACCTGTCTACCAGCCACTGCAAAAAGTCCACCTAGGCCCTCATGCCAGATATGGCCCAGAATTTGTATAAGCCGCATGCCTTCAATGCATCAATCGAAGGTTGATGATTTATCATGGCAAGATATACATCCTCATGCTCCCATTCTCGCCAATTAAGCATGATGTATACTCAACATTCAACAAAAATGCGATTTAGAATGTCTAAAAGCAAAGATTTTGGGTGAATTTTGAGAATTTTAGGTTTAAAAACCCTTACTGCGGGGACCGCACCCTCTCTATTAGAGACAGTGCGTGGGTCTGCACCTTGCCTTCACGGTAGGTGTAGACCCCTAACTTTTTTCCCGTTACGAAAAAGTCGGGGTCCGCAGGCTACCTGTGTTGTGCCTGCGGGCCCCCGCGCGCAGGTTTCTAGCCTAAGAATCCCTTAAAAAATGAAATTAAAGCCTAAAAACAAATTTAAAATGGATGAAATTAAAGAGTAGGATGATGTGGATTACCTGGAGGAGACGACGTTCGATTCCAATAGACGTATTTTCCGCAATCTTCACGAGAAGTTTCTGACCAAAAGCTCTATTTTCTCACCCAAAACTCAAACGGTAAAAATTAATTTACAAAAGCCCTTTTTATAAGTTTTTTGAATAAATGAGTTTTTAATTTGTTTATGTTTCACTTTAAATAGGTAACTTTTGTAGCATTTTTATCCATTTTAAACAGGTATGAGTAATGTTTGATTTTTTGTTCAAGATAACGGATTTTGCAGGAGAAATCGATCATTTTCGACGAGAAAACATTAGAGTCACCTTTAAGCTCTTTTCTGACTCCTAAAACATGAAAAGATCGCCGAGTTTCTCTTTTTAAACTCGTTAAAACAGAACTAAAAAGATGGTCCTCTTACAACTCTTTTCTGACTGTAAAAACATTAAAAGATTGCCAAATTTTTGTCGTTTCAAATTCGATATTGGTCATAAAACGACGTGTCATTGATCGCTTTTTACTTTTTTAGATCAGAGGCACTAATTACAAAAAGTACTCCTTGGTTGTAATGATCAAGCGGTTCTCTCAAGTATTATTTTATACTTTTTCGGGATTGGGAGACACAAATTTACGAAAAAGGACAACCATGGAGTTTTCTTAAGTTTTTTAAAACTCTCTAAAATTGAAAAACGTCGAGTTTCTCCTATACTGGACTCGTTAAATTTAACGGTAAATGACCTGTTCAATTACAAACAGGAATGGACCACTCCTTCTTAGGGTTCGAATTTAAACCAAGTTAGACTCATCCGAAGGATGAGCTTATAATCAAGCAAATGTTATCCTCCTCAAGCTTATCAAAAATAAAGAGGTACTTGCCAAAAATGGTGGGGGAAAAGAGAGAAAAATGAGCCCATTTGTCATACTTTGTAACCACTCTTGAACACGACACTTTTATTCACCTGGGTTGGGAATCCTTTGCCTAACAGTGGATCAAACCATATTGAAAGTCTTCTGCTGGTTTCTGGGTATTAACTTTGGGTCAATTGTCACCAAACCATCTACTGTGTCGTTATGTGTTCAAGAGGTCAATGCAAAGAAGCCATTCATCTGCAAAATATCTGTCATCCATCTTGACCATCCCTGAGTCAGTCCTTGCAACTAAATTTCTTCAAACTTGATCTATGATTTCGTGCTGTGGGCTTGCCTACGACGGATCGCTTTCTATCGACTTCAGCTCATTACATAGAAAGATGATCTAGAAATCGTCGATACCTTGGGATTTGCATGCCTCAATGGTAGGTTTCTCACCTTCAACGATAGGTTGCATCATTGACCTTCGATCAAAGGATTCCATGACATGTTCGACATCAACACATCTATTCACATCTCATTGATTGTACTAAGTACTTTGAGAGCCATTGAGATTACTGGTGGTTTCTCTCACACTTGTTAATAGTTTACATCATTGACTGGTAATAAAGTGATTTCTACCATGTTCTACTTCAACACATTCATTCGCATGGATAGAATCGTACTCTTTCGGGAAGTAGAAATGAAGACCCTAAATCTAGTTTCCACCATCCAGGCTGCGAGGAATTTTGTATTCACTATATTGTGGACTATTCATAAACAGATGGCTGCGTCCATACTGTGTCTACATGTGTCTATACTTGTGATGTATTACAAGATCATTCCTATATCAGAGCAGTATTCAGTTTTCTAGTCCGTTTTGATCTAAGTATGGGAATGCCTACCTCAGCGATGATATGATCTCATATATATATTTTGCATTGAATGTTTTTATAGGTTCCAACCGGGCTCTCCACAAGATGATCCTCGAAATGATAAAGTAATTCACTCTTCCTAGATGATAAATGAAATCCTCATCTACTATAGACATTGCACTTTAGGGGGCAATCCGTTACACAAAATATTGTCACCATGACTATTTGCAGTCAGTATGGGTCTATCATCATTCATACTATCCTCCTAAGCAAGTCTCAAACCTCAGCTCTTCATGTCAAGCTTTGAAAATTAGAGAAATACCTTTAAAAATCAATAAAGGTCTGGTTCCGCGCTTTCTCTCACTGTTACCTACGGTCACACACCCTTTGTTCATGTTACCTGCGGACCTGCCCGCTCTGTCTCTAAAGGAGTGGGTGAGGACCCCTGTGAAAGTCAAAAAGGCACAAGTTTATTCTAAAAAACTCACTTTGGGTTAATTTTAGATGATTCTAGAAGGAATTTTAACGTGGATGGTTCGCTCTTAGGTGGTTCATGCATCACAAAAGAGAAGAATCTAATCCCTTGATGAGAGGAGCTATCCCTTTGAAGGAGGACATTATCCCATTGAAGGTGGACCTAGTAACTTCCCTCCATTGCACTATAAATTAAGGCATTGGGCTGGTTGCTAGGGAGGTTAGAAGCTGAACATTTTTTAGGGTAAATGTTGGTGGAATTGAGACTTCCTAGTTAAGCTTGAGAAGAGAGATCACATAACTTTTGGCTCCATTGGGAAGAGAGTGAAACTTGTCAAAGTAGAGGAGACTTCTTGTTGGACCCTGGGAGGAGCTTGTACAACATCAAGGCATAGGTTGTAAAGTTATTCTTTGATTTGAACTAATATAATCAGATTCATTTTTCTCAACAAATTGTCTTATGTGATTTGTTTCATGAATTCCTTGATCATCATGATAAGTATTCTTTATTATATTGGCTTTTCAGGTGCTATTTAATTTGTGTGCTTGTTTGTGTTTGCAGATTCGCTACAAGGGAGCTCATTTGGATCAAAGGAGCGAGGCTTCCACAAACTTGCATTGGACCCAAGGTAGGCCTAAAACACTTGTTTGCCTTTGTTTATAAATTGCATATTTAGAGAAAGATAGAATTTGATTGGCTTGCTTGTCACTAGATATCATTAGATACTAGGGAGGTCGGTATTGTCTGCAAGAACGACTCATTCCGTGTGACACTTAGAGAGTTTCATACAACTCTGATTATCACAATAGATCATAGTTGGATCCAGCCTCTGATCAAACAAACCAAATAGGATTTTCCGCATCCAGATGGCCTCACATGCTACCTGACTTGCAACCTTGTATTCTGCCTCTGCCGAGCTCAGTGCAACCGACCTCTATTTCTTGCCATACCAAAAAATTTCCATTGACCCAAGGTTGAAAATCCCTCCTGATGTCCTCTTCCGATCTGATGGACTCCCTGCCCAATCTGCATTAGTGAAGCCCTATAACTTCACTCCCTATGTCCATCTATACCATAATCCATTCTGAGATGTGCCTCTGAGGTATCTCAATACATGCTTTGCTGCCTTCCAAAACATCTTGGTAGGCTGAACCATCGCTTGACTCAGCTGGTTCACTGCATAGCACAAATCTGGTCATGTGTTCATTAAGTACATAAGTGAACACACAAGTTGCCTGTACACAGTAGCATCTACCACTTCTCTTGAAGTAGCAACCTCCTTCCTCCAACTACCTTCTAGAGGAGTCTGCATGGGCTTACACTTATCCATGTGGAATCTCCTGAGTATCTCGTTGGAATACTTTCCCTGAGACAAAAACAACTCCCCATCCTTCTACCACACTTCCATGCCAAGGAAGTAATGCATGAGACCCACGTATTTCATCTCGAATTCTCTTGCAAGGTACTCCTTGTAAGACACGATCAAGTAATCATCACAAGTTAATATGAGATCATCAAAATAAAGTATGATGATCAACAACTTACCTTTCACCATGATGTGGTATAGGTTTGCATCCACTTCACTCTTTGTGAAGTCCAACCTGGTGAAATAGTTGTCTACCTTGGTGTACCAAGCAGGAGGTGCTTGCTTCAGCTCGTAAAACACTCTTTTGAGTCGGCACACATGCGACTCATGATCAAAGGTCTCAAAATATTCGGGCTGCTCTATGTACACCTCTTCCTCAATCTAGCCATTGAGGAATGCAGTCTTCACATCCATCTGATGGATCTTCTAACCCATCTGTGCTGATAGTTCCAGCATATATATGATAGATGAGTACCTTGTGACAAGAGAAAACGTCTCATCATAGTCAATCCCCTTGACCTGTGAAAAGCCACGAGCAACAAATATTTCCTTATGATTCTCCACACTGGCATCAGTAGCTTGCTTTACCTTGTAAAGCTAATGGGAACTCACAACTGACTTTTTCTTCGATCTAGGAATCACGTCCCAAACATTGTTACGAACTATGGAGTCATACTCCTCCACCATAGCATCAACCCAAATCGGCTACTGCACTACTTCCTCAAAGGAAGATGGCTCGGTCTCAACACATTCCCCAATAAGGGTGATGTATATAGTGTGCCTCTCAGGTGACCTCCTCTGTCTGCGCTGAGAAGATGGTGCTCCCACATTCTCTCTAGCATCCTCCAAAAATATGTTAGCTTATATTGTGCGCTTCCATCCATCTCTGGAAGACTCTGCTTGAGTGGATGTCTCCACTCTTGGAACCTCTGCATGCGGCTGCTCTACATCAGTCTAAGGCTCCTCCTCCTTAGGAACCAACAGTTCCTCCATAGCCTGTAGTTGGAGATCCCTCTCAATGGAAACTCACATTGCCTTCTACTCATCAAACATGAGATCTCTGTGAACCACTATCCTCTGACTGGTAGGCAAGTACACTTGATAGTTGTGAGGTGTATCAGTGTACCCCAAAAATATCCCCAACTCTGCTATCGGCTCAAACTTCTTCTGTGCATCCTTTGTCACATGGAAATATACTGATGAGCCAAAGATCCTGAAGTGACCCACATTTGGTCTCTTACTAGAGAAAGCTTCCTCTGGTGTCTTTATCCCAAGTATGTGATGCAGGCTTCTATTCTACAAATAGATCGTTGTGTTGCAAGCATAAGCCCATAAGTGAAGTAGTAGGCCTTGGTCATGCAACATTGCCCGTGCTTCCCCTACAATAGTTTTGTTCTTCCTCTTCACCACCCCATTCTACTGTGGGTTATGAGGTGTCGTCAACTCTCGTTTAATTCCTTCCGCTGCACAGAAGTCCTTAAACTCTTGAGAGACATATTCTCCACTGCTTTTGCTTCTCAAGGCCTTGATCTTCTTCCTTGACTCTTTCTCGACCAAATCTTTGAACTCACAAAACTTTGTGAAGGTTTGGTCGTTCTTTTGCATGAAATAAATCCAACATTTACGAGAATAGTCATTAATGAAAATCACATAATACCTTTGCTTCATTTTGGATGCTATCGAGAATGGTCCACACAAATCAGTATGAACTCACTCTAAGATAGCCTCTACTCAACTATCTCGATCATGAAAGGAAGACTTGGTGTACTTTCCCAAGGTACAACCTTTGCATGTGTCAACTTGTTCAATTTTACCTTTTGGAAGTCCTGTAGATATCTGTTGCATTATCTTGAAAACCCCATGATGCAAATGGCCCAACTTCATATGCCACAACTCACCATACTCAATTCTACACAATTATCTACCTCTATTTTATAGAGATTATTCACTTGAATCCTTATCCTCTTTGTCTGACCCATGGCTATGTGTCTTAGCAACGCCTTTCCTTTATTGAAGACAACATTATAGCCTCTATCCTCCAACATCGCGACCGATACCAAGTTCTTCTTTAGTCCAGGCACATACATCACATCTGTAAAGGTGAGAGGAGCTCCATGCTCCCTCTGAAAAGAAACCGTGCCCACTCTTGAAACACTATACTTTCCATCGTCACCCATCTCTATGCGCATCTTGAGGCCTTTCTCCTCCAAGGCACTGAATAATTTTTTATCACCGGTCATGTGGAATGAGGCTCCACTGTCAAGATACTAGACACAAACCATCATCGATGACACCATACATGTGATGAGGGTAAAGTCCATTTCGAACTGAGAGGCTAATGCCTCACCTTCCAATCGAGGATCCCTTCTTGGACTTCTTCAATGGGAAATTAGTCGCATAATTTCCCATCTTGTGACAATTAAAGCATCTTACTTTAGACATGTCACCCTTCCTCCCTCCATGAGAAGAATTTGATTTGAAATTGGAAGCCTTCCCCTTCCCTTTCCTTGCCTTACTTGCTAAGGCTAGATTCTCTTCATCATCATTCTTGGATGAACCATCTTGTCTGCTCCTCCTGATCTCCTCCTGCATAAAATCTAACCATAGTCATTCCAAATCAAGCAGTTTCTCCCTTCCATTCATAGAGTCTTGGTAGGTATTCCAACTCTTTGGAAGGCCAAGGAGAGCGAGGCTCAGCATATGATTATCAGAAGTATTTATTCCCACACTTCCAAGGTCATCTCTACAGGTGGTGAGCTAGTTCAGATATGTGGAAATAGTATCACCCTTCTCCATCTTGATTCTTCGAAGCTTATCCTTAAGTGCAAATTTCCTCTAGTCGCTACTATTCTTGTAGAGGTCCTTCAATGTCTTCCACATTGAAAATGGAGTATCCTTCCCATGGAGACTCGAGAAATATGGTCTTGAACT
The DNA here is from genome assembly GCA_031772625.1 of Pinus tabuliformis. Taxonomy (NCBI): domain Eukaryota; kingdom Viridiplantae; phylum Streptophyta; class Pinopsida; order Pinales; family Pinaceae; genus Pinus; species Pinus tabuliformis. Next base: position 1,003,125,468 of record CM062813.1, on the reverse strand, counting down.
CCCTCAAAGATGATCCGTCTCACCTTCACCACACACTTTTTCCACTCAGCGAACTCTTGTGCATTAGTTGAAGCTGGCTTTGGGATTTCTTGATCAATGAATTCCTTCAAGCCATTGTCTTCTAATATAGCCTCTATTCTATCTTTCCATGCTATGCAATTCAAGCTACATTCCAAGGCATACTCGAGTCTCAAGACATAGAACACCATTGGCCAACCTTGAAGTATGATATGAATTTTATTTTCACTTGGAACCCCGAACTTGAAACTTCAATTTCTCTTCTCAGTATTCACAGCTCTGATACCATGTAGAAAATATGTGATAGGTTAACCCGATAATGCAAGATCAATCAAAGCATAATACTATAACCTACTTCTACTATCAATTTGTGGAAGCTTAAAGATTGAGCTCAACAATATAACCAAAAGAAGAAGAATCAATGGAACAATACACATGAAAATACTTTGGGGAAATCCTCAGATAAAAACCCCACACTATTGTATTATCATACATGGTGGAAATACATAGCAATTATGAAAAGCCTTAGCTCTCACAGCTAGCCAGCTCTCAGTACAATCCTCACAGATGCTCACAAGCAATCTTGACTTCTCTTCAGCCTTCCTCTCTACCCTCCAAGCTGCTATTTCCTTGTGTTGTTCCCTATGGATGATTAGCCTATTACCAAGTGGAAAATCAAGCCTTCAAAACTACACAATCCTCAAGGATGAATCCTTAACAACATGCATGAGTTTTCTCCATGATAAAACACATGCAACTGATAATACACTGTCCTTGAACATTAATCTCAACTGGTTATTTCTCATAATAGACATGCATGAGTTTTTGATGAGGAAATCTTCAGTTAACTGAAGTAGCACTAGTTCAGTGCATTAATGCATCAAATTACTCTTAACTAATTATTAGTTCCTCAAATAGTTTGGAACCAATTTAACTAGACTTAACTCAGTAAACTAAGTTAACTAATTACAACTCAAATATAACTCATTCTTATCTCCTTAATTTAAGGGATAACTCTTGCATGACTTCAGAAAGACTTCTAACTTGAATTTCTCCATCTAATTAATTTAAAATAAATTAATTAATTATTTACAAGTAGTTGTTAAGACTAAATTCTATTTTAATTCACAATTTAATTCAAGGAAAAACTAAATTGGAATATTCTTGTTTCCATATCTCAACATTGGTAAATCTACTATTTCCACCCATTTCGTGACATAATCTGTGGTGACCAGTAAGTAGGCTTTCTGGTTTGATGGTGGATGGAATGGGCCAACAAATTCCAACACCCATTGTTCGAAGGGTTCTATGACTAGTTGTGGTTGCAACGACATTTCATTAGATTGGCCGGGTTGGCCCATCCTTTGGCGGCTATCACAAGCCTGGGCATATTCCTTAGCATCTTTAAAAATAGTGGGCCAATAATAGCCCATCTATAGTACCTTATGCCATGTCATTCGATCTGTGAAGTGCCCTCTGCAGGGTTTGTCATGGCAAGCTTTCAGGATGTCATAAATCTCATCCTCGTGAATGCATTTGAGTATACACATATCAAACCTTGTGTGAAAAAGAAATCCGCCAATCCAAGAGAATCGAGCACTGCACTGAACAATTTGTTTCCTCTCTTTTGCTGTCAAATGCCTGGGCAGCTTCCCTACTACCAAATAATTTTCCACATCTACATTCCATGGCATCTTGACTATCATGGCAAACAAATGTTCATCTAGGAATTGGTCGGTTACTCCTAGTGGATCATTTACCTTAGGGATTTGAGACAGAAAATCAGAAATTGGCTTTTACTTCCTCTGATGATCCTTGATAGTAATGTCAAATTCCTGCAGAAGCAATAACCAACAAGTCACTCGACCATTTGTGATAGGTTTGTTAGCTCAATACCGAATGACAGAGTGATTTGTATACAGAAAAACCTGGTAGCCAGTTAGGTAATGTTTGAATTTGTTTATTGCATAAATAAAAGCTAAGAATTCTTTTTCTATTATTGTATAATTAAGTTTTGCAGGAGTAAGGATTTTGCTAATATAATATATAGCATAAGGCTTCATGTCCTCTTCCTGTCTAAGGAAAACACCTATTGCTTCATCTGATGTGTCTGTGGATATGTGAAAAGGCATCTCCCAGTTTAGTCCACGTAATACTGGTGCCATCGAGACTAGCTTCTTTAAACCTATAAAAGTTGTGTCACATTTGTCAGGCCATTTTAAATCAACATTTCCAGTTAATGCATATAAAGGCAAAACAATTTGTGAAATTTTTTTAATAAACCCACGATAATAGCCTTCATATCCTAGGAAACTACGTACCTCTGTCTGAGTACATGGGGTAGGTAGTAAAAGAATCACCTGTATTTTGGCTAGATCTATCTATATCCCTGCTGCAAAAATATAGTATCCCAAGATTACACCTTCACTCATCATCATGTGACACTTGACATTGCTTAAACATAATCTGGTAGAAATGCATCGTTCTAAAACCTTTTCTATTTTTTGTAGTTCTTGATCAAAGTCATCCCCATATGGAGTAAAGTCATCCATATATACCTCAAGTCCTTCATTTATCAGGTTGGAAAAAATACGAAGTATAGCTCTTTGAAATGTGACTAGGGCATTGCACAAGGCAAATGGTAATACTCTGTAAGTGAACGTACCCCAGGGATAGGTGAAGGTTGTTTTGTCTTGCTCTTCAGGGGAAATCTGAATCTGATTGTAGCCACTGAAGCTGTCTAGAAAGGAAAAGAACTGCTTCCCTGCCAAGGTATCAAGGACTTGATCGATAAATGGGAGAGGGAAGTGATCTTTCTATGTTGTTTTGTTCAATTCCCAGTAACCTAAACAGATACATCACTTCCCATTTTTCTTGGGGACAACCACCAATGGAGAAACCCATTTTCTATCCAAAATAGGATAAATGAAATTCACATCCAACAGCGTCTGTAATTGTTCTTTCACAATGTCCTTAAGGTGCGGATTCAATCTCCGCTGAGGTTGCTGGATAGGTCGAGAATCCTTTTTGGTATAGATGTGATGTGTACGCAAATGTAGATCTATACCCTTCATATTGAGATAATCCTAGGCAAAAGCCCCTTTATATTTTTGCAGGACTTGAATGAGCTTTTGCTGCTAATCACTGTCCAATCTATCATTAATGTTTAAAACTTTTCCTAGTTCAATTTCCACCAGCTTGCTGTTATGAACAATAGTCATTTGGATTTGATAATCATAGGTATCCTTCAAGGGATCTTCCAAGGTTTCATTATCCATAATTTCTTTAAGCATTTAACACTTTACATTGCTCACATGAGTTGGTTGATTGATGAAATTATTGATAATGCCATCTTCAGTCTGATATTTGAATTCTAGTGCCTCTGCTACTGTGAGTGGTAAACGGATGCTTTATTCTAGGTATACTGGTGGTTGTTTACATATTTATACAATGGGCAGACTTTGTTTGGTAGGGTGATATAAAACAAGATTTTTTACAGCATCCCCCTTTGCAATAGTCATGTTTCCCTCTCGGGAGCCTATATATGCATCAACTGTCACCAGCCAAGGTTGGCCCAGTATCATATGATGCCCATCCAATCGACTCTTCAGTTTTATAACGAGAAAATCTACTGGTTATTCCCATGAATCAACAAAAATCGTAATATATTTTAGAGTTCCTTTTGACCTTACCATCGAACAACTAGCAAGTTCTAGCAAGGTGGTGGTTAGTTCCAAGGCTGTAATACCAAGTGCTTGACAAGTTTTTGCTATTAAAATGTTAATGGCTACACCCAGATCAACTAGCGTATTGGGAAAAGAGTGGCGATATATTTGAACTGTCACTATTGGATTCCCAGGATCTTCATACTTTATTGGAGTTTCCCCTCCCAAGGGTAAATCAAATAAGGTTCCTATAACATGAATGGTGGGTGAAGTTTTTGCTTTCCTCATTGGATTCTTTACGCATAACTCTTTAATTGTTTTAGCATAGATGGGAATGTACTGGATGGCCTGGAGAAGCGGAATCTTTATACAATTTTTTTTTAGTTCGCCTACAAGGTCAAAATATGGGTAAACAATCAGCTTAAGTATCGTTAACCTATTAGGAAACAGGGGAGAAGTGACTATGAGTTCCTCCATATATTTATGTTGATATGTCTCTTCTCCTCGTTTTATTTCAATATCAATTATAGGTGGTGGTATATGTACAAGTGGTATTTCGATCTCAACTGATGGTTGATCCTTGTTTTCTTCAGGGGTGATGATACATTCTGACCTCAATCTATGTTCATTACATTATTTTTGCTCAATCTCATAGTCTTAGCTTTCTATAATTTGCACCAACTGGACCAATTTGTTATTGGGATTCAGATTTTGTTGGTCTGGCAGTTGAGGGCATAGAATAGGTTGAGGATTTTGTTGTAATGGATAAGTAGTTGAGAATGTAGGTTGAGGTTGAAGACCTGTCCCCATAGGAGTGTTGGATATTCCCAAAGGTCACTGCCAATTTTTAGACCAATTCGGATTTTGAGAAGTGGAGGCAGGCCACTCGGATTGAGATTGCCTTGCCAAACAAGAGTAAAGGGAGACTTTGGCCAGCCATTACCCAAAAAGGATTGAGCTGACCATTGTGTCATAGGGAATAGCGGAGGTTTCCAATTTGAGTAGTGTGATTGGCCTTGCCATGCTTCCCTAGGGTTATGTTGCTGATTAAAATTTGAAGAAGGAAAGAACTACAATGCATCTTGTGACATACCTGGAGGTTTCGCCCACCACTGTTGATGCTGGTTCATTAAATATATTGGCTCTGTCTATTCTTCTACTTCCTTGAACATTGCTTTCAAACCCAGAAGTGATGGACATTGTTCAGTGGTGTGATCCTTGGTACATATAGCGCATGTCTAAACCATGTGTAATGGACACTCCCGTTGGCCTTGCTTCTTCTGACAACGTGGGAAAAAAATGACCAAGTTTTGTTTTGCTAAATATTGTTTTTGTTTAGCCTGTAGGACGTCCAGCTGCATTGTGAGGGTGCCCAGGATGTTCATTTTGAAATCCTCCAGGAGGTTACCAATTTCCATTTGTGTTATGCCTCCACTGTGTGGTTTTCTTCCCCTACTCATCGAATCTTGGCTTGCTTCTCCTGTGTGTGTGCTTCCTCGCGAACACCTAATACACAAGTGAACTATTTTATCATAATATTCCTGAGAAATATCTCCTTTCCCCATTAAATTTAGACTTTCTAACCACTCCTCTTTCATTCCTTTAATTAAGATATCTCTTAGGACTTCTTTTGGTAGGGTGTTGTGTGGAGATCTTTGCAAGTTATAATGAAACCGTTCGACATATTCTTTTAGAGTTTCATTATCCTTCGCAACCATCTTAAAGATTTCATCTTTTAGGTCCCTAGTCTTGCAAAAGTCTTGGTATCTTGTGAGGAAGGAGGTTTTCATATCATCCCAAGAATTAATAGTGCATCCACCTAGACCCATGAACCATCTTAAAGTTGTTCCTTTCAGAGTAGAAGGGAATAATTTAGCTTTTGGGGGTTAGTGGTGTAGTCATACCCTCTACAGAGGACATCAAATTCAAACAGGAAGGCATTAGGATCCTCTGTGATCATCCCATGAAAAGTTTGCATTCTCTATAGAGGAATAACCTTCATGGGGTCATTGGCCACTTGGTCAACTATGGGGTATTCCAATGTCAAGGTTTTACCTTTAGGTGGTTGATTTTCCATTTTTTCAAAGATGTGCCAATACCCTTCAAGGATTTCAGGGGGTGCTTTTTGAGTAAGCAGAGGATTAGAAACCCGAGATGGCTTTGCAGCACTACCTAGATCTTGGATCACAAGAGATCCTTGTTCAGACAACTGAGGTCCTACCTTAGTAGTTCCACTGGTTTCTCCTTCTCCTTCTCGTAAGTTACAATATTTTCCGTCTTGTAGAGGATCATAATGTAAACTTGTTGTAGCTTGAAGACTCTATTTAGATCCTCCAATTTGGATTTGAATCTCAAGGTAAGTTGCAGATGCTAAGCCTGCTGCTTGAGGGATTACAGTAGGAATTTTTCCAGATATAGCTCGGAATCCTACTGATACTTGAGACTCTACTTTTATTACAATTTTGTCTATAAATTTCGTTCTCCCAATGTTCACTGATCCCTTGGGTTTTTTGGAATTTGGAGGGGGTTCTATTCTTTTTCTATCTTTCTATTCCTAGTCATTCATAAAACCAATTCCTATTTAATGTCTAAGATTTTACTAAAAAGTTGGCTGGTAAGCAAACACTTTACTTGCTAGGTACCTCGGTTCTTAGCTCCCGTTTTTAAAACCCAATTATTTTGCAGCAATATAAAAAGGAAATCACTTTGAAACACTCTCCCCAACAACAAAACCAAAATGTTGGTGCAATAAGATGTCTTTTTATAGGTAATATTAATTCCTGCATTAATTTTCAACCCAAGGCATGTCTTTTATTTCAAGACTATCAACATTATATATGCAGTGAATTAAGAGGTTAACTAATAACAAACCCTTGCAATTTCTAATGGCTATATTCTTCAAACTCAATACAAACAAATCTAAAAGAAGTGATTCTGAAAGAAATTCATAACATACTCTGCAATTCTACTTAAACTATCATGAAAGGGAATGGATCTGAATAAAACTTATAAAGAATCAAGCTTGGAAGTCTTAAATAGAATTGAAGCTCACTCGCTCACTCATGAAGGAAAACTATAACAATTGACAACAATGATAATTGAACAACAAATCATAATTCAACAACAAATCCGAATTGAACAACAAATCTGAATTGAATAGCAAATCTGAATTGAATAGAAAATCCTAATTGAGCAACAAATGATACTAGAATAACAGATGATATCTGAATAGAAAATGACTGTATAAGCATAAAGTGATCAATTCTATCTCTGAAATCTATGATAACATTACTTGAAATGAACATCGATCTGAGCTGGAACTAGCATAACCAATTCAATCAAAAGCATTACTCACATATAACACATGGATCAATCTGAATCTCGAATGAACAACAAAAGCAAATTGAATCGAAAATCCTTACAATAATCAAAAGTAATATTAACTTATCATTAACAAGCAGTAAAGAATAAAATAGAAAATATTATGACACAGGTGAAGCAGTAGATCTTCTCTTGACTGGGCCCAAAGTCGCCAAAAGTCTTCATTAAGAGATACTCAAAATATAAGTATGAGTTAAATGCAGTCTTTCTTCATTAAAATAAGTAACCACATTACAACATCCAAGATAATAGTATTCTATTTCCAAAAGAATAATTACAAACTGTGAAATTCTAAACTCTGTGTGGTTTTTCCTTTCAGCTTTATAAATTATATTTAGAAAATTATTAGATAAAATCGAATCCTTAGGATCAGGGGATCCTGAGGATTTCACTATACTTGATATGATTCTGTCATAAAATAGTCATTGGTTTGCCTAGTCTTCTATTGTCCTACCTTGCCTCTGACGTCTCTCTTTCCCTTATGAGAAGTTGTTGTTCTATCGATTGAGAAGCTATAGACCAATTCGTGCCTTTTGCACATAGAGATAGTAAAAATCAGTTTTTCCTGCTTAGTTTTGTCTAATATGTTACTGATTACTTTTACCCCGCTTTAGCTATTATTTCCTTTACTTTTATTACCTTTTTCTTGACCCAACACAGATCATGCATGCAATCAGTTATGGACCTAAGTTTGGATTGCGTAGTTTTGGAAGAAGGATTTCCCAATTAAATATGGGCTGATCCTCTTAGGAATTACGCAAGGAAGTGGGGGCTTGGCAGGAAACATAATTGGCTAAGTGTTTTCTTGAGGCGACTTGTAAGGTAGAGAGTTGATTATACTTGCGCAAGGATTGTTCTAGTGAGAAAATGCATTGTATTTACATCTTGGATTTCTGATTAGTGCAATATAGATAGTCGAGGTTTTAAGTAGTTTCTTTCCCCAGAGAAATATTGTGGTATGTGTCATTGATTAACTTCCTCTTGCTAATTATTACTTTCATTGATCTATTGGTTTTCGCTGTTGAAAGTAGAGTAAATTCTTGTCTTGTGCTTTAGAAAATTACATGACCTGTTGAATCTACAGGAAAATATACAATCTAGATAAGACTCATTTTTTCTAAGAGCCTATTCTTAGGCATAGATAATCATTCCAAAAAAATTGGCGTTTTGGGTAAAGGCCTTTGTCTATGAAATCCTTGGAAAAATTCCCTTATATTTCCCTTTTCCATTGACTTATTGTTTTTTCTGAAAATATGGTAATCTAGGAATCTTAGGGTTGCAAGGGTCAACACCCCTATGAGGAGGACAATTTTTTCCTTTCTAGAGTTGATGAAATATGGGAATTTGAGGTCCAATGTTGACAAGTCTAATTTCCCTTATTCGCAAACTAGATATGCTGCAGGACTGGATAACTCATTCATAAGCTGACTATATCCTATCCATGCATGACTTGGACAGATTAATTTCACACAAAAACATATCTGACATCCGAGGATCTGATGGTCGCAAGGACCTTCACTATACAAGAAGGCCTAGATGCATTTGGGACCAGATTACATTGTGGCAAAGTTAGAGATCTGAGGATTCATGTGTGGTGAGGGTTCACACTTCTTCAAAGGCTCGGATACACCATATCCTAGATATCATGTGGTGGGTCATATTTTTATCTAGGGTGGATTACACTCATTGATAATTAGATCCAAAGATCCAAGGGGTATAAGCGTGGTGAAGGACGAAACAATGTTGAATTTCCGAAGTGGGAGTGAATTGGATATAATGGAAAAGTGCCACAAAACAAAATGGAGGAGGACTGAGTGGGGCTTGTGCCCTATGTTGATGTGCTAGTGCCACATGGTCTTGACAAGGACTATGTGGAGCTCACATAGAAATACAATTATGATGTGGAATCATATTGTGTTGATGTGGTAGTACCATGTGGACCACACGTGGATGCCGTGTGGCTGCACAATCATGACATGGACCTGTGTCATACTGACATGGTAGTGCCACATGGTAGATCAATGTTGACATGGCCTAATATGATTGGCTAAACTTCAAATGGGCATGACCTTCAATCTTTGAGTTAGACTGAGATAAAATTTATCTCATCGAAAACATCTTGATGAGTTGAATGTGATGGTGGCACTTGTTTTTAGTTTTCATGACATAAAAAAAAATTCATAACCCCATCTTCATAACAAACCTTGGATATTAGGTCAAATCAATAGATAACATGTCACGCAACCCAAGATAATACAAGGTGGTGGGAGGGATTGTTACACTTGTCCACGTAGATGATAACTAATAACATGAGATATGTATGTTTATTAATTAAAATTTCAAAATAAATATAATTTTCATGTCACAATAATTTGCATGAATGATGATGTATAGACCAATTGGTTTATGTGGGATTTAGTCCCCACCATGTCTCAAGTTCAAAACTTATAGGAAGGGGCTGAGGATGGAAGTTATTCTAGGGTAATTAAAACTATCCCAAGGGGCATCCAAGCTCGACAATGCTTCACAAAATCTTAGTGATAAGCATCCCATTGTGGGTTGATCATTCCTCTTCCATTCCATAAGCATGTTAGCCACAACTTAGACTTAGCCTAGTCATAAATAGAAAAATCATGTTACAATAATCTACATGTTAAAGTAGTAGGAAATAATATATTGAGGTATAATTATAATGAGTTTATTTCAATTATAATTAACTATATAAATTGGGTTTTATTCAAGTAGTTTGGGAAAAATATTATTACCCTTCTAGTTTTTGATAATGATTAACATCCACTAAAATCAAAATTTTCCCCACTTGGGTTCAATTCCCATATAAAATATATTAAGCTTATAATAAGTATTAAGACCAAAATTATCCCCACCTAAATCAATTTCCACATGAAACACATTAATCTTATAATAAGTATTTATTATAATAATGATAACCCTTATTTTATAAATAATCATTAAAAAGACACAAACATATATATACACACACACAGATACAAACATAGTATATTATATTTTACTTTAAGCTATAATCTAATATTTACTATATAATCCCACAAATGCTACACACTATCTTTATTCGTGACATTTGGGATTTTTTTTGGTAATTTTGACATTCGTGAGGTTACATCATGGGTCATGTCCAACCATAACACTTGAATAGCATGGGGAATCGAACTAGAGACTTAACATCTAGGAGTGCATTAACAATGCACCTAATCATCATTTATTCTAGACACCATGGACGACATTTGGGAAAATTTTGATCCCTTTCTATTTCAATAATAATTTTTATAGAATTAAGAAAAATAAATTTAAAAAAATGAATACATAAATAAGACCAATTTTATAAAATATCACATTTATGATTGATATATATATATATATATATATATATATATATATATATATATATATATTCAATTATTTAAAAGAATGAAAAAAATATTAAAATATAACTTGGAAAAAGATATTAAAATATAATTAAAATAATCAAATTAAAATAATTGTATATTGATTTTTATTTTTATACATGTTGAAGACAGGTTATATTGTTTTTTGTTTAGTCATTTTTTTTTTGACTTTCAATTACTGTAAAAAAATTTAAACAAATTCTATAAAGTTTATTAAATTTTTGGGAAAAAAATAATTATCGCCCTCAATATTTTGAAAATTAAAAGAAAAAGATCCAATTTCCTCAAAAGTAAATTGTTATTTTCAATTCGCTCATACAATGAATGATTAATTTTATGGCGCTTTAAATCGAATTGTCAAATATAAAAATATATATTAAAAAAATTAAAATTAAAAAACTATCTATTTGCCAAGTGTACTCATCTTGTTAAAGCGATTATTACACTGTACCATGAGTTAATGCATGAACCATTATTAAACTGTACCCCATGGGTTAATGTAGTGCGCCATACCATCTATCATTATGTCCTCTATTTATGCCATGTAAACAAAGGGACTTGTCTTTAAAGAGAATTTTTGGAAGCTTTTCCGGTCAAAATACGGCAGCAATTTATTGAAATCGCAAGTTTGATAGCTAATTTTTGCACAATCAAAGCGTCCCAGGGTTTTTCAGGGTGCTAAATCTAAATATGCAGTTAAAAACCCATTTTAAATAATACAAATCAATATTTAACCTCAATTTTTTCTGCTAGATTCCATCACCAGAATCTACAAAAATTCGCACTAAAGACAACTCCTAAACAAAGAGATCTCGACCTAGAAGAATGTGCAATACAACGTGAGGCCTTTTATAAAATGGTGGCAAAAAAGGTTTCCTCACCATAAAAGGCTATATGAGAAGTATTGGTGATTACTTCCATCTTTTTTTAAACCTTCATTCATGTGTTTCATCATGTGCGTCTCTCTCATATTTCATTTTTACAAATCCAGGAAAGCTCATTTTTATCTTGTACTTGTTTTAAATTTGAAGCCTTTTTGACACAAAACTTGTCTTATATAGGTTAAACATGAGTCTCAATTAATTTGAGAGGATAACTATTTTAAAAAACATATTATATATTTATTTGAGATATTTAATTAAATTTATTATATTACAATTAAGTTTTTCCTATGGGAAGTAATGCTTCTATATGTGTCATGTGATTTACATGATGTCATTGTGAGTATTGAGGTATTAATCTAGAAGTCATTGTTACCTATTGATGTAGTGGCTGCAACACCCTCCAAAATTTTGGCTTGAACTCAAATTTCAAAGCCTTCCTTGGTTCCTCCTTTGATGGTTGCTAACACTCGAGCTCATTCCTTGAGCTCTATCAGAGTCTTTTTACCCTTTTTCTTGCTTAACTAACTATCATCTTTTGACATGTTGATTGCTTTGTCATTATTGCGATCTTGTTTTGGTCATTTTGAAGGTATGTCTTTGTGTGTTTGGGTTGTCTGAACTATGTGAGCACCCATCACACTCTCACACAAAGTTGTAAGCATTTCCACACAAGTGTCGCCACGGTCGTCCAAAGGTCTATCCTAAGTGTCGTGCTTGTCGCTTTTAGATTTAGAAAGTCCCACAAAGAGCTATGCTTTTCTATGTTGTATCAGTGGTCAATGTTGTCATGTTGTCAAAGTATTCTTTATCAGGCATTCAATATTTAGCTCAAAAATCAAATTTCTTAGAATGCTTAAAACTTGAACGACCACATCCATCTTGGAAAACCGATCCTAATGCAACTCGTTTCACTGAAAACCGAGTTCGTATGAATAAAATATTGTGTTCTGCTCTGCGAAACAAGCAAAATTTGCAAAAAAATGGCCAGTCACTGCACAGTCAGAAGTACATACTACTAGCGTGGCAAGTGGGTGGCAGGGTAAATGATGGTCAACAACGAATCATAGATGGACAAGTGGCGTCGTTTCATTGGGTTTTAGGTGGTGTGTTGGCACAATTCTATTGTTTTTTTTGGGGCCAGTGACAGAATGCCCCGTGGCAAGCCCTAAGGCCACCACGTGGTACCTCCCAAAAGCCTAGGCAAGGCTCAGCAGTGGAGCAAAATTTTTGGGTGGAGGCTGGGGTCAAACCCGTGACCTCTAACGTACCATCCACAAACCTTTACAAACTCTGCTAGATTATGTTTCTTACCATATGTAGGTATCTGCATTATTTTGAAGGCTAATAGTTAGGAGTTTAACGGTTAGGGGAGGGCTAGCCTGTAGGCTAGCCCTCCCCATGTGAACACGCTACAGCTTAACCACAAATAGTTATATATATTGACGGCTCCAACATTCCAAAACTATGAGGTAACCACAACATGTGAACGTTCTATACCACCGATAATTACGTTAGTGTTATCCTCGGTGGATAAGTTCAAAAACCATTAACGTTTAATATGGCATGTCACCAATACACCAAAACCATCGGGTTTTTGGTTAATGAAACCACATGATTAAAGTTAATCGTGGATTTATTGTTAATTAATCTGGATTAACTTAATTATCATTCAATTTAAACCAGCGGAAGTTTGGCGATACCCCCAATTTCGGGCCTGCCTCCATATTTAGTGGTGGTAACAATAGCTTCTCTAGATTTGGAGGAGAAATTGTAGGAAACAACTGTCTGATTCATAAAGAAGGAAGTTTTTGACCAAATTGAGCTTAGGAAGAGGTGTTCTTGGATAATTTGTAGATTTTGAACACATTGGTGTAGGTATAAGGAGCCATAGAGCTTTGTAAAACATCATTTTTTCATATTGATATAATATATAGGCCTAAGCCATGGAAGCTGGACCAAGGAGATGTAGCCCAGGAGGGGTGAACTCCTTCATAAAAAAACTGTGTTAAACTGTCTCTTTGATGGTTTGGTGTACTTTGAATTTTTGTTGCTCAGTACTTGTTTTTGAAGCTATTTTTCTCATGAATGTCATTTCTAAATTAAAGAAATTTACCTAATAATATACAAATAGATAATGGATACTTAGTACAAGAAGCACTAAGAAAGAACATGTTTAGAAATCTGTAATTGATATTAGCACAACATAAACTAACAATATAAAATAGATCAAGTTGGTATTAGAGCAAGGTTGAATTTCTTTATTTCTTGAGTTTGTGCACTTAGGGTTTTAATGGTTGCAAAATTGCGATGCTTACAAGGTTAAAGCTACAAAAAGGAGAAGGGAAGTTATTGGTTTCAACCCCTGAGGTAATGCCTAGAAGAAGGAGAGCCACAAGGCCACAATCACCACCACCCAAAGTTCCAATTCCATCTACACTTGAAACTCCTCATGTTTTTCCTTCAACTGAGATTGAAGAGGTACAAGCAGTACTAGTTTCTAAGCTTGAATCCACAACCATTATGTCTGGAGAAAGATAGTCTGATGGTCCTTCTTTAGAAGAGGAATAATTCAAGAAATATTTCTTCACTTTAACGTAGATGGTTAAAGTCCTCCATGTGGAGAGGAACACTATAATGGTTGGAGAGAGTTCTAAACTTCCACATGGAGAAGGAAGCTTAGAGGATAAAAAATATGAGAAGAAGGAATCAAAGGGGAATGGTGGAAACCGACCTCCATCTCTATTATCGGGAAAAATAGTGTCTATTTAGAGCTGCTAGTCCCATTAAGATGAGTAGCTATCTTAGAAAAAAACAATTGAAAGTAACTTGTGTTTTCTGTTATGAGAGATAGATGAGAGAGAGAGAGTACCAACCTCAGTCTTTCACTTGGCTCCTTACTTGTTTCCTCTCTCCTTTGATACAGCTTCACCACTCCTTTCTCACTTGTCCCACTTCAAAGAACACCTGTAGAATCAAAGTAGAAAAATACCATCAAAGCATAGAGATCTATAACCATAAACAATGTAGAATTAGATGTACATTAACCATACAAATGCATACACAAATACAAGATTCAGAAATATACAAGTATATGGAGGAAAACTCAAATAGATTTATTGATATAAGTAGTAGAAGAGAGGATTACAACCTAGCTGTCTGATCCAGCATCATCCTCCCAGCATGAAAGCCCTTTTCACCTCATAAAAAGCAAGATCACCCAACAATACAATGTCTCAAAGAGAAACCAACAACACTTCCTTACAAATTACAAAATTCCAGTCCCTGGATCTCTAGGATGAGGGATCCATATATAGATGTTTTCAGGGGAGTGAGTTAGCTTCTAGGATTTTGATTAGTGTCATTTCACTGATAGTTCTTGGTTTGACTTGGAGATTTCATGATCTCTTACTCATCCATGGGTGAATTCAGAGAGGCAAGTGTCATATGATTAGTTTCTAGAATATTCTTTGAGTTTCCACCTAGCAAATTGCCTCTGCCATTTGTCTGCTCTCACTCATCGAACCCTAAAAAAGGGCTTTTCAGTATGCATCGCACCCTTTGTGTGTAGTGGGTGAGATGCATCACACCCTCAGCATGGAGCAGTCTGTATGGTCCAGTTTTGAGCAGTTCTGAGCAATTTTTCAGGGAGAATTTTTGGGAAATGATGTAATCAGTTGACCTTGATCCTTTAGGGTATGAAACAAAACTTTTAGGGGTTTGAGAGCCCTTGGTTTATTGACATATGTGATTGGGATTGTAGTGCCCAAATATGTCTATAACAGTCGCCCCCTAAAGCATGAGGTCGTAAATCTTCTGATGTTGGGTGAAATGCTTTATCATGAGGATCTGAGGTTTTTCAAACTGGAAGCTAACCTGTAATAAGATATAATACAATACGTTATGTTTATAATATTTTCATGATCTAGCTAAGGCGGGCGTTCCCATGCTCAGCTTTATAAATTCATTTTCATGTACATAGGACAGACAACCGTCTATGTGGTAGACTGATGATTCTAGTAGAGCCATCATCCTAGATGATTATCTGTGCAGCTATGGTGTACATTTGTTGTCTTTATTTTCCTGAATATATCGCAGTTCAGATGGATGAAACTAGATTCGGGGTCTTCAAACTCATTCAATCTTTGCCCAAAGTACAAGTCAATCCATGTGAAAGATGTTCTGATGTCGAACATGGAAAGACATCACTTGATTACCAGCCAATGATGTAAGTTGTTAACAGGCGCGAGAGGAATCACCGATAATGATAATGAACCTCAAGGTACTGCAGTACAATTCACGTGGTGTGAATGCATGAGTCGATGTCGAACACCACGCAAAATCTTTCGGTTAAAGGCCATTGATGTAAACCTGTCACCAGAAGTGAGAAACTTGCCATTGAGGCATGCAAGCTTCAAAGTACTGAAAGGGTTGTTCCTAAGTCAACTTCTTGGATAATGAGTTGATGTCGACAAGAAGTGACCCATTGTAGGAGGGCCTTAATGAATCCCACATCTACGACACAGAATGGAGCAAATGATTTTGTGGAGGTGAAAATGATCTGATGATACAAGGTTCAGGGTGGCGGTCATGAAAGAATGGAGCGTGAAGGTATTGCAGTGGATGAGGCGTTAGCTGGGTTGGTGAATTCTCTGAGTGACTTCTCTTGAACATATCGGCGACACTGAAATGGATTGGTAGCGTTAACCCCAAAATGGATGGTATAGAGGACCAATGGTGATATGAACAATGAATAGAATAACCCAACCCAACTCAATCATGGTGATGGAGTGGAAGTGTCATGTTCAAGAGCGACCTACTACCAATGAAGTTCTTCAAGTTTTTTTCCCATTTTCCTGTTGGCATTATGGTTCAGGTGTTGTCCTTGATGGCAACCCATTCAGGTGGTAGATCATTGTTCTTCATGTCAGCAGCAAAGATTGATGATCAGCTCTTAATTTATTGAAAAATTTAAGACGCAGGTACACCTTTCAGAAAGTGCGTACCCGCAGGTAATCCATGCATAGACCGCGTCCAGGGATGCAGTCCAGCCGTTCAGAAGGTGCGTCCACCTAGTGCACACTTTTTAAGGAAGAGAAAAGCACACGTGGGGGTTTCTTGTGATTTACTCCTGGTATCTAGCCAACGGTATTGTGTTTTTAAGGTGTCGGCTCGTGGTATTGTTCCTCGATTTGAGGAGGAGCTTTCCTATATAAAGCAAAGGAGATCATTTGGTTTGAGGATGTCTTTGGTTGAATATCTTATCGGGTGAGATCTAGTCTAAATCTAAAGAAGGCGAATCTACTGAAGGAATAAGATCTCTTTGGCGCATGATCAGATCTGTAGATCTATGTGTTTGGGTTTCTCTTAAAGTCTTGAAATCATTCATACCCGAAGGCACGCAGGTACAGTGAAGGGAAAGTGCACCGGGACGTAGCGCAGCAGAGAGAGACCTGCGTGGGGACGCAGGGCAGACGTGGCTCAGGTGCGTCCGGGACGTAGTTCAGTAACGGGAGATCTGCGTGGGGAAGCAGGACAGACCAGGTTCAGGTGTGTCCATGAGGTAAAAAGACGCGGCGCGATAGTATCTCTGGGTGCGTTCTTTGAGCAACTGGACACGGTGCGATAGTGTTTTTGGGTGCATCCCTGCAGCAAAAGGACGAAGAGCAGTTGAAGGAACAGTGTGTGGGCACGCAGTGCAGCAGAAGGATCTCTGCGGGTGGTCACAGGAAAGCAAAAGGTGAACTGCGTCTATACGCAGGCCACAGAAGGGAAAACTGCGTCTCTGTTCTGTTGATTGTATTTCTCTGTTGATAAGGAGTTTTGGGTTAATTCTGTTATTGCTGATCTGATAACTGTAGTAGACAATAACTGTTATGTACTTGATGATCATTTGATGCTTTATGAAAAGAAGTAGAGAGTTGTAGCTCTCTGCAGGTTGCAGCCTGCGTACTGGTAAAGGACTGCACCAGTACAAAATCATTGTAAAAGGAGTTTCTAATTTGAAAGAAGATAGAGACATATTGCAGCAGGTGGTTTTCACCCACATTGGGTTTCCACCTTACATCTTGTGTTCTTTGGTGTGACTATCTGTTTTCTTTGTTCATGCTCATTATTTTATGGTACTGATATGCAAGAATAATTCAAAGATCAAATAAAGAAGATTTGTTAAATTGCTAGATAATACTGATTCACCCCCCCTCTCAGTATTATTTCCAACAATTGGTATCAGAGCAGGTCCTTCAGAGAAGCTTGATCGCTTGAAGGTAGATCGTTCATCATGAGCAACTACGAGAGAGAAGCATCAATCAGGCCACCGGTTTTTGATGGGACAAACTTCAACTATTGGAAGGTAAGAGTTACTGCATATCTTCAATCTCTTGGTACAGAAGTTTGGGACATTGTGGAAACAGGCTACGATTTTCCTTCAGCTACTCCTACAGATCCAGCTGAGAAGAAGAAATATGAAACAAATGCAAAAGCAGTCAGTACTCTATTAGGAAGTATATCCCAAACGGAATTCATGAAGGTAATGCACTTCAAATCAGCAAAAGAGATATGGGACAAAATGGTCACGAGCTATGAAGGAGATGAACAGGTAAAGCGAGCTAAACTTCAAACTCTCAGGATTCAGTATGAGACTCTCAAGATGTATAATGATGAAAGTGTGGCTAATTATTTTCTTCGGGTAGATGAGATTGTTAATTGTATGAAAAATTTGGGTGAAGAAATAAAAGAGGCTATAGTAGTTGAAAAGATTCTAAGATCATTATCCCCCAAGTTTGAATCTAAAGTATCTGCAATAGAAGAAAAGGAAAATCTCCGAATTCTCACTATGTCTCAGCTACATGGAATTCTAACTGCTTATGAAATGAGAAAGGGAGGTCCATCAGACAGAAGGGAAGCTGCTTTCAAGGCATCAGGCAAAGAAGATTACTATGAAGCAAGCCATGTTCCAGAAGAAGAGGAAGAAGAATCAAATTTTGTCAGAAATCTTCAAAGGGGTTCTGGAAGGTTCAGAGGTAAGCTACCTTTCAAATGCTTTGCTTGTGGAAGAGTAGGTCATTATGCTGCAAAATGTCCCTATAAGGATAAAGGTAAGGAACCTGCTAGATGGAACAAGAAACAAAGTACAAATAAGAAAAGCTACTACACCCATGAAGACAGTGATGGTTTATCAAACAGTGATGAAGATGAACAAGGTAATAAATATAAGTTGTTAATGGCATTTGAAGATGATGATTATGAGGATGCTGTAGATGTGAATAACCTCTATGATGAAATTACTAGACTCAAGAGATGTATAGAAGAAAAGAATGTGATCATTGATACTCTACAATTTCAAATTGATGAAAAAGAAAAACATCTTGAAAAACTAGAAGGTGAAATTGTTGGTCTCAGAAAAGAAATTGAGAAAACAAAAGCTATTAATCTTAAGTTTGTCAAAGGATCTGAAACTTTGGATGAGATTATCAATGTGCAGCGGTCTCCTCTAAACAAGACAGGTTTGGGTTATAATGGAGAAACCTCTCAAGCATCCACCTCAAAAAGTTATCTTGATGCGGCAAGAAGAAATGAGCAGAAGAACAATGAAGATAATCAAGTGAAGCAGGGATGAAATACAAACAGAAACTATCAAGGGCAATCCATCTTAAGGGTGAACAAAAGCTACAACCAGCCACAGGTAAAATCTTCTCAGTTTGGTTCAAGAATAGATGAAAATAGAAATTACAATCAGTTGGCAGGTAGATTCAATAACCGCAGAAGCTTCTTCAATGGACAATGCTTTTCTTGCCATAATTTTGGTCACAAAGCAGCTCAATGTGTTGCATATAAAACAATCATGACTAGGGAAGCTCAAAAACAAAGAAGCATGACAGGGATTACAAAAAGGACCTATAACAACTTTTCGGCTCTTGAAAATGAAGTTGAATGTTCCATTTGCAATAATTTTGGTCATGAAGATTCTGAATGCAGGAGCAGGTTTCAGGAGAGAAAGGAACAAGAGCGGAAAAAGGAACAAGCCTCAAGCACCAAAACATGGAGAATAAAGGAACCTCAAACAGAAAGATGTGGGATAGCATTCTATGCAGAGGGACAGGAAAATCTATGGTACATTGACAGTGGATGTTCGAAGCATATGACAGGTGATAAAGAAAAACTTGAGTCTTATTCTACTTTAGAAAAGGGAAAGAAAGTCTCTTTTGGAAATGATACTCCTGCAACTATAAAAGGAAAAGGTATTGCTCCTTTAAAAGAAAATGTCAAGGCTGGAAATGTTTTGTATGTTGATGGATTGAAGCATAATCTTCTAAGTGTCAGCCAGATGTGTGATCAAAGAACCGAGGTTATATTCAGATCAAATGGATGTCTTGTTCGTGATCTTGATACAGGTAAAACAGTGCTCAAAGGCAAAAGAACTCCAAATAATCTGTACATATTTGAAGAAGGACAACAACAATGCTATCTAAGCAAGGATGAAGAGCACTGGTTATGGCATCGAAGGTTGGGACATCTAAGCTTCTCACAAATAAGGAAAGCATGCAAATGTCAGGCAGTTCGCGATCTTCCAGATATCAAAATTCCTGACAACACCATATGCAAATCATGTCAGTTTGGAAAACAAACCAGAACTAACTTTCCAGAGAAAGAGGGATCAGCTAGCATGCCTCTTGAGCTAGTACATACAGATACATGCGGTCCTTTCAGAAAAAGGACACCTCGAGGAGAAGAATACTTGATATTATTCATTGACGATTTCTCCAGGTTTGTTTGGTTAGGACTTATGAAGCACAAAGATGAAGCATTCGAAAAATTCAAATCCTTCAAAGCTTTGGTTGAAAATGAATCAGGTCACAAAATTAAGTGCCTCAGATCCGACAGAGGTGGGGAATTTACTTCAAATGAATTTTTCGATTTCTGTGAAGAACATGGGATAAGAAGAGAATTCTCTACAGCAAGAACTCCCCAGCAAAATGGAGTTGTGGAAAGAATGAACAGAACAATCCAACAAATGGCTCGTGCTATGCTTGATGAATCAGGAACTCCCGCAACTTTCTGGGGTGAAGCTGCACATGCTGCGGTTATTATTCTCAACAAAACAAATGTCCGGGTAAACAGCACTCAAACTCCTCATGAGCTCTGGAGTGGTAAAAATCCTTCGGTAAAGCACTTCAAAATCTTTGGGAGCAAATGCTATATCAAGAATACTGATGAGCAGCTTGGCAAACTTGAACCTAGAGCAGATGAAGGCATTCTTCTTGGTTACTCTCCACATAGCAAAGCATACAAGTGCTACAATAAAAGACTTGGCAGAATTGTTGACAGCATTGATGTGGTGGTTGATGAGAAGGGATACATTCCTAGGCAAGTACATCGGGAAGATATCGAAGAAGATGAAGGCTACCCTCAAAGACAGAATGATGAAGAAGAAGAACCTCAAGAAGAACCAGAGGAGAAAACAAGAATAGAAGAAAAGACTCCATCCAGATATGTTTAGAAAAACCATCCAGAATCTCAGATTATGGGACAGAAAGAAGCAGGTGTACAAACTAGAAGAACAGTTGCAGAAGCCTCAAGCTATTTGGCATTACTCTCCTCGACTCAAATCACTTGTACACCACCAATCCCTATCTTATGTGACAACACAAGTGCAATCAGCATCTCAAAGATGTTGGGTGAAAGCAATGGATGAAGAACTTGAGCAGATCGAAAAGAACAACACTTGGGAGCTGGTTCCTAGACCAAAAGATAAGAATGTTATCGGGACAAAATGGGTCTTCAAAAACAAATTGAATGAAAATGGAGAAGTAATTAGAAACAAAGCCAGACTTGTTTGTAAAGGGTATGCACAGCAAGAAGGAATAGACTTTGAAGAAACTTTTGCTCCTGTTGCAAGACTTGAGGCCATCCGAATGTTCCTTGCTCTCTCAAGTTTTCAAAACTTCAAAGTATTTCAAATGGACGTGAAATCAGCCTTTCTGAATGGAGACTTGGAAGAAGAAGTGTACATTGAACAGCCAGATGGGTTTATTCTTGGAAATGATCCAAGCCTCGTATGCAGATTGAAAAAGGCCCTTTATGGTCTCAAACAAGCTCCAAGGGCTTGGTACTACCGCTTGGACAAATATCTTCATCAACAAGGGTTCTCAAAAGGTTCAGCAGATAGCAATCTTTATATAAAAGTTGAAAATGAAAAATTGCTAATTCTTGTTGTGTATGTAGATGACATTATTTTTGGCAGCAATGAAGAAGCTATGAGTCAAAGCTTTGCCTCGGTCATGCAGAAAGAATTTGAAATGTCCTTACTAGGAGAACTGACATATTTCCTTGGTTTGCAAATCCAACAAAAGGAAGAAGGAATCGTTTTATCTCAAACCAAGTATCTCAAACAGATTTTGAAGAAATATGGCATGGAAGATGCAAAACCAGTATGTACACCCATGGTCACAGGATGTAGCCTCAGTGAAAATGATGAATCTGCAGCAGTACATCAACCAACCTACAGATCTATGATTGGAAGTTTACTTTATTTGACAGGTACCCGACCAGATATCATGCATGCAGTTGGAATAGTTGGAAGATTTCAAGCAAATCCGAAAGAGACTCATCTTCAGGCAGTGAAGAGAATTTTCAAATATCTTCAAGGGACTCAAAATTATGGCTTATGGTATCCTAGAGATACAGATTTTACACTTCATGCTTATACAGATGCAGATTGGGCCGGAAGCGTGGATGACAGGAAAAGCACAAGTGGTGGTGCGTTATTTATGGGTTCCAGACTGGTATCTTGGTTCAGCAAGAAACAGAGTTCAATTGCCTTGTCTACAGCTGAAGCGGAATATGTTGCTGCTGCATCTTGTTGCACCCAACTCCTTTGGATGATGCAGACATTGCAGGATTTTCAAATCACTTGTACACCACCAATCCCTATCTTATGTGACAACACAAGTGCAATCAGCATCTCAAAGAATCCTGTTATGCATTCAAAAACCAAGCACATACCAATCAAGTACCATTTTCTCCGGGAACAAGTACTTGAACAGAAGGTCAAATTGGAGTATGTTCCTTCTAAGGAACAAGTTGCTGATATTTTCACCAAACCATTGCCCAGGGACACTTTTGAATACCTCAGGCAAAAGCTGGGGGTTGTTGATGCATCATCTTATTGTTGAACCTCTTCTTATTGGTGATACAGGCTCAGGGGGAGCACATAATGCATTGTTGGCATTATGGAGGATGGTCAGAAGGAGATCTTGGAAATTGCTGCAATATGTCTCTATCTCTTTCATGGTAGATTATGGTTCGTTGCTGCAGATCTGGTTCATATTCAGGAGGAGCATGATCTTAGGGGGAGCATACCCTTTGCCCTTGATGTCAAAGGGGGAGAATGAAACTGAAGATTATGAGGTTGCCATCAAGTCCAAAGGGGGAGATTGTTGGCATTATGGTTCAGGTGTTGTCCTTGATGGCAACCCATTCAGGTGGTAGATCGCTGTTCTTCATGTCAGCAGCAAAGATTGATGATCAGCTCTTAATTTATTGAAAAATTTAAGACGCAGGTACACATTTCAGAAAGTGCGTACCCGCAGGTAATCCATGCATAGACCGCGTCCAGGGACGCAGTCCAGCCGTTCAGAAGGTGCGTCCACCCAGTGCACACTTTTTAAGGCAGAGAAAAGCACACGTGGGGGTTTCTTGTGATTTACTCCTGGTATCTAGCCGACGGTATTGTGTTTTTAAGGTGTCGGCTCGTGGTATTGTTCCTCGATTTGAGGAGGAGCTTGCCTATATAAAGCAAAGGAGATCATTTGGTTTGAGGATGTCTTTGGTTGAATATCTTATCGGGTGAGATCTAGTCTAAATCTAAAGAAGGCGAATCTACTAAAGGACTAAGATCTCTTTGGCGCATGATCAGATCTGTAGATCTGTGTGTTTGGGTTTCTCTTAAAGTCTTGAAATCATTCATACCCGAAGGCACGCAGGTACAGTGAAGGGAAAGTGCGTCGGGACGCAGCGCAACAGAGAGAGACCTGCGTGGGGACGCAGGGCAGACGTGGCTCAGGTGCGTCTGGGACGCAGTTCAGTAACGGGAGATCTGTGTGGGGACGCAGGACAGACCAGGTTCAGGTGCGTCCCTGAGGTAAAAAGACGCGGCGCGATAGTATCTCTGGGTGCGTTCTTTGAGCAACTAGACGCGGCGCGATAGTGTTTTTGGGTGCGTCCCTGCAGCAAAAGGACGCAGAGCAGTTGAAGGAACAGTGCGTGGGCACGCAGTGCAGCAGAAGGATCTTTGCGGGTGGTCGCAGGAAAGCAGGAGGTGAACTGCGTCTATACGCAGGCCACAGAAGGGAAAACTGCGTCTCTGTTCTGTTGATTGTATTTCTCTATTGATAAGGAGTTCTGGGTTAATTCTGTTATTGTTGATCTGATAACTGTAGTAGACAGTAACTGTTATGTACTTGATGATCATTTGATGCTTTATGAAAAGAAGTAGAGAGTTGTAGCTCTCTGCAGGTTGCAGCCTGCGTACTGGTAAAGGACTGCACCAGTACAAAATCATTGTAAAAGGAGTTTCTAATTTGAAAGAAGATAGAGACATATTGCAGCAGGGGGTTTTCACCCACATTGGGTTTCCACCTTACATCTTGTGTTCTTTGGTGTGACTATCTGTTTTCTTTGTTCATGCTCATTATTTTATGGTACTGATATGCAAGAATAATTCAAAGATCAAATAAAGAAGATTTGTTAAATTTCTAGATAATACTGATTCACCCCCCCTCTCAGTATTATTTCCAACATTTCCCAGTCATTGCTGACCAGTACCTATTTATTTTTTTCAAGCTTAAGGAGGATAACATATGCTTGTTCTATAATTTTCCCTTTGGGCAAACCTGTCGCTATGTTTTAGCAAGCCTAGCGACAATGAAACTCCCTCTTGTTTTCATGGACAAGTTTGTTGCTATTGTTTTAATGAGTTTAATGACAAAGATAACTCAGTCCTTTTCAGTTTTAGAGAGTCTAAAAAGAGACGGAAAGGAAACTGTAGTAGTCCTTTTTCATAGTATAATCCCTTAAGTCCGAAAAAGTATAAAATAATATGAAAGGTATGCCTTTTCGATCACTTTAACGAGCCGAAAAAGACAAGCGCTCGATCTTTTTGTGTAATGATCCCTCAGGTCCAAAAAGATTAAAATATAGAGGAGGGATGGGACTTCCAATCACTTTAATGAGCTGGAGAGGTGTTATAGACATTTTTGTGCCTTACAGCTATAAGAATGAAATGTCCATAATTCAAGGGATCCAAATTCCCTAAATATGTTGTTACAACTCCTAAAGGAACAAGGTCAACCAATGACAGCTTCTCCCAGAAGTTCTCCACCAAAAACCACTCAGAAACAGTCAATTCGGGATCAATTCAGAGGCTCCACTAGCCGTCTGCATTGAAATGTAGAGATTACACTGGCTAGGTGCACTGCAACGCAGGTAGAAGCACTACCAGGGTGCGCTGAGCGGGAAATGACAAATGGCAAGCTCATTCAACGAGGTGGAAAGACCCTGGAAGCTTCCAGAATCTTCTCCAATGACACTTGCCTCAATGGATTCGACTAGTGATGAGTAAGAGGTTCTCAACCTCCAAGTGGAAGCAAGAACTGACAGAGAGAAGCCACAAGTCAAGAATAAGCTGACTCATCCTCTCTGCTTACATCTATATATGGATCTCTCACCCAGAGGTTCAGGAGGCTGGAATTTTGTACTTTGCAAAGAATTGTTGTTGGTTTGAGATTGAGATTAGCACATTGGGTGATTTATGCTTTGTTGGAGGAGAGGAAGGGATTCCTTTGCTGGGAGATAGACGCTGGATCGGAACTCACTTGGTTGTACTCCTCTTGTACTTTCTTATTTCATCAATAAACTATTTGAGTTTCTCCTACATGTTGTATACCAATGATGTTTTGTTATGCTTACATGTTTAGCTTAATCTGATCTTGAGCTTTTTATGAATGTATATCTGTATCTTTGTGTAGTTTCTCTATCTTGTGATCTTGCAGGAATTTGGTGAAGCTGGGTTGGTGAAGGAGCAAGAAGCTGGAAGCTACCGAAGAGAGGAGTGATTTGGATCGACAAACTAGCGGAAGATACAGGTTAGTTAGATCCTTCTTCCTCACTTACATTCCATAAAGAAGAATACTCGATTAATTTTACCTATTTGTTGCTAATGCACTATCACCTCTTAGAGTGGGATAGGGGCATTCCGTATTGGATACTTTTCCCAACAACAAATTGGCGACTCCACTATTTACCTGCTCCCAATTTATCAGATTCTTGGTCGTAAAGCAAGACCAAGTCACCTTCTGAGAAGATACGGGGCTTGACATTTTTGTCGAACTGTGCCTTGACTCGTTTCTTATGGGATTCGTTAGCCAAAGCGACATCACGACGGGTTTCATCCAATTGGATTAATTCCAAGAAACGGGCCTCTTCTTCTGAAGTTCCGGGGAGGAGATCAATTGCGAGTTTAAGAGACGAGATTTCACACTGGACTGGTAAGACTGCTTCCAGGCCATATACCAGTTGGAAAGGTGTGAACCCGGTCGCATTCCTTACCGACGTTCGGTAGGCCCACAAGGCTGAGTACAGGATTAGGTGCCACCTTCTTTTGTGAACCCTGATCATCCTTTGCAGCATACGCTTCAGGGCCTTGTTGATCACTTCAACTTGTCCGTTGGCTTGCGGATAATACGGGGTAGAGCTGTCGTGAGATAGCCCTAGCTTGGCAGCTAATTCAACCATCATGTGATTGCGAAAATGCGATCCATGATCCGTAACTATAGCCTGTGGTATGCCGAATCTGGTGACTACATGATTGAAAAAGAAAAGGGCAACTGTTTCACCAGTGTTATCTAATGTAGGCATCGCCTCGGCCCATTTGGTAAAATAGTCAACGACGATTATAATATACCCATGCCCCCCGGTCGAGGTGGGGTTACATGTCATGAAATCGATGCCCCATTTGGCGAAAGGTCCAACCACAACTATTGGTTGTAAAGGTGCGGGTGGTCTTCTGATTTTGCTATCAAAAATTTGGCAAGCATGGCAACTTCTGACTGCGGTTATGCAATCTTTGAACATGGTTGGCCAGAAGTATCCTGCTCATAAGATTTTTTGTGCTGTAGCATATCCAGATTGATGCCCCCCACACGCGCCTGAATGACACTCATTCAGGGCTTTTTCGGCCTCCTCATGCGTGAGGAAACTTCTCAGAACTGTATCGATACCACGACGGAAAAGCGTATCACCGACGATCATGTAGTCTTTTGCTTGGTATCGTATACGTTTCTGTTCTGAGTGAGAGGTGTTAGGCCTAAACTTTTGGGTTTGGAGATAAATTATTATATCTCCATACCACTCATTGCTTGTAGATATCAGAAACAAATTCTCGTCCACGATTGATTCTTCAGATGTTTCATCATTGGACGACAATGGGAGATCGCATAATAATTCTGCGAAAACTAGAGCTTTATTTGATTTGGATTTTACAAATTCTAGATCAAACTCTTCAAGGATTGCTATCCATTTTGAATATTTGCCCCCCAGCAACTGTCGCGAAAATATATAAGTCAGGGGGTTGCAATCAGACAAAATGGTAGTTTTCTGAAAAAGGACATAGTGTCGAAACCTTTGTATCGCTTGAACAGCTGCAAGCGCTAGTTTTTCAACATAAGAATATTTACTTTCTGTATCATTTAAGTTTCTACTTAAATAATATATAGGGTGTTCGATTCCATCGACTTCTTGAACTAAAACCATTGCGATGGTCGTATCTGCTGCAGTGAGATATAGGTTAAAGTCTCTTTGATAATCGGGTGCGTACATTAATGATGCTTTTATTAAGGAATCCTTTAAAGCATCAAAGGAAGCTTGCGCAACCTGATCCCAGACGAAGGGTACTTCCTTTTTCATAAGACGTGTATAACCTTTAGCAAGTTCGACGTAATTTGGAATGAACCTCCTCAGAAAGTTTGCTTTCCTTTGGAGTTTTTGAATCTGAAGCAAATTTGAAGGTGGAGGAAAATTGATGATTGCCTGGACCTTGCAAGGGTCGAGACGAATCCCATCCTTTGAGACTACAAAGCCAAGTAAACGACCAGAACTGACGCAAAATACACATTTGTGAGGATTGAGTCGTATCTTGTAGTGTCGGCAATGTAGAAATATCGTTCTTAAATGCTGTGGATGATCAGTCCGCTTTTGCGAATGAGCCAGAAGGTCATCTAGGTATGGTTGAACGATGTTCTTGATGTCATGGAAGGCATAATTCATTTCCCTCTGAAACGTCGCCCCTGCGTTCTTTAAACCAAAGGTAATTTTCGATATGCGAATGTGCCCCACGGACAAATGAATGCAGTCTTTGACTGGTCCTGTGGGCGGATATTTATTTGATTATACCCGGAAAATCCATCCATGAATGAAAAGATTTCACATCCGGCGCATTCATCAATTATCGGGTCGATGAAGGGTGTAGGGTAGTTGTCTTTCGGACAAGCTTGATTTACATCCCTATAATCGACACACACTCTAATTGTCCCTTGTTTCTTCATAACAGGGACAATATTCGATACCCAATCGGTTAGAGGAACCGGGTAGATGAAACCAACATGGAGAAGTTTTTCAACTTCTGCCTTAATGGCAACGAATATCTTGGGGTGCACCTGCCTGAGCTGTTGTCTTGCCGGTTTGAGATCTGGATACATCTTAATTTCATGTTCAACGATACTTGAGTCAATGTCTGGCATTTCATCATATGACCAAGCAAAGACATCTCTGAATTCGCGAAAAAGAGCGTTATATATTTCCAGTTCTTAAGGAGAACAACCTTTGCCGACATAAATATTCTCTACAACATTTGTTTTAGTCGAGATATTTATGGCTATAGTCTCTTCAATATTGGATAAGTTTCGCTCGGAATCCACCGTATTTACAGTATTTGATAGGAATTCAAAAACTGTAGGGTGATAAAGGTCATCTTGAGCATCTTCTTCATAATCTGGAAGAAGGGAACGATGGTGGCAATCATTCCATGGTTCCCCCTCAATCAACATTGATTGTAGAATTCCTTCGTCGGTTCCATGCACTCGCGACCAAGGATCTAAAGGGGTACCATATTCTCTAGACCTATCTACCCAAACGCTTGATGAGTGTTGATTTGGGTTCGCCTCCCATGCCAGAAACATTGATTGCTACAATATTTCTATTGGGCTTGGGGGTAAAACCATTGCATGATCCATATCGATATCCTCTTCTGAGATCTTCGTGGAAGATATCATATTGCAGGTACCTATCGACGCTACTTTCGCCAAGTCGATTGGAGGTGGAAGAGCGAAAGTTCCCATTAGTATAGGATCTTTTAGTAGGCCTACTCCGATATTCTGAAGTGAATGGGGGCTTCCATGGATCATGGGAATGCTTCCTGTAACTTGTGAACCATTAGGGAGGAAGTTTTGTTGGTCGACAATCGTAATCCCCCCTTGAAAGGGGAATGCAATCTTTCTAAAATAGGTCGACACAACAGCTGCCATGGCATAGATCCACGGTCTTCCTAGTAGGATGTTGTAATCAAGATTCCCATCGATGACTTCAACATCTATTTCTACTATTTTTCCCCCTAGTTCAACCTTCAAGTTATTTAGGATACCATATGGGGTATATGTCCTTCCGTCGAATGCTTTTAATGTTTTCGAGGATCGCGACAAGGTTGGAGATCCTAAATTTTTCCAGCAACTCATCGACATAATACATGTAGATGCCCCCTCATCAATAATTGTTCGGTGAACAGTTTTGTTGAGGGCTTTCACTTGGATAAGGAAAGCTAGTTGAGCTGGTAACTGAGGATCGTATCCTTTGTGGTCAAAGGATACAAGATTGGAATCCTTAGGATCAACCCCACCAATGGCTGATAACAAAGCCTGCCTTTGGGATGGGCAATTTTGTAGTACTTCAAGAGTCGACATAGCGAATGGCGATTGTGCCAAATCTTCCACTATGTTATAATGCTGCGCTACTCTAGCGCGAGGATTAAATGTCGACTTGTGTACTACCCCCTTTGGCGGTTTTATTTTTAATTCAGGAATGATGGGTGGTACAACTTCTATCGAAGTTGTTGTCGAACTGCCTGGTTGATCTTTTTCCTTGCCGTTCGACAGCTGCGGATTCCCGTAATCTTTGTTCCTTGTTGAAATCAAAGAATCATTTTGTTGCTTGGAAATCGACAACATAAGCACTTGCGACGGGGAAGCATTTCCACTATCAACCAGATTTGTGCCTGGATTTGGAAACGGGTCAGTTAACACAGCTGAGGTTTGCGAACTCTTAAATAATTTTTTAAGCTCGGCTTTGTATGGACATTCTCTCGTCTAGTGATTCTCATCACATATCTGACACCCGAAGGGGGGTTTCCTATCTCCAGGAGGGTTTGAAGAAGTTTTTTCAGGAGATGACTCTCCTTGTTTCTTCTTCTTCCCTTTGTTTTGTTTCTTCTTGCTTCCTGGTTGTTTGGTTTCTTTGCCCTTATCTACTGATACGACATTTACTTCCGAAGCAAGAATTTTGTCTTTTGCATTTTGATCCGAAATCTTACGGGCCTTCTTGGGGTTGGCCTTTGTCGATTTCGCGTTTGTCGTGCCAATCACGCCATCACCGACATGAGAGTCATTGTTTGATTTAGGAGGAGGAGGAATTGAGAATTCCGGTCTAGGGGCGTCAGGTATTTTGTTGTAGAGCGTGCCAGACTGAGTATAGACTAAGTCCAAATATTGTGCACGAGCGATAACTTGCTCTTCCATTACGACTCCCCCCTTCGCCACATCTTCCATTATGGCAGGAAGTAACGACTTGATAAACCATTCAGCTAATAGCTGATCGAGAACGTACATTTTTACCATCCTACGACGACGTCGCCACTCATGTATATCACGAGGGCTTATCGGGAACATACGTTTTTACCATCCTTGTATGATGGTTGAATTAGCTGCCAAGCTAGGGCTATCTCACGACAGCTCTACCCCATATTATCCGCAAGCCAACGGACAAGTTGAAGCGATCAACAAGGTCCTGAAGTGTATGCTGCAAAGGATGAATGGGGTTCACAAAAGGAGGTGGCACCTAATCCTGTACTCTGCCTTGTGGGTCTACCAAACGTCGATAAGGAATGCGACTGGGTTCACACCTTTCCAACTGGTATATGGCCTGGAAGCAGTCTTACAAGTCCAGTGTGAAATCTTGTCTCTTAAACTCGCAATTGATCTCCTCCCCAGAACTTCAGAAGAAGAGGCCCGTTTCTTGGAATTAATCCAATTGGATTAAACACATCGTGATGCCGCTTTGGCTAATGAAGCCCATAAGAAACGAGTCAAGGCGCAGTTCGACAAAAATGTCAAACCCCGTATCTTCTCAGAAGGTGACTTGGTCTTGCTTTACGACCAAGAATCCGATAAATTGGGAGCAAGTAAATTTAATTCTTTATGGATGGGCCCCTATATTGTTAAATGAGTGTTAGCAAAAGGAGCCTACGAGTTAATGGATTATGACGGAATTCCACTGGCGCAACCCCGTAATGGGTTGTACCTCAAGCGTTACTATGCTTAAATAGTAACCAGTATGCTTTTGTTGTATTTTGTTTTCGCTAAAGTGTTTGTTTTGGTCGAGTAATCCGCATTTTTACATTTATTGTAGATGTCAAACCTTTTGGAGACATGTGTTGGATATGCCGACGGAGCGAGTCGTAGTTCGCGGAACCTGTCCTCCGCAGCCTGGGCCATTTTTGGTCCAAGCGGCGAGTTAGTAAGTTTCAGAGGTGTATGTATTGGGCAATCAACGAATAACATCGCTGAGTATAGAGCGTTGATAGAATTGCTCTCTGATGCCATCATCCATGGTATACGCCGACTACTCGTCAGGCTAGACTCACAACTCGTAATACTACAACTCAATGGTATATATTCCGTCCGAAATCCAGCCATTTATCGCATGTTTCTAAGGGTTAAGATTTTGGAAAGACAGTTTGATTTAATTCAATACCATCATATTTCCAGAAACTTAAACACATTAACCGACTCATTAGCAAACTATGTGTTAGATAGACATTTGTGACATTTATAAAAAGAAACACATCATCAATGTTGTACATGTGGATCACATAACTCAACCAGAATAAAACCCTGAAAATCAAAATATATATAAGCTATTTATGGTTTACATATAATGTTCTATAACCAAGACAAAATCGGTCACATGACCCAAAAACTCAAAATGCTAGGGGGAACCCTAGTCTAGTGATGCTCATGATAGCACGTCATGGCCTGTGCGATCATGCGTAGGAGACGAGTCCATCGTCTAGGCACACCAGTAGTATGCCGCTGCAACTGTAAAGGTAACTCGTCGATCCTCACGTCTGGAATACCGAGAGTAAGACTCTCGACCTGCTTCTACACAGTTGTGAGGGTCTCGGCTACATCAAGGTCACGAAGAATAACCCTCTCGGCAGCCTCTCCTGCTGGGACAGCGGCTGGCGCTCTCGAGCGAACTACTGGACGAACAGGACCAACATCTGCGCGCACACATGAGTTTGATTAAAGTCTTGATAGAATAAAGCACAAGGACATTATGAATAAAAACAGTAAATAGTGATATGGTCGAAGATTTTACCAATAGCGCCCCACTGTTCGCCGTCCGGCAGTACTAAATCCGGATCACCCCGGAAGTCCATGCCGACATATGGATACTCAGAATAGACCATCTCCTGACGCTCAAACCACCTGAAGAAGGTATCAGAAAAAGAAATCTGAGATTGACCAGCATGCCTAGACATGTGGTCAACCCATCTCTGCATGCGTGGTTCAGTAGGAGAAGGCAAGTCGAGTGCAATGTGCTGTGGCTGCATTAGTGGTATCTTCTCCAAAGCAAAGGCGGTCAAAATAGAACCAAACCCAAAGTTCTTCAACTTCCCGTCCTTTACCTTGGTTAACTGACTTTTCATCTGAAGAAGTACTGCATCACACCAGTTGAATATTTTCAGTTGGAGGCACTCCAAGGCATGCTACACATAGGATCCGTTGGCTACATGAAGAGACGCGCTACCGGCCATCCTACCAATAGTATACAAGATAGACCTGAGGGACCTGTCAGCAACCTCACGGATAACGATCTTGCCGTCTTTACTCGGCTGAGATCCTTCCCTGCAATACTGGCGGACATAATCTCTCACAGAGTCACTCCCTCTGGCCGAACCGGACAAAAAAATGGGGGCACCCCGCCTCGACAAGCCAGTCAAGAAGTAAATGTCTACTGCGGTCAAGGGGATAGATTTGCCCCTAATCTGAAATACTTGGTTAATAGGATCCCAAGCATCAAGAAAATACTGCAGTAGGGAGATCTGATGTCTCATGCTAGAGATACGGAAAAACTTCAGCAGGCCACAGTTCTGCAGCGCGTTCACCGTGACAGGATCATGTAGGGAAATCATGTCCTCTTCTTCATGTTCTTGTTCTCTCCATGTAAGGGTCATTTTGCTCCAATATATCTAAAAAAAAAACATGAGATGAGTTAGATCCTGGTTTTGATGAGAAACAGGAAAAAAATTTCATCAAAAACTGTGCAATAAAATTCTTTTCTGCGCTCAACACACTTACACAGTGTTCCACCTGCATTGAAGGTCAAACTTCCTTCATGCCACTTGACATTCAGAGCAGATTTTGAGTGCACAAGGTGCGCTGATGGCAGAGCGACCCCATCAAACCCAAGGGGCTCAGAAAAACAGGAAAACAAGCACAGAATGCGGAAAGGAAACCATGAAATGAAAGAGCTCAGGTTTAGCTCCTACCTAGTCCAGATGGCGCCGAGAATCATCCACAGAATCTCCCGAAATCAGCTGATGAAAATCAAGGGGGAAGAGGCACGTCCAAAGCTCCAACAAACCAAGTTCAAATGAAATGGTAAAATGAGAGGTAAAAACACTTTTGAATAGCTTTTTACGCAGTTCAAAGTGAAATATTAGTGCTTTAATCTCATTTTCAAGCAAATGTTATTCATTTCTAACTAGTTTGATGCAGCAATTGAGGGTACAGTACTATCTTTGAAAAGGCGAAGCTATTTATGGTAAAAAATCTAAACTAGACCATGAATTATCGAGCCGTTTTAGCACATAGTTCATGCTCGTTAAAAAATAAACATAAGATTGAGCAGTGTTTTTCCGCGTTTAAGCTCATTAAAAAATGAACTATCTTCCGGTAAATAACCACCGTGAATGTAACATTATCAGCCATTAAAGCCTTGGTCGTGTTTGCACCGTCACCTCCACTTTTCCATTGGCCGATCGTTCACCTCCATATGATTGTTTACCCATTTTGAGGAACAGCTGTGAAGAGTGATTTCACTAGCCATCCTTGTGACACTATCGTGATTGGAAAATTCCAACTCTTACCTGGAATCAGCTGCTAACCCGTTTTATCACTCATTCCTCAAAAGACGAGTCTTCTTTAAGCTCTTTTCATCTGACTCGTAATATATGAAAAGATTGTCGAGTTTTGGCCTTCCAGCTCGTTAAAGTGACCGGAAGTGTTATCCCTCCTCTAGATTTTAATCTTTTTGGACCTGAGGGATTATTGCACAAAAAGATTGAGCACGTGTTTGGTTCGGCTCATAAAAACTATCGAAAATTCATCCCTTCTGTATTGTTTTATACTTTTTTGGACTTAAGGGATTAGATGATGAAAAAGGACTCTCGGAGTTGACTTTACGTACCTTTTTAGACTCTCCAAAAATGAAAAGGACCGAGTTATCTTTGTCGTTAGACTCGTTAAAAGCATTAAATAGCGACAAACTTGTCTTTAGATGAGAACGCGTTTCACTATCGCTAGGCTCATTAAAACATAGCGATGGGTTTGCCCGAAGGGAAAATTATAGAACAAGCATATGTTATCCTCTTCAAGCTTGAAAAAAATAAAGAGGTACTGGTCAGCAATGACTGGGGAAAAATTGGGAAGAAACTCAAAGAACTTTATTGGTAGCAAGTCGCTCTTGAACATGACACTTCCACTCCGTGCCTGAGTCGGGTTGGGTTGTTTCATTCACCGGTCACATCACCATGGTCTCGCCATACCATCCACCTTTGGGGTAAATGCTACCAATCCATCACACAAATTTCGCCGATATGTTCAAGAGAAGTCATCCAGAGAAGTCAACCGTGTCCCATCCACTACCATACATTATCCTTCATTCTTTCATGACCGCCACCCTGAACTATATATCATCAAATCGTTTTCACCTCCATCAAAATCATTTGCTCCGTTCTGTGTCACTGATGTGGGATACATTAAGGCCCTCCTTTGACGGATCACTTCTTGTCGACATCAGCTGATTATCCAAGAAGTTGATCTAGGAACAACCCCTTCAGTACTTTGAAGCTTGCATGCCTCAATGGCAAGTTTCTCACTTGCGGCGACAGGTATACATCAATGACCTTCGGCCGAAAGATTTTGCATGGTGTTTGACGCCAAGTCCTTTATTCACACCATGTGAATTGTACTGCAGTACCTTGAGGGTCATTATCATTATCGGTGATTCCTCTCGCACTTGTTAACAGTTTACATCATTGACTGGTAATCAAGCGATGTTGTTCCATGTTCGACTTCAGAACATTCTTCACATGGATCGACTTGTACCTAGAGTGAAGATCGGACGAGATTGAAGACCCCAGATCTAGTTTCATCCACCCGGGCTGCGATATATATTCGGGAAAGATAAAGACATTGACATGTACATCATTGCAGCAGATAATCATCCTACCAAAAGGATGATGATTTCATCAAAATTATCAGTCTACCATCAGACGATTGTCTGTTCTATGTACAGAAAAATGAATTTATAAAGCTGAGCATGGGAATGCCCGCCTCAACTAGATCATGAAAGCAGTATGAAAAATAATGTATTGTATTGTATCTTATTACAGGTCTCCTCCCGGCATTGAATGAACTTCAGATCCTCCTAATAAAGCATTTCACCCAATAAACGACCTCATACTTTAGGGGGCAACTGTTATAGACATTTTTGTGCCTTACAGCTATAAGCATGAAATGTCCATAATTCAAGGGATCCAAAGTCCCTAAAGATGTTGTTACAGCTCCTAAAGGAACAAGGTCAACCAATGACAGCTTCTCCCAGAAGTTCTCCACCAAAAACCACTCAGAAACAGTCAATTCAGGATCAATTCAGAGGCTCCACTAGCTGTCTACGCTGAAATGCAGAGATTACACTGGCTAGGTGCACTACAACGCAGGTAGAAGCACTACTAGGGTGCGTTGAGCAGGAAATGACAAATGGCAAGCTCATTCAACGAGGTGGAAAGACCCTGGAAGCTTCCAGAGTCTTCTCCAATGACACTTGCCTCAATGGATTCGACTAGTGATGAGTAAGAGGTTCTCAACCTCCAAGTGGAAGCAAGAAATGATAGAGAGAAGCCACAAGTCAGAACATAAGCTGACTCATCCTCTCTGCTTACATCTATATATGGATCTCTCACCCAGAGGTTCAGGAGGCTGGAATTTTGTACTTTGCAGAGAATTGTTGTTGGTTTGAGATTGAGATTAGCACATTGGGTGATTTATGCTTTGTTGGAGGAGAGGAAGGGATTCCTTTGCTGGGAGGTAGACGGTGGATCAGAACTCACTTGGTTGTATCTCCTCTTGGGCTTTCTTATTTCATCAATAAACTATTTGAGTTTCTCCTACATGTTGTATACCAATGATGTTTTGTTATGCTTACATGTTTAGCTTAATCTGATCTTGAGCTTTTTATGAATGTATATCTGTATCTTTGTGTAGTTTCTCTCTTGTGATCTTGCAGGAATTCGGTGAAGCTGGGCCGGTGAAGGAGCAAGAAGCTGGGAGCTACCGAAGAGAGGAGTGATTTGGATCGACAAACTAGCGGAAGATACAGGTTAGTTAGATCCTTCTTCCTCACTTACATTCCATAAATAAGAATACTCGAATAAGTTTACCTATTTGTTGCTAAGGCACTATCAACTCTTAGAGTGGGATAGGGGCATTCGTATTGGATATTTTTCCCAACAACAAGAGGCCAATTGCTTGGCAATCTTTTCATATTTTACGAGTCTAAAAAGAGCTTAAAAGAGGCTCGTTTCTGAGGAATGAGTGATGTTTTTGGGTAGCAGTTGGTTCCAGGTAAGGTTTGGAACTTTTCAATAATGGCAGTGTAAAGAAGATGGCTAATAGAATCACTCATCGTAGTTGTTCCTCAAAAGGTAATCAATCAAGTGGAGGCGTATGATTGGCTAAAAAGGTGCAGGTGATGGTAAGAACAAGACCAAGGCTCAAAAGCTGATAGCAATGCAATCACAAAGGTTATTTATTGAAGGTGGGTTCATTTTTTAATGAGCTTGAACTCTGGAGGAACATATGCTCATTGCTAGGTTTATTTTTTAATGAGCTTGAATTTCGTGTAAACCTGCTCATCCCAATCATATAGTAAGGGTGTCTCTCATTAGTAGGTTCATTTTTTAGGGAGCTTGCCCCATGCAAAACTTTTCTCCAAGCATTTTGTATGTAAGCTAGGAATGACCAAATACTGTCCTAAGGGTTAAAGAACTATTGAGGTTAGGCAGGATAGTTTTCCCAACAAGAAACATTTCCTTTGCTTTGTTGTTTCTGTTGGTCTCGGCAAAGGTGAATATTGGATCAGACCAATCACCTAACTTAAGCAGTTGAAGTTTGTAAAACTACGAGGTTAGAGTTATGCTGGTCACCTTTCACTTGTGTACAAAAAGGTTTGCATGCCACCAGGTATAAAGAAGAGTAAAGTTTCCAGGTTACCATCTGGAAGTTCTTGCATTAACGAGATTGTTCCATCTGTTTAGCAGACAAACACTTCCTTGGCTTTGTCCATCGAAATGGACAAAGGTGAATGGTGTTAGTTCCAATCACATAACCTTTGACGAGGAAATGATATTTCCAGACTGATCCCATTTTCCTAAACAGACGCGTTTATCAGAGTAGTCATATATCCTATGAGGAAACCTACCTTATATCTGGGGTTTTCCTACTGAAGCAGACCAGGGTGCATGCCACCTGGGTTTAGTCACATTCACTGAATCACTCACGATCATCAGGTGGACAGTCTGGAATTTGATGAGACATTCCTTATGCGAAAAGACCATTTAGGAATGACAGTTGGTCTATGAGCTGGACCATTCTGCCTTCATACGGGAAACACATAACCTGAAAGAGTGAGGAAACAATAGCTCCCATGTTGTAAATGTATTCATGCCCAAGGAGTAGATTGTAATCTAGCGGCCCTTGGACTACCATAACATTTAGATGAATGATTTTCCTTCTCAATGTTATAGGCAAATTTGGAAGGATCCCTAATGGTCGACTGGTTCCTTTAATGAAACCTGACAGATTTCAAATCTCAGGCAGAAGCAATGGTGAACCAAGTTCTTTCCAAGAATTCAAGGAAAGGATATTCACAGAGGCCCCTTAATCTACGATAGTACTAGCCATGATCATTCTGTAAGCTTGTACTATAATTTGGAATGGTACATTAGATGGGAGGCCGGGTCTCCGTAGTAGATTCCAATCAAAGGAAACAACTAGATTTCTTGGAGGAGGGACCGAATAAACAGCCAAATGAATCTTTGACGAACTTCCTTCCTGCGGTAAAGGAATCGATAGATTACCCCCATGTTCATCGGATTCTGTGTTAACATAAAGAATTTGAACGGTGTCGTTCTCATTCTCTTTGGTGACTGTATCATCTGAAGGTGGACCTTCTAAAGACAAGACTAGGTCGACTGCCATCTAAACCTGTTGACTTTGTCCAGTGTCGACTTAGAGGGTTTATCTTCAATGATAGGTGCTTCGACCGAAAATAAAGGTGTGTCAGTCAAATTTTCAACTAGCGATGGACTCGGCAAGAGTTTCTTGGAGGAAGTCGCTATGGTGAAGCAGGATGGTTATCCAAGACTCTTTTAGCTTTGTCCAAGAAAGGACAATGATGGAGGGCATGATCGCCTTTACACACTCTACAAGGAAATTTAGATCTTCCTTTCTGTCCATTGACTTTGTTTTCACTAGTTGATGGTGTGCTCTCAACATGACCGTCAAAGGTTGAAGACACCGGGTTGTGTAAGTGGGGAGACCAGTCTATTAAGATCTACAGGATGCAAGGAAAATCTCGATGATAATGGTCTCCTTTGCAAATGACACATGGAGATTTAGGTTTGGAAGGTGTAGTGTGTGGATTTTTGCCAGATGATGCATGGTTGCCCCCTTTCGTTGTTGGCTTCTTCTTCTTCTTCTTCTTCCCTTTCTTCTTCTTCTTAGTTACTTGGTTTTTAGTGTTACTGGTTTCACCAAGCGAAGAGGAAGAAGGAGAGGGAGAAACAAATGAACTAGAAGGTGGGGGATAAACTTGAGTATCATCTGGTTGCTGATTTGATTGCTGAGGATTTACGGTGTTTTGAATGACAGAGGTCGAGAAAATCCATACTGGCAGGCCAATTGTGAGTCCTGGAAGGGACAATGTAGCCATATGTGGAGCACCAACATCTCCCCAAGAAGAGAAAGGACTAGGATTCCCCCCAAGGGGAAATCCTTGATTGATGGACTCCATTTTCTCAACCTAAGACCAATGAGGGAACAATGATGTTATTCAGATTAAAATATTTTTTATGACCCTTTGACACAACTTTCTTTTTCAATTTTTAAGAGTTGAGAAAAAGCTAAACATGACTCTAGTCTCCTTCGATTTTTAATGAGCTTGACGTGCCAAGTGCTCAGATTGACATTTTCTTTTAAGGAGTTTGAAAAGGAATGAAAGTGACTACTCTAGAAATCTAGATATAGGGATTACCAAACCAATCGAAAAACTGCAGAATACTTTTTACGTATGGCAGTCAATCTTCACAAATGCTATGTTCAATGCATTGCGGTTGATAGGGAAGCAGACACGACTTCCTAAGGATAAAGGATATAGCCTATTGTGGTCTCCTAATATATACTCGATGGTAAGTGGGAACACAAGTCCATACTAGCACTTGTCGTATCAAAGAGGAGGAATCACCCAACCTAGGATGAAAACAATAGTTACTAGGCTTTACGATGCTAGAATACATCTCTAGCCTAGACTTATAGATGTTGTGCTTTAGGTTCCAAAGCGTTTTTATGTTCATTGAGGTTTATTTTACAGTTGATCTTTCTTAAGAATTTTTCCTTTAAGGTTCACCATGTGATGTGGATATACAATTCCTAAACATGCAATCTAATATGATAAACAGTCGTTTACTTTCTTTTAGCAATGAAAATCCTAGCTACTAAGGAAAGAGAAATAGAATTATCTCAACATAGTGCAGAGAGCACACACTAGATGCACTTTTCCTAAATCGATTTCTGCATGCAATCAAAATGCAAATGCACATGCATGTATTTTTTTTTTCAGTTCCATTAATGTGAGAATGGAAAAAAGAAAACTAAGTACATATCTGAACTATTTTCTTTCAAAGCAATAGTACTAACAATTTTCTCTTTTTCAAACGAAAGGAAGACTAAGACGACACTTTCAATTTCGACTTGAAAACTACTTTCGACAATTCAAAGAATTTATGATTCAAATCAAATAAAATAGCAAAAGTGTAATCGACTATATAAAAGAGGAAGATTTCATGACACTCTTTTTCTTGACTGAAAACGACAATTGCAACACTTTCAAATCAAAAGATGACAGTTTGATTAAGCTACTTTTTGTAAAGGAGAATTGTAAATGACGAAAAATACATAAAAAAATATTCACAATTCTTTATCAATGGAGGCTGAATAATGCAAAGGAAGAAGGTTTCAAAAGTGATATACTGATCATAGACAGCGAAACTATTGAATAAAGCTGAAGGCAATGAAGAAAAAAGAAAAAACTGGAGGCAGAAACAGTCTCACTCAATCATTGCACCTATAACACAGGGAAACAGGGATGCATCTCACCTACAACACACGGGAGGTGAGATGCATCTAGGTTGCTAATGAGAGACAGTGCAATGGTCCAGGGACGAGACTGAGCTTGGTTTTCACTCACAGTTTGTGGCTAGGTTCAAGGGTTTAGGCTGAGCTTTTGATAGGCAATAAACACAAAGTATAGGGACTGATCTAATGAGGTTATTTGAGCTACCACCAGGGCACTTAGGATGTTTGCAAGTTAGAAGTTCAGTTCATAAACCAACTCGAAGATTGACTAAAGCAGCGTTGATCTACTTTGCAGTTGCATAGAAAAAGCAACTCGAAGGCTAGTTGGCTTAACTTCAGGCTCCGTTTGTAGTTTATAAAGCAAACAACAGTAACAAAACAAACAAACTATTCTCTCCCCAGTAGAGTCACCATTTGGTTATCGAGAAAACTAGTGTCTTTTCAGAGCTGCTAGTCCCACTAAGATGGGTAGCTATCTTAGAAACAAACAACTCAAAGTAACTTGTGTTTTCCTTTATGAGAGATAGATGAGAGAGAAGTAGAGAGTACCAACTTCAGTCTTTAGATTGGCTCCTTACTTGTTTCCTCTCTCCTTTGATACAGCTTCGCCACTCCTTTCTCACTTGTCCCACTTCAAAGAACACCTGTAGAATCAAAGTAGAAAAATACCATCAAATCATAGAGATATATAAACATAAACAATGCAGAATCAGATGTACATTAACCAAACAAATGCATACACAAATACAAGATTCAGAAATATACAAGTATATGGAGGAAAACTCAAATAGCTATATTGATAGAAGTAGTAGAAGAGAGGATTACAACCCAACTGTCTGATCTAGCATCATCCTCCCAGCATGAAAGCCCTCTTCACCTCATAAAAAGCAAGATCACCCAACAATACAATGTCTTAAAGAGAAAACAACAACACTTCCTTGCAAATTACAAAATTCCATCCCCCTGGATCTCTAGGATGAGGGATCCATATATAGATGTTTGCAGGGGTGTGAGTCAGCTTCTGGGATTTTGATTAGTGTCATTTCACTGATAGTTCTTGGTTCCACTTGGAGATTTCATGATCTCTTACTCATCCCTAGGTGAATTCAGAGAGGCAAGTGTCATATGAGTAGTTTCTAGAAGATTCTTTGAGTTTCCACGTAGAAAACTGCCTCTGCCATTTGTCTGCTCTCACTAATCTCACCCTATAGAAGGGAGTTTCAGTATGCATAACACCCTTTGTGTGTAGCAGGTGAGATGCATCGCACCCTCAACATGGAGCAGTTTGTATGGTCCAGTTTTGACAAGTTTTGAGCAGTTTTTCAGGGAGAACTTCTGGGAAATGATGTAATCAGTTGACCTTGATCCTTTAGGGTATGAAAAAACATTTTTATGGGTTTGAGAGCCCTTGGTTGATTGACATATGTGATTGGGGTTGCAGTGCCCAAATATGTCTATAACAATCTCCACCATCCTCATTATCTTCCTCATCATCTTCATCATCTCACACAACATCATATTCCACTACCACCACTGAAACTGCCCATACTCATTCAAAAACCCCAAAAGGAAAGACTACCTTACTAAAATTGGACATAAAATTTGAACTTCCCATGTACAATGGAGAGGTGAATGTAGAAAATTTGGACAATTGGATTCAACAGTTGGAGGTATACTACAGAATTCAAAACCTTTAATAAGATGGCATAAAGATCCAGTTGGCTTCACTGAGGCTAGAAGGAGCTTCATAGTTTGGTGGGAAGCAAAGACTCAAGAGGAAATGTGAATCCATGGTAAGATATCCATTACTTGGGTTGAATTTCTTTCTGCAATTAAAAGATAGTTTTATCCTTTAGCCTATATGAAAAAAACCATTATGAGTTGGCAGAATTTTAGGCAGCTCAAAGGCCAAATAGTCCAAGATTATACAAAGGAGTTTAGGAAAAGGGATTTGTTATTAGGAGTATATTTGAATTCCCAAGATACACTACTAAATATATTGGGAGTTTACATTCCTATTTGAAACATACTATCCTTATGTACAATCCAAACAATTTAGATGAGGTGTGTGTACAAGTCATGCACCTTGAATCTAGAGGAAAGAACATTCAAGAAGAGGGTAGTAAGAGGAAGCCATTCAAGGGTAAGGAGAAAGAGAAGGGTGGAAAGTGGAAGGGAAATAAGAATGAAAGTGTGAAGAAAGAAGGGGAGAAAACCATATGCCAACATTGTTCCAAAGCTGGGCATGATGAAGCCCACTGCTGGAAATTGCATCCCAAATTAAGGCCTAAGAAACAAAACAATAAGGGAAAAAAAAAGATGACTGATACCACACAACATGACCTTGGTTCAAACTCTGGTGATGAGACCGATATTTCAGCCATGGTCACAAAAGGAAAAGAAACGGTTTCAAGAACTAGTTCATCACATAGTCAAAACAACACTCCAAATGAAGAGTCAAGAATAGAGTTGTTTCATGTAAGAGTTATTTCAAATCATACAAATATTGATGAATTATTCGATAATGGGTCACAATAAAAATTGATTTCAGAAGACTTGGTAAAAAAACTAAACCTTGAAACTATACCTCATGATAAGCCATATCCATTGGGTTGGATAGTTAACAATGCACATTTATAGGTTACAAGGAAGTGTTTATTCAAGTTCGCCATTACTGAAAAGTTCATTGATGAATTTGAGTTAGATGTAGTTCCACTTGACATCTTAGGAATCATTTTGGGTAGTCCTTATTTGTATGATAGGAAAGAAGTATTTTATCACTATGACAACAAATACATATTGCTCAAGAATTGGGTGGAGTATATTATGAGAACCCATCACAAAAAGTTGAACATTTATTTGGTTAATGCCAGGAAAATGAAGAGACTAGTAAATGCAAGTAAAAATCTCACTTCTCATGATTAATAAAAATAATGATATTGATTATGAATCTTTTGAAGGTTGTGATGATAAATTGAAATCTTATTTGTTTGATGTGGTAAGCAAGCATGGAGAGATGTTTCAAGAACCAAAGGGGTTACCTCCCAAGAGGGGAATTCAACATGAGATTCAGTTGCAACAGGATGTTCCACTTCCAAAAATTGGCATGTATCACATGTCTATTATGGAGAGAATGGAAATAAAAAATCAAATTCAAGAATTGTTGAACAAAGGTATCATACGTCCATCTACTTCGCCATGTGGTTCGCCCATTGTCTTGGTGCCAAACATGGATGGAACTTGGTGCATGTGTGTGGATTTTCATGCACTTAATAAAATCACGGTAAAGAATCATTATCCAATCCCAAGAATTGATGATTTTCTTGATTAGTTGAGGTATGAAAATTATTTCACTAAGTTAGACTTACGAAGTGGTTATCATCAACTTAGGATAGATGAAGAAGACATTTGGAAAACAACATTTAAAACTAAACTAGGATTGTTTAAGTGGCTTATTATGCCTTTCGGTCTTACAAATGCTCCATCTAATTTCATGAGGGAAATGAAAGATGTACTGATACCATTTTTAGATGATTTGGTCATTGTCTACTTGGATGATATTCTCATATTTAGCAAGTCAATAGATTAACATGTCAGTCATGTAAACAAAGTACTTGATATCTTGAGAAAAGAACAATTGTTTCTAAAAGATGTCGAAGTGTGAATTTGCCAAGACTTCTTTTGTGTATTTGGTACACATTTTTGGAGGAGGTGAGTTGAAGATCAAACCCTCTAAGGTTGAGGTCATTCTAAATTGGCCCAATCCCAATACAGCTACAGAGGTAAGAAGATTTTTAGAGGTAACACAATATTGGAGAAAGTTTATTGCTAATTTTTCTTCCATTGCAGCTCCCTTACATGCATTGACAAGTGTCAAGAAACTCTTCCATTGGGGAGATGTACAGCATAAATAGTTTTATGCTTTGAAGAAAAAGATAAGTTCAACACCGATATTGGCTCTTTTGGATCTTAGACATCCATTCGAGATTAAAATGGATGCAAGCGTTTATTCCGTGGGAGCAGTTCTATTGCAGCATGGTAAGCCCATTTCATTTCATTTTGAAATTTTTAATGGAGTTGTGACTAACTATCCCACATATGAAAAAGAAATTTATGCATTGGTACAAAGTGTTAAGAAATGGAAACACTATTTGATGGGGAAGGAGGCCATCATCCATACCGACCATCAACCATTTTAGTACTCACTGTCATAGTCAAACTTGCAATTGTCTCGACATTTCAATGGATGGGTTTTCTTTAAAAATTTCATTTGGTTATCAGGTATAAAAAGGGAATATACAATAAAGTAGCTGATATTATTTGAAGGGCTATTGTAAATTCATCTATTATACTCAAGCATAATTTTATTTCGTATGAAAGTAAGAAAAATATGCAAATGATAGTTACTTTCAGGAAGTATATGCAAGC
Source organism: Pinus tabuliformis (assembly GCA_031772625.1). NCBI lineage: Eukaryota > Viridiplantae > Streptophyta > Pinopsida > Pinales > Pinaceae > Pinus > Pinus tabuliformis. The sequence goes on along the minus strand of CM062813.1, from coordinate 1,003,080,646 downwards.
TTGACTAAAGGAAATAAAATTAAAAAGTTGGATTATCATGTATGTAATAGTTTTTTGTATCACTTGGCCAAGTTGTGTATTCCATAGGGAGAAAGAAACAATATCATAATGGAGGTGCACACTTCATTGATTGCTGGACACTTTGGTGTAGGCAAGACAATAGAAAATCTTCAAAGGTATTGTTATTGGTCATGCATGTTGGATAATGTTTCTCGTTTCATAAGAGGATTTTATTTATGTGCTATATGTAAGCCTCGAATTAGGAAACTTAGTTTATACACTCCAATTTCGGTACCTTTACATCCATGGGAGAGTATCTCAATGGATTTTGTGGGAGGTATTCCATTGTCAAGGAAAGGTCATGATTACTTGTATATAGTTGTAGACAGGTTCGGCAATATGTGCATACTAACACCATGTAAAAATCAAATTATAGCCAGAAAAAAAACTCTTCTTTTCTTCCAAAACATTTGGGATCATTTTGGTCTTCCTACTTCTATTGTAGTGATCGTGATTCTTGATTTGTTGGGAATTTTTGGTCAACTTTGTGGGACATGATGGACACAAAGTTGAAGAAGAGTAAAACCTTTCATCCACAAACATATGGACAAACCGAGGTGGTCAACAGAATAGTTATTCATCTTATTAGAGGATATTGCAGCAAACATCCCAAGTTGTGGGATGAATAGTTGCATTACATACATCATGCATACAACATGGCAAAGCATTCTTCCATGAACACATTTCCATTCGAGGCATGTTATGGGTACTTGCCAAGATCACCATTAGACTTAACCTTTGAGAAATATGTCGCCATCGATGGTCATAGTGACATTGATAAGGCAAGGAAGTTCATAGAGAAAATCTAGTTGATACATCATACAATGTAGAAACAACTTGAGGAAAGCCAAAGCATCTACAAGGAAATGCATGACAAACACCGGGTTGATAAAAAAGTTCAAGTTGGCGACGAAGTTTGGTTATATATTTGCAAAGAGAGACTTCAAGAGGAAGGTAAAAAGCTTGAACCAATATGTTATGGTCCCTTTAAAATTTTGGAAAAGATTGGTAATAATTCTTTTAAGGTTGATTTGCCTCCTTATATGAAAATATATTGTGTTGTTAATGTTGAGAATTTGAGATTATTTGAGCCTCCTTTGGTTGATGATTAAGGAGAGCATGTTCAACTATCATCAATAGATGATTTCTCGCCAGAATATATAGATGAGCTTCAACGAGATCTCATACTTCACAGAAGAATCAGAACTTCGAAGAGAGGGGATGTTGAATACCTTAGAGTGGGACTCAAGGGAAAAAAGCCTTCTCAAGCCAAATCGTTGTAGATCGAGAAGGAAAGGGAGTTGTAACCTCATTTGTTGAACAATTGATAGTATCTTTTGGGCTCCAAAAGGCTTCTAGTGGGGAGGAATAATCAAGCGCTTAGTACTTAGCTCAAAAATCAAAGCTCTCAAAATTTCTCAAAACCTAAATGATCACGCCCGTCTAGGAAAAACAATCTTAATGCAACTCGTTTCACTGAAAACCAATTTTGTATGAGAAAGTTATTATGTTCTAATCACTTTGCTAAAAAGGAAAAATTTGCAAAAAAAATCCCAATCACTACACAATCAATAGCCCGTATTGCTGACATGGCAAATGACTAAGCAGGGTCAATGATGGTAAAAAACGAATCACAGATGGACAAGTGGTATCGTTTCATTGGGTTTCAGGTGGCGTGTTGGCACAATTCTATTGGTTCATTTTTGGGCCAATGAAAGAATGCCACGCGGAAAGCCAGGAGGCTGCCACGTGGCACCTCCCAAAGGCCTAGGCAGGGCTTAGAAGTGGAGTAATTTTTTTGGGTGGAGGTCGGGGTCGAACCCACGACCTCCAGCATACCATCCACAAACCTTTACCAAATCTGCTACATTATGTTTCTTACCATATGTAGTTCTCCAAATTATTTTGAAGGCTAACGATTAGGTGTTTGAGGGTTAGGGGAGGGTCATTTGCAATCCAGCCCTCCCCACATGAACACGCTATAGCTTAACTGCAAACAATTATATATACCAACGGCTCCAACATTCCAAAACCATGAGGTAACCACAACATGTGAATGCTCTCTACCACTGGCGGTTAGGATTAGTGTTATCCCCAACGGATAAGTTCAAAAATCACTAACATTTAATATGGCACGTCACAAATACACCGAAACCGCCGGGTGTTTGCTTAATGAAACTGTGGGATTAACACTAATCGTGGATTTATCATTAATTAATATAGATTAACTTAATTAACATTCATTTTAAAGCAACAGAAGTTTGGCGGTGACCCAATTTCGGGCCCACCTCCATATTTAATGGAAGTAACTAAAGCTTCTCTATATTTGGAGGAGAAATTGTAGAAAAAGACTATCTGAGTCATAGAGAAGGCAATTTTCAATCAAAATGAGCTCAGGAAGAGGTGTTCTTGGATAATTTGGACATTCTAAACACATTGGTGTAGGTATCAGGAGCCATAGAGATTTGTAGAACAACATTTTTCCATATTGAGCTAATACATAGGCATAAACCATGGAAGCTGGACCAAGGAGATGTAGCCTAGGAGGGGTGAACTCCTTAATCAAAAGTCTGTGTTAAAGTGTCTCTTTGATGGTTTGTTGTAATTTGAATGTATGTTGTTCAGTACTTGTTTTTGAATCTATTTTTCTCATGAATTTAATTTTTAAACTAAGGAAATTTACCTGATTACATACACAAACAACTAATGAAACCTCAGTACAAGAAGCAATAAGAAAGCACACGTTTAGAAATTTGTAAGTGATATTAGCACAACATAAAATAATAATAAAAAATAGATCAATTCTAAGTGTGTGATCATAATGTCGAGTTATCACAAATTCACTTGCCTCTGACACTTAGCCATTTTCCTGAAAACCTCTCGACAAAACCACTTCACTTCACCAGACCCCGACTAAGCTGCAATGTGTAGTCTCATCCCTCAGTGGTGTTGCTCTATTGCTTAGAACTATGCAGTGCTTGAGGCTATCCTTAGGGCAATTACATTTTGAAATCCCAAGGATAGTCACCAAGCCTCCTTCCTTCTTGTTGGCACCTCACATTGTGCAAAGCCCTGAGCCTTCACTGCTCCTAGAAATTGTGCAAAAGTTTCCTCCCAGTGACCTCCCTCAGCCATGACTCGTTGCTCTCAAAAACTACGTAGACCTATCCTCTAGTCCCTATAATATCCTGCCTGGTCTTCCTCTTGGAAACTACGTAGAGGTGTCCCTCCTTTGTAGCTGCCACTGGTTTCCTTGATTGGGCAATTCTGCCTCCTTGTGGCCTCTGTGTAGTTTTTCCGAATAGTGAAGATAGTGCCCCAGAGTTCCTTGTCCAAGCCTGAGTAGTGCTCTGCATAGTCTAAGTGACCAGTCCTCCTTCCTTGTCACCTGGAACTATGCACTACATAGTTACTGGGCCCTCTCATAGCCTATCATCTGTCCTAGGCCTGAAACACAAAAAATAATGCATCATGCTAGGCTAGGAGGTTTTGAATTTGATGTTGTCTCATCATGAGTGAATTGCAAGAACAACTACACTGATATATCATAGCAAGATGATGAATAGGATGAAGAAGGAGTGCACATCTTAAATGACTTACTTGTAGCTAGACGGACGAACAAAGCACACCAAGTAGTAAGCGAAAGGAACACATGCACAGAACCATCTTACAAGAACAAGACCACCGAAGACCCCGCAACACCAAGCCATGCAGAGGATAAGACAAAGTACACTCGAGAGTACATCAATCACTTAGCATCACAACAAGTTGACATGGATACCACAACAAGCGAGTACATGTCAGCAATGTCGTGTCAAGTTATGTTATGAGTTGTCAAGGGCACATCACCGCCATGGGCCATATCTGTTGTAACTAAATATAATGTAAAGTGAAAGTCCAATGGACGCACATAAGAAGTTGGAAAGTCATGTCAGTTGAAAAGTCATAGGAAGTTCAACGGTCATGAGGCTAGTCTAAGAGTCACAAGGGTCAAGCATCACCCTTGGATATATATGCCCCTTCCATTGTATGAGTAAATACTTTTGACCTTGGCTCCTCCCACATAGCCTTGATAGTAGATAGTTAGTTCTTTGAGGAGCGAGGAGTGGTTGCAACATCCCCTTGCTGGGACTAGTGATGTATGGTGTGCATATGTGTCTTGGGATTTTTTATTAACACATAAGCCTGTGTTGGTTTAGTGGGTCTTGACCCAGGTTTAGAGTTAAGTTTTCCAAACAAATCCCTACACCATTGGCCCTTTTGACATCAACCTGTGGAGCGTGGATGGAAGTGTCACCCGAAATAGTATGGGGGTGTTGGAACCAAGTTTCTGAACCCATAGATGGTTGTGATGTTGTTTTATTCCCTAATCCTTCCTTCGCGTAGATTGATAATCCCTTAGGGCTTATCAATATAAATTACCTTAATCAGATTGTATACCTCTGTGAAGGTTTACGAATGTCTTTCGCAGACCCTAAACAGGTGAATCAACCACCTACGTGCCTCTGTGATTACTCCTAATTTCGTATTTACGTAGATCGGCTTAAGTGTTCAATAACTTTAACATGCAAAATGATTTATTTGCGTAAACAGTTATTATTACTTGCATTTATATGACATTATAAATCATGTAAAGTCACTCATCAATACAATATTAATTCATAAACCCATCATTCATCATGACATAATAGCACATTCATTCATAACAAAATTAAATAGACAAAACATAGGAATTGCTAGAATAATCTCTTTATTAATGCTTTAGTTCTTCTTATAGACTCAAGACTTCCCTGCACACTCAGCTATATGGGTCTGCACACTCAGCTATGGACTCTACTCTAGGCCTCTACGCACACAGCTGTAAAGCCTCTCTTCTACTCCAAGACTTCTTCGTTCTTACTCGTAACGACCCATTACATTCGTCTTCATCCTTCATTACTTGCCTTAGACTCTGTAAATCTTTCCTACTTATACAATCTAATGGACTACAGACCATGGGTAGGTCTATACGAGCCAACACAACTTACATAAAAGAAGGGTAAAACCCTTTATGACACTTTACCATCTACGTGCTCCGTGAATGCATCTTGTGGAGACTTTACAATTTTTATAATAAAACTTGGGCTTTTTCCCCAAAATTGACCCTAGGGGACCCTGTCCCAATAGGACCCTAACAAAAATATCATGACTCACCCCTGATTCACTCTACTAGCATGGAGATCTTACTGTAGAGACCTCCTAGCTCAGCTTGTGCCACTACTAACTCAATCGTGCTCTACGTGGATTCCTATTTGATCTGCTCCACCAGCTGCTTTGTTGTTGGTCCTGCATTGTCTTCCTTGATATTTTGCTCTATTCTTTGTAGGATTTCCAACTTCTCCTCAATGGTGGCAAAACTGACATAGGCCTAATCTAGCCAAGGCCCTAATCTGGCCTTGAGTATTGCCTCTTTCCTTTGCGCTAGCTCCACCTGTTCGAGCAAATGTTTGACTCATGCAACTTAGCCAATCGTTGTGATATAACGATGGTTCGCATCGTCGCTCTTGCATCATCGTACTGCTGCTGCAATGAATGGGCTTCTATGTTTATCATCTACAGGTTAGGATCTTCCATGAGTTTCGTGACTACCTCCATGGATAGCTCGAAGAGTGCGGTGCAATCTGCCACCGCGAAATCTACTATTGTGACTCCATCCTTTATAACTACTTCATGTTGTTCTCTGACCTATGGTGGAGTTGAAGGATATGAATTCAATTCAAGCTCTGTTATCTTCAGGTTCAGTTCAAACTGAACCTTGGCTACTTCTCTTTTTGCATCACACACACCTCCAACCAAATTCCTGATCTTTGTGTCCACCAGCGCTTCCTTCGGGATATGGAGTTCAGGGACTGTCCTGCATGCCTTGGACACCACAACTACAATCTGTTCATTTTGCGCATGGAATTTCTTCCATTCTTCCAACACTATTGTTTTCTCCACAAATATCTATTCATTGTTGACCTTGTATTGGTTAATCATGCTCAGCATGTTCTGTTCTCGAGCCTTAATCTCTACAATCACACCTGCTTGCAGTGTGTGAAGGAACTGACTGGGGATCATGGCCAAGTTGAGGCTCACATTCTTCAAAGTGATGAAAATAGCCTTGTCAGCAACCACTTCCATGTTCAAAGATCCATCAGGCAGCACGACTACCTAGAAATCCATTGACCAAATGATCTCCGCTGCTTCGGTGGTCCTTGGTGCCAAACGGGTTGACGCGACACTGCTTTCTCATGCGCTTGCCTAAAGTCTAGTTTTTTGTATTTGTAGCTCACGTAGACTCATCTGTATGGAAACCAGTGCTTGCTTCTATTGTTGCTCAAACTGCTGTAGTAGTTCTGTTTTTTTATCCCGCACCTTATCTTTGATATCATCCAAATCACCCTCTGTCAAGGTAATTGGATCTAGCGATGACTTAGAGGCCTTGGTCTTCTTGTACGGTCCTTCCTTTTCCTGCTCCCTATACTGCTTCAATTGGAAGGTAGTACTTTCCCACTCATCTCCGCCACCCTGATCTGACCACTCTTCTTCATATGTTTCGGGCGAAGGAGATTTATGACTTCTGTCAAAACCTCACTCTTCCTGCTTTGCCTATTCCTTCGTAGCGCATTTTGCTTCTGCTCGGGCCTTCTCCTCGGTCTCCTTCTTCCTGTTCTTAGCCAAATGTTCAACCTTTAGTCTAGTTGCTTCCCTTTTCTGCTTCTCCATAGACTTTCTAGTCTTGGCAGCCAAATCGGATGCTGAATTCTAGTTTGTTGGCCAACACTTGAGGACCTTGACAATATCATCATTCGTCGCTAAGTAGGGTAAGTTGAAGTACTTATGATCGAGGTCCTTGCTCGGCTGGATGTAAATATGATGGAAGTCCACTTTGAACTCCACGTACCTAGATAACTGCTTATACACAATTGGTGACAACCGCGGCTTTTGGTTGATGGCTGCACGGATGCTCGCCTCCATCAGGACCCAAAATACTTTTCTTTCTCTAACCCGCACAGTGTCCTTGGTGGCCCATAGAGATGCAAACTTAGCTACTACTGGTAAATCTATCTCGATCAAAGGGGACTGGTTGTCCTTCGGTAACTCCCACACGACCAACACAATCAAGAGTAATAGCCATGAATAATGAAACTCTTACTTTGGTCTTGTGCCTCTCTATAAGTTCGTGAGGAACTTCCTACACGGGTAGCAGTCCCAGTTGAACTATACGTCCTCCATGCACTGAGCTTCCAAAAAGATCACTGGTGTCGACATCTCGTCTACACGGCACTTTCTCATCAGTTTACTAGCCAAAATTTGAGTGGCAACATTCACTGTAGGGTCAGTAATGCTAGTAATGGAATTCCTACGTTGCATACTGACAAGTTTGAACTTTTCATTCATATTCTTAGTGAGGTCATGCTTTCTCATCTTTCAGCTAAATGCCTTGGCCAGATTCAGTCCTGAATCAGGTAGTAATGTGATCCGATGGATCAACATATCAGTTATGGGTATCTGCTCACTTAGCCACAGGAACCCGTCGTGCACCAGGAACAACAACTACTTGATGACAGTTAGGTTTATCGAAGCATGGTGCTTGTGAGGCACCCAAAGTAGGTTCAGTAACCCTGACTTGTTAAATCTACGAATATATTTCACTGGCTCTAGTGCAGTGACACTAGACTCCTTGTAGAAAACCCTCCTCGTGAAGGTGTTTGTAGCTAGGTGGGGGAACTGCTCGAGGTTCGCCAAATCCCAATCTTCAGGTTTCCGATGCGGGATCCACCCCAAGCACAACTCATCTGGGTCCTTCGATACTTTTGATTTTCCCTAGTGTGGAGGGATATACTATAGAAGCTTATAAATAGGGTCTACCCCCTAAATATCTATGTCTTCTGCGCCCTCTTCTGCTTCCAGATATACCACCTTCCCCTTCTCTTTTGCACTCAGCTTTTCTTTTCGCTACACCTGTGTAGCTGCATGTTTCCTCGGTGACTCACAAATTGGCATTGGCTTCTTCTGCTTATCCTTCTTTAGCTTGGGGACCTCTCTTATCGGTGTAGGCTTTGGTCTAGGCAACCTTAGCACCATAGGCACTATTTTAGAACCTCCATACTCACAACCTCAGGGGCAACTTCCTCAGAGGCAACAGTCTCTCCAGCGCTTACAATTTCTACAGGACCTAGTCCTAACATGATGTTGCAGATAATCTTTTTTTCTAACGCGGAATACTGAGCGAACACAGGACTTGTAAGAAAATCCTCAAAGAACTCATGGTTCATGCTCAATAGATAGAACAAATCATAAATTCTCTGAATGAAAAGTGTTTCTCGTTGGACGACCATCTGTAATTTATAGGAAAATTCAAATTCAAATTCGACCATTCTCCCCCAAAATATGTCCATAAATGCGATATTGGTGGTATATTTCTAAATATTTCGCACTTGATTTCAGCCTTAAATGCCTTAAATTATGACCGCCCACTCCTCTTAACCGTCTTCTAGCAGTTAAATCATGAACAGTGATGGTAATAGTCACTTTCTGGTTTCACTGTATGGTTTCCCCTCCTATAGCGCAACTCCCTTCGCGCTTCTTCTGGCACTGCGACACCCTCCTGTTTCACGCAGACCTCTCATCGTGAAGTGCGACAACTTGGGCAGTGTAGTTTAGAGTCCCGCATCTCCTTGCAGCTACCTGGAGTGGTAAGACTATGCTACCATCATGTAGTCATCGGGTCGTATCCCAAGTGTATGGCTTCAATCGGCTACCATTTACATTTCTTAGAAATGGATCTCTATTCAATTTCACAAGATAAACTGCTCCACCATCGGTAGTCTCTTTGATCACATACAGCCCCACCCAATGCATCTAAAATTTTCCTGGAAATTTATCAAAATTATTGTCATATAATAAAACTAAATCATTTAACCTGAAGGTGCGCAGTTCTATGTGCAGATCGTGCCATGTCTTTTCGTGTTCCTTCTAAACTTGTTGATGGAATCTAGCAAAGGATCTATCTTCCTCAAGCTCTGTCAGCTACATAAGCCGCTCTTCTAAGGCTCCATGGTCCACCATCCCTGTGAACATCACTATGCATAGAATAGGCACAGTATACTCCATAGCCATCATAGCCTCTATGCCATAGACCAACCTAAATGGTGTCTGACCAGTAAGCTTCTTACAAGTAGATCTATAGGCCCATAACACAACTGGTACGCGCACGTCCCAATCATTCCTCTCTGTGTTGCAAACCTTTGTCATTGTGTTCTCCAATATCTTAGTAAATGCTTCAACTATCCCATTGGCCTGTGGATGATATGGTGTACTCTTCTGATGATAAACTTGGAATTCTTCTGTCAGTGCACTGATTATTTCATTGAGGAAGTGTATCGCAATCACTCATTAAAATATTCAGGCAACCAAACCTGGTCAACACATACTCAAATAGAAAATTTTCTTTTGTCTCCCCTGTACAGGCCTTTACAGGCTCCGCCTCTGCCCATCTGGTCAAATACTCGGTCACGATGATGATATATCGTCTACCTGTCTTCTTTCCCAGAGGATAAATTGGTCCTACAAAATCAATTTCCCATTTCTCAAATGACTACACTGATACATGCAAATTCAAAGGAAGCTCATCCCTCCACGATGGCCTACCAGTTCTCTAACATGAATCGCACACACTACAATATGCTTTGGAATCCTTATGCAAGGTTGGCCACCACAACCCTATGAATAAATTCTTCTGTGTTTTTGCTTTTCCTCCATAATGGCCTCTCGCAGCTCCTTCATGAGCTTCAGATAGGATACTACTTCGTTCAAAATCATCCACATAGCATCGAAGTATCTCGTCTGATCCCATCTTATACAAGTGACCTGCAATAACAAAAAAAATGTTACACGAACCACCAATTCCTTCTTCTGTTGACTTGTGTATCCTTCTGGAGCCATTCCCATAGCAAGGAAGTGGATAATGTCTACAAAATGATTGTCTGTAATGCAAACTGCAAAGAGTCATGCATCAAGAAGCCCATCCTCTAAATTGGTAGGCTCCTCTCCTATTTCAATGTGCGTCAGATGATCTAGCCCTACGTTCAATTGCCCTGGTTTCACAATTACTTCAAAATCATACTCTTGAAACAACAACAACCATCTGCATATTACCCCCCCCAACACAGGGTTGTTGACTAGGTACTTTAATTCAGAATGGTATGTATACATCTTAAAGTGTTTGCCTAGCAGGTAATGTCTGAACTTCTCGAGTGCGTACACCATAGCCAACCCTTTGCACTTTGTTTTCAAATAATCCTTTTTAGCCTTAGACAACTTCCTACTTGCAAATGCGATAAGGTGATCCAATTCTCCTTCACCGGCCTGTGTCAGCATTTCTCCTAGCGCAATGCATGACGCATCCACATGCACATGAAACTCCTCCTTCCAATTTTGGAAGACTACGATCAGTGTGGTGACCATTTTATCCTTTAATACATCTAGACTCTGCTGACATTATTCATCCCAACAGAATGTAGCATATTTCTTTAGTATCCTTTCCATCGGTGCAGTAATCTGAGCACAAATCTTGATGAACTTTCGATAATATCCAGTATGACCCAGTGTTGTGCGCAACTGTTTAACACTCCTTGGCACCTCCAAATTAATTATGACCGTGATCTTAGCAGTGTCCACCATTAGTCCTTGTCTTCACACCACATGACCCATGAATATTCCGAAAGGGACACAAAATAAGCACTTCTTAAAGTTTACGCGATCTGATACCTCCATCACATATCTAGCATCAGGCAGAAACTAGCTACATGGCATTTTAATAGTCCAAACATTGTCCAATCATCAAAGTATATGTTATGAAACCAGCTCAAGAAAAGATAGAAAAGATAGATCAATGCCTTAGAATTCAGCCTCTTTGAGGGGGCATGTTACACTAAAATTTGTCACCATGACTATTTGCAGTCGGTATGGCTCCATCAACTATCATACATCCTCCTTGGCAAGTCTTATACCTCTGCTCCTCATGTCAAACTCCAAGAAAGAGAGAAAGTCCTTAAAAGTCTATATAACTCTGGGTATGCAGTTTCTCTTAGCCTTACCTGCGTGTATGCACCTCAAGTTCACATTCCATGCGTACTTGTACGCTTTGTCTGTAAAGGGGTGGGTGCGTACCCCTGTAAAGGTCAAAAGGCGCGAGTTTTACTTCAAAAATGTTACTTGTGGTTGATTCTAGAGCATTCTAGAAGTTTGTTTGACGTGTATTGAGCGCCTCCAGATGGTTCATGTATCCCTATGAAAGAGGAACTTATCCCATCAAGAGGGGAGCTATCCCATTCAAAGAGGGGCTTATCCCATTGATGGTGGACCTGATTAACTTCCTCCAAAGTACTATTAATACATGCATTGGGCCAAAGGGAGGGGAGGTTGAAAGCTGAACATTCCTAAGGGCATATGTTGCTGGAGTTAGGACTCCCTTATAGAGCTTGAAAGGAGAGATTCCCATCCTTTCCTAGCCTTATTTGGAAGTGGGTAAGTTGATCAAAGTAAAGGAAAACTTTTGCTGGACCCTGGGAGGGACCTGCACAACACCAAGGCTCAGGTTGTAATGGTTTCTTTTGTTTCCACTTAATACAATTAAGCTCACTTTTCTCAACAGATTGTTATACATGATTTGTTTCATATACTCCTTGGTCTGTATGATGAATATGTTTTATTTTATAAGTTATTCAGGTGCTATGTAATCTTTTGGCTTGTTAGTGAATGCAGGTTTCGAAGAGAAGGAGGAGCTCATCTGGATCGGCGAGGCTGAACTACTACAAAGCGTTGGACTAAAGGTATGTTATAAACACTTGATTACTTGTATTCTAAATGCATATTTAGAGAAAGGTAGTGTTTACTTGTCTTGTTTGTCACTAGAAAGCCTTAGCTTCTAGGGAGGTCGGTTTTGTCCACAAAATTGACTCTTTTCTGCATGACAAAATGGCGACCATACTGGGGAGCTCCATGATTTGAATGTTTTTTCCTTTGTGTGAAACTTTGATTTGAGAAAAGTCGTTTTCTTTATGGTTTTTGGCTATCTGACTGTGAATTTGGGTGGAATAGTTTAGGGTTAAGTTAGTTTTTATTTTTCTTGATTTTGAGAGCAGTACGCACCCTCTGCATTAAGCACAGTGCGTACCTGTACGCACTTTTGCTGTGTACACAGAGCGTGGCCGCACCTGTGCAAACAGGCTGCCTGCGTACCCCTGTCAAAAGCTTAGAAAATTTCCATTTTTTCCTTTTTCTCCTATTAGATTTTGTTTATAGCTTGTTTTTACTACCCAGATCCACTGTTCACCTGTCAGAAGCTTTCATCTTGGCTAATTTCATTGGCATTCCTACTTTAAGCTTTCATCAATTGGGTGTTTTGAGTCTCTTTTTTGAGAAATTCTTAATTTGATTTCCTTTGGTCATTACTTGGAGGTTTGTCTCAGTCTTTTCACAATTTTGCATCTTTTTGCTTTTGTTTTTGCAAAAAAATTCCCCCTCATTCGCCGGGGGGGCTAAATTGTGTATGAGTGTTAATCGCCTTTGAGTGTTTTTATTTTTTGATCTTTGGAACTCTCACCCAATTTTCTCGACTTGCACTTGATTGGTTCTTAGATCACATTAGAATCATCTTGTGTTTGAGAATTCTCTTGCATAGATCACATTTGCATAATTAGAATTCTCATTTTCAGAATATTAATGAAAAATGTGCATAGATTACATTTGCATACTTTTCAAATGAATTGTGCATAGTTTACATTCTGAAAAATCAATCGTAGATTTAGATCAGCTTTCTTTTATTTGAATTTACACAAAAAATAAGAATAAAAAATGGTTTGGAATTGATTTGCATTAGTTTTTCTTGATAAAATTAGTGCATTAGAGAATTTGTTATATTTTCTCTTAGTGATCAATTTTTTGCATTGTCGGAAGTGAATGGAAACTCTCTCCTTACTTTAATTAGGATTCATCGAATTGAAAGGATTGCATTACCATTGCATTCAGTTGAGTCGGGTCATAACACCATTGGTTTCATATCCATTTACCCATTTGAGTAAAAACAACCTTAATAACACAACGCTTAATTAAAATTCATCTAGTAATTTTTACATTTCTAGGGCTCTGATACACCAACATAGCTTAGGCTAGTGTCTTGGAGTAGGAGAGTAATTAACTCTCCAAGACAGCAAAACCAAACAAGTAGCTCATCTTGTGGTAGGATAAATCCAACTGTTACATTTATGCTCTGGGAAAGCTCCTCTTAAAGGAGAAGCACGAGACCGTGTCCGAACCAGTGAGGGGATCAATCCTCCTTCATTGGGAAAGACGCCAGATACGCACGTAATACAAACGGTAAACCTCGGATTATTTTCGAGGAGCCTGGGGTCACTTGTCGGTAAACCTTGGATTATTGTCAAGGAGCCGGCAAGGGGATTGAGCTTGTTACTCTGCCCTTGCGTGCTATCGGGTCGTAGACTGTTCCCCCAGGTGTATTTGTTGCTGTTGGTGACCTTAGTGACCATTATCTTTAGGGTTCTACCCAAGGTGACGGTGGAGGGAAGATCCCACTGTACCTGGAGCAGACGTCGGCTAGACTCACTTGGATTTTCTGGGGGGTTCACTTCACTCGAGACGGTTAAAGTGGAGGAACTTGGTCCAGTCTATTCATTAAGCAGGTTGCCGGGGTAACTGTTCCACCCACCACTTCTGTACTGAATTCTGCGATGTTGGATTTCATCACCAACTAGTGTTTTCGGTCCGGAAGGTTACTGTTTGTGTGTGGTTTGACTCCTAGATTTGATAGCGCGTGTTAATTTGTTTGTTTTTACTTTTAGAGACCATAGGTGTGAATTGTGAATTTTAAGTGTGAATTGTGAATTGTTAATTTTAGTTTTAAATTGTTAATAAAATTCACTGAAGTTGAATATAATGGCAAATGTTCCGGAATTTACCAACCTGGGAACCCCTCCTAACGAGAATCCTAGTACTTTTCCTTACATTGGAAATGTTGGTCCTCCTTATATGGCTACTTTGTCATTACCTAGATTTACAATAGGTTTACCGATATGGTTATTTTCAACTTCGTTGGCCCTGAATACTCCAATTGTTCCACCTCCACCGAATGCTTCACCTCAACAGAGTTCACCATCTCAACATCACCAACCTTCTGTTGACCCTTTACCTTCTTCGCCTAATTTTTCTTCCTCCATTTCTTCCTCTTCGCTTGGTAAAAGCCTTGATGCTAGTAACCAGGTGTCTAAGAAGAAGAAGAAAGGGAAGAAGAAGAAGAAGAAGAAGAAGCAAGATAAGAAAGAAGTCAACCAACCAACCACGACTGTAAGTGTTAGTTGTGTTGAGGAAAATTCCGACATGCATCGTAAACCCAAATACCCTTGCAAGCTTTGTAAGGGTGACCACTTCCTTGTCAATTGTCCTAGTATTCCAAAGGTCTTGGAAGTATGGTCAGAAAAATCTCATCAACTTTCCATTGATCCATCAACCAGTGATAGTCAGGTTCTTGGGAAAAAGGGTAAAGTTAGGTTTCCTTGTAAGTTATGCAAAGGGAGTCATCAAACTCACATTTGCCCTCACATGGATGAAGCCTCAACATTGTTGGAAACCTTACTGTTCCACAGCAAGAATTTCCACCTGGTTACCGTAAACTTCCTCCCAACCTACCGTCAACTGACGGAGTGATTGATCTAAATTCAAGTACAGTCGATCACACTCTTCCATTGAAGAGTGAAACTCATGTCACTCAGGTTGATGATCCATTAGTTGATCAAGTGGTCGATTCAATTTCACATTCAATCGATCCCACTTTCCCTTTAGAAAGTGAATCTCATACCACTCAGGTTCTTTTTGTTACATCAGATTCTTCTATGCCGGGGGGCATTTCACCTGTTTCTACAGAACCCCCTCCAAGTACTGAGGTCTTTTCCTTTGATTGGAATAGACTGACAGAACCTCGTCTTCCTTCCTCCATCCCTTTCCAAATCATTGTCAAGGCTAGTGGTAGGGACGTACATCATACTCAGGTAGATGAAGGTGCTTCTGTTAGTATTTTATCCTCAACTGTTTGGAAAGCTTTGAGTTCCCCTTAGCTTGCGCCTATTACGCAGAATCTGAAAGCTTTTAACAGAACCATTAGTGAACCTTTAGGGATCCTTCCTAAGTTTTCTATTACCTTGGAAGGTAAAACTGTCTGTATTGATCTTATGGTAGTTCGAGGTCCTTGGATTTCAATTTACTCCTTGGGCGAGACTATGTTTATGCAATGAAAGCTGTCGTATCGACACTCTTTCGCGTGATGTCTTTCCCTCACAATGGCAGTATTGTGACTGTAGACCAGCTTTCGTTCCCTAGTCTTGTTTCAACTACCAATAATATGACACCCCTAAATGTTCCTGATTCTAAAGAGGTATCTACCCTGCCACGGGTTAATTATGTGGCAACTGGTCCCATGTTTTCAGTTACCGATGTAAGTGAGCCTCTCACTGTTTTCTCATCTTCCTTTGATTTAGATCCGGTAATTGACATGGAAAACTCTATGGGATTACTTGAACACGATGTTCTTATCCCTTTTGAGTCGCTTGACATGTGTTCCTTCCAAAGAACTATTCTTCCTTCTGATGAAGACCTCTTGGAAGCCATGATCAAGGTGTGTCCATTGACATGTCTTTCTTCTAGTTGGAAGCCATGATCAGTGAGTGCGAGGATAGTTTTTTCCTGTATCAACCTCATTAAAAAATGAAACAGGCTATTACGAGGAAAGTTCCTTTTACTGTGTCGACCTCGTTAAAAAAATGAATCAGTGAGTATGAGGACAGTTCTTTTCCTATGTCAACCTCGTTAAAAAATGAATCAGTTGTGCGAGGAAAGTTCCTTTTCCTGTGCCAACCTCGTTAAAAAATGAAATAGGTGTCCACGAGGATAGTTTTTTCCAGTATCAACCTCGTTAAAAAATGAAACAGGCTAGCATGAGGATAGTTCTTTTACTGAGTCAACCTCATTAAAAAATGAATCAGGTAGATTTTAGGATATGTAGGTAGATTGTAGAAAGTAGGATTTTGAGGACAGTTCCTGTTACTGAGTCAACCTCGTTAAAAAATGAAGCAGGTATGAGGATAGTTCTTTTCTAGTGTCAACCTCCTTAAAAATGAAACAACTCCCTTTTCAAGTTAAATATTGAAAGTAAACCTTCATTCCATCCATCTGGTTGAATGCAATGAAGCCTGGGGGGCATGTACCTTGCTTTGCATCATTATACTAGGGGCATGCAAACTTTTTGAGCATAGTTCCTTGTCTTGTGTCAAGCTCGTTAAAAAATGAAACAAAGAGTCTTGAGCATAGTTCCTTGTCTTGTGTCAAGCTCGTTAAAAAATGAAACAAGGGTAGGTTAAGTAGGTAGATTGTAGAGAGTAGTCATGAGCATAGTTCCTTGTCTTGTGTCAAGCTCATTAAAAAATGAAACAAGGATTTTAGAGCATAGTTCCTTGTCTTGTGTCAAGCTCGTTAAAAAAAGAAACAAGGAGTCATGAGCATAGTTCCTTGTCTTGTGTCAAGCTCGTTAAAAAATGAATCAAGGTTTTTAGAGTAAAGTTTTTGCTAGGTAGATTGTAGAGAGTAGTTATGAGCATAGTTCCTTATCTTGTGTCAAGCTCGTTTGAAAAATGAAACAAGGGTTTTGAGGATAGTTCTTTTTCTGTGTCAACCTCACTAAAAAATGAAACAACCCCCACGATTCTTTCCAAGATTTCGAAAGTAAAACTTCATTTCATCCACCTCATTGAATGTAATGAAGCTTGGGGGCATGTACCTCGTTTTGCGTCATTATGCTGGGGGCATGTGAACTTATAACAAGCATAGTTTTTCGTTTCAAGCTTGCATAAACATGAAACCGAATCCGAGCATAGTTATTTTCCTGTGTCAAGCTCGTTAAAAAATGAAACAAATCCTCCTCTAATTGAGTCGAGAGTTTGACTAGATCTCATAAATGTTAAGTTGTATATTTAGCTTAGTTATTTCAGTTTTTGCATAAGTTTCTTACAGTTTTAGGTCAAGTCTTTCAAATGATCTTGTAACTCAACCTTTATTTCATCCAACTGGTTGAATGAAATGAAGGTGGGGGGGCATGCGCTCTAGCAGTTATGCTTAGGGGGCATCAAGCACAGTTTTCTCTTTGTTTCAAGCTTGTGAAAAAATGAAACTACTTTGAAGCATAGTTTTTCTCTGTTTCAAGCTTTTGTAAAAATGAAACCTATCTCGAGTCAATTTCAGTTATTTTCAAGACTCGTTAAACTCATGAAAATCCCGAGATTATTTTGCTATTTTTCATTCTCATAAAACAAATGAAAATGCCGAGTTCTTTCCGTCTTTTCCTGCTCGTAAATTAAATTGAAAGTTGGCCATATGAGTACATTTTTATCATTTTTTCAAACTCATTAAAACTTACAAAAAAGTGAAAAACATGAGTACATTTTTATCATTTTTTCGAACTCGTTAAAACTTACGAAAAAGTGACACCTTGGAGTTCTCTTTTAAGCCCTTTTCAGACTCCTAAAATATGAAAAGATTGCTGAGCGTTTCTTTTACACTCGTTAAAACATAATTAAAAGACGGTCCTCTTATAGCACTTTTCTGACCGTAAAAACACGAAAAGATTGCCGGATTTTTGTCGTTTCAAATTCGATATTGGAAATAAAACGACGTGTCCTTGATCGCTTTTTACTTTTCAGATCAGAGACACTAGTCATGAAAGTACTCCTTTGTCGTAAAGATCAAGCGGTTTTCTCAACCCTGGAGTCTTCTTAAGTTTTTCAGACTCTCTAAAATTGAAAAACGCCGAGTTTCTCCTATACTGGACTCGTTAAAATTTCACAGTAAAGGACCTGTTCGATTACAAACAGGAACAGACCACTCCTTCTTAGGGTTTGAATCTAAAACTAAGTTGGACTCATCCCAAGGATGAGCTTATAATCAAGCATATGTTATCCTCCTCAAGCTTGTAAAAAATAAAGAGGTACTTGCCAGAAATGGTGGGGGAAAAGAGAGAAAAATGAGCCTATTTGTTATCCTTTGTCTCAGAAGAAGCCTTATCACCACTCTTGAACACGACACTTTTCATTCACCTGGGTTGGGAGATCTTTTGCCTAACAGTTGATCAAACCACATTGAAAATCTTCAAACCGGTTCCGGGTATTAACTATTGGGTCAATTGTCACCAAGCCATCTATCGTGTCGTTATGTGTTCAAGAGGTCACTGCAAATAAACCATTCATCTGCAAAATACCTGTCATCCATCTCGACCATCTCTGAGTCAGTCCTTACAGCTACATTTCTTCAACTTGATTTATGATTTCGTGTTGTGGGCTTGCCTGCAATGGATCACTTTCTATCGACATCAGCACATTATCTAGAAATATGATCTAGAAATCGTCAGTACCTTGAGATCTGCATGCATCAATGGCATGTTTCTCACCTTTGACGACAGTTTACATCATTGACTTTCGATCGAAGGATTCCGTGACATGTTCGACATCAACACATTCATTCACATCTCATGGATTGTACTGGGTACTTTGAGAACCATTGACATCACTGGTGGTTTCTCTCACACTTGTTAACAGTTTACATCATCGACTGGTAATCAAGTGGTTTCTACCATGTTCGACATCAACTCATTTATTCACATGGATAGAATCGTACTATTTCGGGAAGTAGAAATGAAGACCCTAGATCTAGTTTCCACCATCCAGGCTGCGAGGAGTTTTGTATTCATTATACAGTAGACTAATCATAAATAGATGGCTGCGTCCATACTGTGTCTACAAGAGTCTATGATTATGATGTATTGCGAAATCATTCCTATATCAGAGCAGTAGTTAGTTTGTTAGTTAAAGTTTTCAATCTGAGTATGGGAATGCCTACCTCAGCGATGATATGATCTTATATATGTATTTTGTGTTGAATATTTGCAGGTTCCGACTGGGCTCTCCACAAGATAATCCTTGAAATGATAAAGTACTTCACCCTTCCTAGATGATATGAAACCCTAATCTACTACAGGCTTCGCACTTTAGGGGGCAATCTGTTACACTAAAATTTTTCACCATGACTATTTGCAGTCGGTATGGCTCCATCAACTGTCATACTGTCCTCCTTGGCAAGTCTTATACCTCTGCTCCTCATGTCAAACTCCAAGAAAGAGAGAAAGTCCTTGAAAGTCTATAACTCTAGGTACGCAGTTTCTCTTAGCCTTACCTGCGTGTACGCACCTCAAGTTCACATTCCATGCGTACTTGTACGCTCTGTCTGTAAAGGGGTGGGTGCGTACCCCTGTAAAGGTCAAAAGGTGTGAGTTTTACTTCAAAAAAATTACTTGTGGTCGATTCTAGAGCATTCTAGAGGTTTGTTTGACGTGTATTGAGCGCCTCCAGATGGTTCATGTATCCCTATGAAAGAGGAACTTATCCCATCAAGAGGGGAGCTATCCCATTCAAAGAGGGGCTTATCCCATTGATGGTGGACCTGATTAACTTCCTCCAAAGTACTATAAATACAGGCATTGGGCCAAAGGGAGGGGAGGTTGAAAGCTGAACATTCCTAAGGGTAGATGCTGTTGGAATTAGGACTCCCTTATAGAGCTTGAGAGGAGAGATTCCCATCCTTTCCTAGCCTTATTTGGAAGTGGGTGAGTTGATCAAAGTAAAGGAAAACTCTTGCTGGACCCTGGGAGGGACCTGCACAACACCAAGGCTCAGGTTGTAATGGTTTCTTTTGTTTCCACTTAATACAATTAATCTCACTTTTCTCAACAGATTGTTATACATGATTTGTTTCATATACTCCTTGGTCTGTATGATGAATATGTTTTATTTTATAAGTTATTCAGGTGCTATGTAATCTTTTGGCTTGTTAGTGAATGCAGGTTTTGAAGAGAAGGAGGAGCTCATCCGGATCGGCGAGGCTGAACTACTACAAAGCGTTGGACTAAAGGTATGTTATAAACACCTGATTACTTGTATTCTAAATGCATATTTAGAGAAAAGTAGTGTTTACTTGTCTTGTTTGTCACTAGAAAGCCTTAGCTTCTAGGGAGGTCGGTTTTGTCCGCAAAATTGACTCTTTCCGCATGACAGGGAAACCTCCTTTACATTACATAAATGAACAATTATTGGATGATTCAAATGACAAAACCTCCTTTCTATATATAGGAGTCTAAGGAGTCACAATATAATCTAGCCGACTTAACAATAATAATATAAAGCCACAAAAATAACAATAGATGGATTCTATGGGGCACAGAAATAACAATATGGGGGTAATAGGGGCACAACAATATAAATAAGGGGTATAACTACAATAGTAATGGGGTAATCACTAGTATTATAGGGACCCAACATGCCCCTCTCCTTCAAAAAGTGTTGTCCTCAACGCTTGAGTAGTTCTGGATACTTCTGCATAAAATTCTCATCCTCCCATGTGGAATCTTCAACAGATAAGTTCTTCCACTTGATAAGATACTTTGAAATTGATCGATTTCGTAGCTGTCGAGTTCTTGTTTCTGTGACTGCTTCCGGTTCCAATATAATTTTTCCTTCCTCGTCAAGTTCTGGCAATATTGTTTGAATTGGGAGCTTGTCGCCTATAACCTTCTTTAAACATGAAACATGGAAAACTGGGTGTAATCGAGAAGCTGCAGGAAGCTCCAATTTGTATGCCATAGTACCAATCTTTTGCAACACCTTGTACGGACCATAATACTTTGGTGATAATTTATTATCCTTCTTAGCTTGCTTTAGGGACATTTTCTTATATGGTTGTAGCCGTAGGAATACCCAATCACCCACATCAAAACTTATTTCACTGCGATGTTGATCTGCCTGTTGTTTCATTCTATTTTGTGCCAACACGAGGTTATCCTTTAAGAGTTGGAGGACTTGTTGTTGATATTCGATGTGATGTTCCACTGCCTGAAACTTAGAATTTTCTCTTAAACATGATGTGATGGATGGTGGTTGTTACCCATAAAGTGCCATAAATGGGGTCATTTTTGTTGCTGTATGGAAGGAAGTGTTATACCACCATTCAGCCAGAGGCAACCATTTGACCCATTGTGTCTGTTTATCAGATACAAAGCAACGAATATATCCTTCCAAAAATTTGTTTACTATCTCAGTTTTCCCATCAGATTGAGGATGATAAGATGAGCTATGAGCTAACTGAGTACCAAGACAAGAAAATAATTCTGTCCAAAAATTTCCAGTGAAAATGGGATCTCTGTCAATTACAATTATCTTTGGGTTTCCATGTAGCTTTTGAATTGTTTCCATAAATGCAGTAGAAATTGTACTGGCTTTAAATGGATGTGATAATGCACAAAAGTGTGCATACTTGGTAAGTCTGTCAACTACCACCATGATGACACTCTTTCCCTCAGACTTGGGTAAACCTGTGATAAAATCCATTGAAACCTCCTCCCAACGTTGGCTTGGAATGGATAAAGGTTGTAATAGACCCGGTGTCTTAATTGTTTCAACTTTATTTTGTTGGCAAACCAAACATTCCGCCACAAACTTTTGAATATCTGATTTAAGGCCATCCCAAAAAAATTCCTTCTTAACCCTGTGGTAAGTTTTTAAAAATCTTGAGTGCCCTCCTAAGGGAGAAGTGTGCAATTCCATAAGAATCTTTTGTTTTAGTTGGGAATTCTTATAGAGGTATAAGCGATCTTTGTACCATAACGAATCATTTTTCCAGCTAAATGTATCAGAAGTACTAGAATCTTGTTGTAGCTTTCGAATAAGTGCCCACATTTCTTCGTCATTCTACCATTCCTCCCTTGCTTCGTGTTGAAGCCCCGAAAATCGAGTTGACAACAAGGGGGATACCCACCCGGTCTGGACCTTGGTTGGCAGCTCCTTATCCGTTTGGTATATCGGGTCCGACTGGGGATAATGGGACCAGTTTCCCAATCTAAGGGGGGTGTGTGTGTGTAGAGTAGGATGATGCTGATCTAGGAGTATTTTAAGCTAATTTAATTCAAACTTCTAAACTAAATCTATGCTACTGTAATCTAATAAGAAAAAACACATCTGCTCTACACTAACCCGGGGTGTATTTCTTCTATTATGCGATCTAAAGAAATTTCGAACAATAACTGGTAATAAAGATCATTCAGCTATCATAAGAATAGAAATCAATTAAGATAAACCACTATGCATAAAAAGTTAAGAAAAACAATTGTGAACAACATATCGCATAATAAGTTATTCATATATCAAGCACAAATAAATGACTCCACCGTACAGAAGTGCCAAATGGTAACCCACACATTCATGCATTAACATATAAAAAACTGAAAACTGCATATCACTTTAAGAATATAAGCAGAAATTGGTGAAGAGATAAAAGTACCAATTGTTGGCATTATGGCTAAAGTGTTGTCCTTGATGGCAACCCATTTAGGTGATAGATCACAGTACTTCAAGTCAGCAGCAGAGATTGATGATCAGCTATCAAATATTGAAGAAAATAAGGGGTACGCAGGTACACCTTACATAAGGTGCGTACATGCAGGTCAGTGTTACATAAAGTGCGTACATACCTGCAGTTATCCCATTCAGGAGGTGCGTACCACCAGTGCACACATTTCAAGGCAAAGAAATTCACATGTGGGGTTTTCTTATGTTTTACTCTTGGTATTTAGCCGACGATATTGGGTTATTATGGTGTCGGCTCGTGGTATTGATCCATGTTTTAAGGAAGAGCTTTCCTATATAAAGCAAAGGAGATCATTTGGCTTGAGTATGTTTTGGGTTGAATATCTTACGAGGGCTAGATCTGGTCTAGATCTAAACAAGGCGAATCTATTGATGGACTGAGATCTCTTCGGTGCATGTTCAGATCTATAGATCTGACTGTCTAGGTTATTTCTGAACTCTTGAAATCATCTATGCCCGAAGGTACGTAGGTACAGTGAAAGAAAAGTGCGTACGTACGCAGGAACGAAGCGTTTCAGGTGCGCCGGTACGCAGGCACAGAAGGGTTGCAGGTGTGCCGGTACGCAGGCACAGAAGGGTTGCAGGTGCGGAGGTACGTAGGCACAGAAGGGTTGAAGGTGCGGAGGTACGCAGGCACAGAAGGGCTGCAGGTGCGTACATACGCAGGCACAGAAGGGTTGCAGGTGCGTACATACGCAGGCACAGAAGGGTTGCAGGTGCGGAGGTCTGCAGGCAGTTCAATGGACCCAGAGCGAGGTACGCAGGCTAGCATTTGAGTACGGTGCGTACATAAGCAGGCTAGCAGTTGAGCAGGGTGCGTACTGTAAGCAGGAAAGCAGTTGAGCAAGGTGAGTACAGTAAGCAGGCCAGCAGTTGAGCAGGGTGCTTACGTAAGCAGGCGAGCAGTTGAGCAGGGTGCTTACGTAAGCAGGCGAGCAGTTGAGCAGGGTGCTTACTTCTCTTAAGATCTTTGTTTATCATTGTTGTGTTCTGGGTTTGGTCCTATTATTGTTGATCTGGTTACTACAGTTGATTGGGTGATTCTCTTATACTTGATGATCATTTGATGCTTATGGATCCAGTTTGAAAATTTATGAAAAGTGGTCCTTGTAAGAAAAGAAGTAGGGGGTTGTAGCTCCCTTCCAGGAGAGACTGGAAAAGAGAGAGAGAGTTGTAGCTCTCTGCAGGTTGCAGCCTGCGTACTGGTAAAGGACTGCACCAGTACAAAACCATTGTAAAAGGAGTTTCTAATTTGAAAGAAGATAGAGACATATTGCAGCAGGTGGTTTTCACCCACATTGGGTTTCACCTCACATCTTGTGTTCTTTGGTGTGACTATTTGTTTTCTTTTGTTCATGCTCATTATTTTATGGTACTGACATGCAAAAATAATTCAAAGAACAAATAAAGAAGATTTATTAAAAGAATTAGATAATACTGATTCACCCCCCCTCTCAGTATTATTTCCAACACCATTTATGACTGGTTCCACTCATAAGCTTCAAGCAATAACGATTTATCTCTTCTTGTTCTAACATCTACTAAGAGTACAAAAGTGCAACATCAGTAGCAGACATTAAATGCAAACATTGATAAATCTCGATCCATCCATTCATCAAAAACCCCCTCCGAGGGTGCAAAAGTGCATGTTCTGAGGACAAGTGTTTTGACAAATTTCCGGACCCTTCTCCAAATGCCTGAGAAGGGTTTAAATAATACTAACTAATTAATCTTAATTACATAAATTTAGGACACGGTTTCAAATGACCGCCCTTCTACTAAAGCAAATTTATTTCTAAAAATTAAATCTAATTTCTAACAGTTTATGTATTTGCTCCTTAGTGCTATAAGCAATGCAACATTCGCCTGGGAAGAGTCGGCTAGTTGTCTTCTCCTTTCGTTTGAGCTATGAAAATAGAAATAACAAGAGCTGGCACCGTTTTCTGACAAACTAGAAGATATTTTCGAAAAATTCCTCTGGCTTGGTGTATTCACTGTGTGTATACTTGGTATAACCCAAATTTCTTTCAAACTGATTGTGTTGTTACTATTTCGGTTTCCGGCCGTGCGAATGACTGAATAAGTTAGGGACTTTGCTCTCTAAACAATTTTTTGTATTGAAAACTGCTTCCGTTCTTTGTTCCAGGCTTTTCTGGAGCGTCTTCCCTCTTTAGCGTTTCTCTTTTTGCTTTACCCAGTCTGAGCTTCGGGATCTTTTGTAAACATGCTGCTTTTGTGCGCCTTTGACTCTGAGTCTTGGATAGTCTATTTCCATCAGTGTCTGTTGAGTGATACTCTGGAATCCACGGTCCTGCTGCATGCGGCATCTGTTTGCGAAGGCATCTCTTCTCTGTTCTCCGAGTATTGACGTTTTCCCCTTTTCCTTAGATGTTTCCTGCATATTGATTTATATTAGTTGTTGTCTTATAGTTTACGCAAGGGAAAAGAGTAATGACGAAAAGATTGACATGAAAGCTTTAAGCTCTAATGAATGCATAATCATGACACTCATAATGAACTGACTCTTCAAAAAACACAACACAATCCTTCTTGGATACTTTGGCGTACAATCATTAATTTCTCTTAAGGCGCGCGCCCAATTTTGGTATACAAACAGCTTTCCTTGAACACTAAGTCGAGGAAATTTTGCGATGAGTGATTTTTGTGACTCGCATCACAGTATTGAGGATTGCGATGTCAAGATGTGTCATCGCAGGAATTGATGGTCACATTCATCACAGATCGCAACATTGCAAATCGCAACATCGCAGATCGCAAATCGCGCTTAGTCATCCAATCATTGTGTGCTGCTTATGCGATGTTGCGATATGCGATGTCGCATATCGGCCGTCGGTGATTCTTTAATTTTTCATTTAAGAGCGCTTCACAATATATGCTATGCGAGAAATTTCACGTCGCTTCTTCGCAACTTATTATGCGCATAGGAAAACGTCTCACTCTCTTCTTGCGATGCGATACAGCTTTAGGGAGTTAAAATACAAAAATTTTGATAAAATGTTTTTTGGATTTTTTGTTAAGGGTCCCCATTTGCTTGGTGTTATTGCTAATACCAAACAAAGAGGGGGGTTGTTGGTGACCACAACAATGGCGATTCGCTGTGAAGAACCAGTTATCTCTGCTTTTCTATTGAATTTCAACTTTCGAAGCAGAAAAATTTTCATATGTCTAAATTTTGTTATGGACAGATAGAGTACATTACGCCTTATCCTATCAATGATACCTTGTCTCAACCTTTTCATATTCCAATTGTTTGTTTCCTCAGGCTTAGTTCTTGTATTCACACCAGACATTACTTGGTCTTTTTTAAAGATAAAATAAGGTCTTCTCTGCGTGCTGGCTTTTAAAATATGCTCATTTGTCGTAGGTAGAGCCTCTGCTGCCTGCAAGCGTCCATATCCTCGACAAGGTTACCTGTTATCCAACAATGATCCTTTATCTTGCTTGAGGTTATTTACAACATTTCAGAGAAAAACCCTTTTTGACACTTTTTCCTTTTTTATTCTCTAAAGAACAATGTCTTGGTTTGGTGGCCAAATTATGACACAATCATTCACTTGATTTACACTTTTGCTGAACAAGCTGTCTCGTGATGAGACCCCTTGTCTTTTGATTGCAACAATCTTGAGTCGTTGCCCTGTTTTGGTAGACAGTATTGGCAAAGTCAGCAAGTTATAATATCTGTGATCATGATAAGCCGGCTCATGATGAGACCTCTTATTCTTTGAGATATAGTGTTTTCTCGGATTGTTCCTCTGAATGCTGCGATTTCCTTTAGCAAGGAGGAAGTCATTGTTTTTCCTTAAGAAATCTCTGGACGACAATAATAGAGTTTGAAAACAACAGCTTTACAGAGAATATTTATTTTATTATTGATACCTTTCATTGTGCTAATATAAAACAATTTCTTACCAAAGGTTGCTTTCATCAAATTTTTTGAAGTTGAAACTAGCATCATGTCTAGGCTAAAGTTAACTCTACCTGTCAATAATAAAAATCATATTTTTCGAAAAATTTTGCTACTTGTACAAGAAAAAAGCTCAAAATCTGATAGAGAATTGGTGTCTTTTTCATGAACCCTTTTAGTGGCCATCTACAACTGGTTTTATTATAAGAAAGAGAAAAACAAATAAAAACTGAAACTAAGCTACAAAAATAGAAGAGTGATCTTCTATGGAAAATAAATTTTAAGAATCTATCCATTAACAGACAAAGAATCTCTTCTACCTGCCAAATCCTGCAACAAAAACGTTGATGGGCCTATGACTTCTACAATCTGAAAAGGACCAAGCCACAGTTTCTGAAATTTTGTATGTTTTCCCTTTTCTTCATGAGCCTTATCCCATTTCAAAACTAAATCTCCCATCTGAAAGTTTTTTCTGGTCATTATGCTTGAGTCAAAAGAGGATTTTATCAGCACTTGGTGATGGGCATGGGTTTTCTTAGCTTGTTCTCGTTGTTCTTCTAATTTTATTATTTCCATTTGTCTTAGTTGTATGGAGGAGGTAGATACCTCATCGATGTGTTGTACTAAAGACAAAGAGGGAATGACTAAGTGAGTTGGAAGAACCACTTCTTTCCCATAAACTAAATTAAAGGGAGAAGTGCCGATTGAAGCTTTCTTCATTATTCTATCTGCCCATAAAGCATTTACCAACGCTTTGTGCCAATTCTTTTGGTTTTGGTCGACTGTTCTTTTAATAATCCTGATCGGGTTTTTGTTTCTTGATTCAGCCAATCCATTACCTTGTGGATAGTAGTTGGCCGAATATTTCAGTTTGAACCCTCTTTTAAGTGCAAACTCAGTCATTGTATTTCCAGAAAAGGATGAAGCATTATCGTACATTAAGGCCGTTGGCAATCCAAACCTAGTGATTATAAATTGATCTATGAATTCAATAATATTTTCAGAATTAGCTGTCTTGAGAGGAACTGCTTCTACCCATTTAGTAAAATAATCTGTTGCCGTGAGGATGTACCTATGTTGCTTAGAAGAGTGAGGAACGATATCACCTATTATGTCCAAGCCCCACTGACTGAATGGTTGCTCGATGCTAACCGGCTATAGTGGCATGGATGGTTTCTTTTGTTTCCCTACAGCAGTCTGGCAGACTTGGCATTTCCTCACGTAACTGTGTGAGTCTTTGAACAGCGTGGGCCAATAATATCCTGCACGCAAGATTTTATGTGCAGTAGCGTCTCCAACATAGTGTCCGCCTGCTGGTCCATCGTGGAGTTCCTGCAAAACCTTTTCAGCTTCAGTTTTCTCAAGACACCTAAGAAGCACAGAATCATAATTCCTTTTAAACAGAACATCATTTATGAGCTGGTATTGTTTAGCTTTCAATCTCAGAGCTCTTTTCTTGGTATGGTCCAGGTGTGATGGAGCATACCCATTCTTAAGATAGTAAATGGTGTCAACATATAATGATTTTGCATCGTTTAGGCTTACCTCATATGTGTGTACCTCTTCAGATGAGTTCTCAGGAATTTGCGATGCTCCAGCCAACGTTTTACAGAAGCCTTGACCTCTTACAATGTTTTCTGGTTTGATCTCAAGATCGTATTCTTGTAAATCAGTGATCCAATTTGCTCTTTTTTCGTCCACATCCTTCTGTATCAGAAGGTTTCTTACTGCTGGAAACGGTACTATGACCTTAGTATGGGCTTTAAGTAAGAAAGGTCTGAAATACTTGATCGCTTTGAAAACAACATATGCCTGTTTCTCCACGTCTAAATAGTTGAGTTCAGCACCTTGTAAATTCGAGCTAAAAAATGCGATTGGAGCTTCCACTTTCTCTTGATTTGCTTGAGTTAGAATCGCGGCATAAGATTTCTCTGAGGCAAATGTGTATAAGATAAAGGATTTTGAAAAATTTGGGGTCGCTAAAGATGGAGCGTTAATGATAGCTTGTTTAATCAAGTCGAATGCTTCATGCTCATCTTGACCCCATTTAGAATTTGAATTCTTTTTAATCATATTTTGCAAAGGAGAAACAATACGTGAGAAGTCTGGGACAAATCTCTTCACAAAATTGATTTGACCAAGGAAATATTGCATGGCTTTTTTGTTATGAGGCATGGACATTTCAGAAATTTCTTTGATTCTGTCAGGTTCAATGTGAATACCATTTTTTGACACTATGAATCCTAGAAGTTTTCCTTCACTTAATGCGAAAAAAGATTTCTTTGGGTTAAGTGAAATCCCATACCTTAAATATCGTTGAAAGATTTGTTTCAAGTCTTTGAGATGGTCGCTTCGCTTCTTGGAGTACACTGTTATATCATCCAGGTAAATCACTACAGATTTATTGACTAAACCTTTAAATGCGATGTCCATGGCTCTCTGAAATGTAGCGCCGACATTGATCAAACCAAATGGCATCTTCTGATATGCGTATGTGCCCCATTTAGTTCGGAATGTGGTTTTTAACTGATCATCGAGATGTACCAGCACTTGATTGTATCCTGAAAATCCATCCAAAAAAGACATCAATTCTGAGCCTGCTACTGCCTGTAATATCTGCTCCATAGGTGGGAGGGGAAAATTGTCTTTTTGACAGGCTTTGTTGAGATTTCAGAAATCGATACAGATTCTAATATCTCCGTTTTTCTTTCTAACGGGTACCATATTGGAAACCCATTTGGAATGTCTGACGGGGAAAATTATTCTGGCTCTCAACAACTTATTTAGCTCAGTTTTTATCTGATTTTCTAAATTGGGGTGGACTTTTCTGAGTTTCTTTTGGACAGGTTTCTCATTGTCAATCATAGGGATAGTGTTTTGAATGATAGAAGTGTCGTATGTCTTCAGCTCATCGTAATTCTAGGCAAAAACATTTTTGTATTGTCTCAAAAGACGGATATATGCTAATTTTTTTTCAAAGGCTAGGCCTTGGCCTAGATTAACATTTTGTGGTTTCTCATCGGTTCCTAGGTTTACTAATTCGTAGTTCAGAGTCGAACTGTAGAGTTTAGAATGGGTAGACCTTTTAAACCGACTTTTCAAATCATATAAGTCTTCTAACTTAACCACCGATTTAGGTATAGCATTATCAGTGCTATTTTGTTGTATTTGGTGATCATGATGGTCTTCGTCAATTATTTGATTTGAGTAGGATCCTTCAGAAGTGAGGAAATTTATAATGTTAGGATCGTCATTGAATACTCTCCAGTTTGTAATGTTGTCAGGGATGGACGGTCTAAAGATTAATTCTATTGAGAATCTATCTGGACTAAAATCTTCGGAAGGAATAAGTCTAGAGGCTACGTTAGCTAACAGGTCTGCGCTCGCATTTTGGAGTCTTGGGATTGATGAAATATTGAATGCTATGAAATGTTCAGTCAGATCTTGTACTAAAGATTGATAGTGTTTCAAATGACCTGATAGGCAATGTATGGTGTTACGTACCTATTTGACAACAATCTCAGAGTCTCCAAAGACTTGAAGGTACTTAACGTTCAACCCGATTGCTTTGTATAGGCCTTGCACCAAGGCCTCGTATTCCGCTGTATTGTTTGTGCAATCGAATTCAAGTCTGCACGTAAGCATGGTCTTATTTCCGTCTGGGCTAATCAAAACGCATCCTGCTCCTGCTCCCTCGTTAGATTTAGAGCCATCAAAATATAATTTCCAAAACAAAGATGTATTTACAGGGTTATCTAAAAAATTAACACACTTCCAATTATCAGTTTGGGAAAAATTTTCGACTTGGCACAAAACTGAATTTTCTAAGTAAGGTGAGATATGAGCATTGAAATTGCCAAGGAAAGAATCTACCGAGTAATTGCCTATGATACTGTTGTTGTATGCTATTGCTTCATTTTCTCCCTCCAATTTCGTCACTATGTATTTCTGGTGTAACTCTCGTTCAACCATTATTTGATTCGGTTTACCATTGTAGGGTAACCACATGTGCGAACAGTCGGTTGAGAAGTATCCATGGAGTTTTTTGGACCAATCCTTGCTAAGAATTAAACCATAGAATTCAGGGATATCAGCTACTAGAATGTCAATAACCTGACATACCTTCGGGTTAGACGACAATCTTATGGTCACTTGATTAAGTTCACCAATCACTTCGACTTGATATCGATCAAGCTGAACTATGCGCACTGCGGATTTTTGTGGTTGAACATTCAACTTGGCACATATTGATCTGGGTAAAATATTCGATGAAGCACCAGAATCTACCAAACAATTTTGCACGTTCTTATTGAAGATTTCATAAGTGAGGAGAAAAGGGGGAGTGTGAGACCTTGACCTTCCTCCAATCAAGGTGATGTCATTTGGGTCAACCTTATTGATCGTGTTGGTTGGAGGTCTTCCCATGTTGTGAGAAGCTACAGCTGTAGGCAAAGATTTAGTAGGCACGGCATGTAATTCTTTCATCATTATCTTCTGTTGATGTTTCAATTTGCTCAACTCATAAAGGGTGATATTAGCCCTAGTTTTTTTTATGTCATCGATAATGTTCTACTCCATTTCATCCGACACAATGAGTGTTCTTGATGGAGGTGTTTGATCTGATTGGACTGGGCTATATTGAGTCACTTTAGCGGTTGTTTTCTTTGTTGCGACTTTATCTTTTGCTACAGGGCTTGCGCCCTTCTGTTTAGGGGTAGTTTGGGGAGGATCAAGTTGATTTTCGCTTCGTGTGCTAACCGGAAATGCTTCTTGATATTCTTCTTGTGGGAGGATGAAATCCCACATTCCTTGTAGTTCCACGACTTCTTCGTCATCGGTCTTCCCTTCAATGGTATTCTCTTCTTCCTTCTCTTCTTCGGATTCGACGTTTGAGATAGTGTTGGGTGGTTTCACATCCATTGGAGGATTTCTTTTAAAAGCTCTGTAGGGCTTTTTTGAAGAAGTTTTTGCTACTTGTTTTTTTTTTATGTCAATCATCTCATTGGACATGGTTTTTAACACTTTTTTTAATCCTTCCAAATCGAAAGGATCTTTTGTTTGTTTCTTCTTGGGGTCTTCTTTGTAGGATACTTTCTTAGATTTGCGTTCCTCTATCACAGATCTTTTTTCCAGGGCTACTACGCGTTTCTCTACTGCTATCGCCTATGTCAAGTTTTCAACTAAGGTTGTCTTATTTGCCCTATCCACGAAGATTGCCAAGTTCGATGGTAAGGCCGTAATGTACCATTCACATATTACTTCTTCGCTGGGCTGGGAAGTAGCGGGAATTTTGTTGAGGATTTTATTGAACCGTAGATTGAAATCTTTGATGGGTTCTCTAGCCTCGGCTTTAAGATTGGATAGGTCATTGATCAATGTCGTTGTTGATCTGTCATCACCAAACTTGGTAAG
Organism: Pinus tabuliformis; assembly: GCA_031772625.1. Taxonomy (NCBI): domain Eukaryota; kingdom Viridiplantae; phylum Streptophyta; class Pinopsida; order Pinales; family Pinaceae; genus Pinus; species Pinus tabuliformis. The sequence continues at coordinate 1,003,048,693 of CM062813.1, read as the reverse complement.
GAATTGACTTTGAAAAATGTCCCAACTTGTGATAGACCCAGAAGGTAATGAAAAGTACCATGACCCGGCTGTCCCTTGCATTGTGTAGTGGAAAAGCCGGATGACAGCATCCTCGTTGGTAACTCCGTTGAGATTTACAGAAAGCATGAAATTAGTAATATGCTCTTCAGCTAGCATGCCTGCTTCTAGATTGAATTTGGGTAGCCATTTCTCAGGATGGGCCGGTATTGGGCTCAGGGGTGGAGGCATTAAAACCGCCCCAGGATTGTTCCATGGAGACTGGGCCATCGTTGAGCTGCTAGTGAATGAAAGTGCAGAGGATGATCCCTGATGCTGGGAAGATGAAGATATTCTGATCTTTGATGATTAAAGAGGAGGGATTGTGGAATATGGATGAGTGATTTGGAATGAAGATGTGGGTGGTTGACTTTGCAATGAGGGAGTTGAAATGGACGACGTAGATGAAAGAGTCTCACTGTCAGACTCTGGTGGTGTTTTCCTTGCTCTTTTCCTGGTGGGAAGAGGGAATTCAGTTGGCTGGATGCCAAATTTTTCACTCTTTAATCTGGTCAGGGGATGAGCAGGATTGTACTGCGAAGTCACGCTGCTTTGAAATTTATCAGACCTCTGAGTAAAAATAGAGAATCCCTAGAGTTTACGAATCCGAGTTTGAATTTCAGGGGGTTCAATGATAAATTGGTCTGAAATATTAGGGTATGTAGCAGCGGTTGATACTTGACCGACTTCTGACTCTGGATTTAAATGTACTGGGAAGTCGGGGGAGTTGATGAGGGCGATTTACTCTCAGAATGGTATTTAGATTTTGATTTAGGTGCCATTCATAGTTCGGCCCCTCCTTCTAGCGGAAAATATGTTGAAGCCCCGAAAATCGGGTTGACAACAAGGGGGATACCCACCCAGTCTAGACCTTGGTTGGCAGCTCCTTATCCGTTTGGTATAGCGGGTCCGACTGGGGATAATGGGACCATTTTCCCAATCTAAGGGGGGTGTGTGTGTGTGTAAAGTAGGATGATGCTGATCTAGGAGTATTTTAAGCTATTTTAATTCAAACTTCTAAACTAACTCTATGCTACTGATATCTAATAAGAAACAAAACATCTAATCTACGCTAACTTGGGGTGTATTTCTTCTATTATGCGATCTAAAGATATTTCGAAAAATAACTGGTAATAAATATCATTCAGCTATCATAAGAATAGAAATCAATTAAGGTAAACCACTATGCATAAAAAGTTAAGCAAAACAGTTGTGAACAGCATATCGCATAATAAGTTATTCATATATCAAGCACAAATAAATGACTCCACCGTACAGAAGTGCCAAATGGTAACCCACACATTCATGCATTAACATATAAACAACTGAAAACTGCATATCACTTTAAAAATATAAGCAAAAATTGGTCAAGAGATAAAAGTACCATTTATGACTGGTTCCACTCATAAGCTTCAAGCAATAATGATTTATCTCTTCTTGTTCTAACATCTACTAAGAGTACAAAAGTGCAACATTAAATGTAAACATTGATAAATCTCGATCCATCCATTCATCAAAAACCCCCTCCGAGGGTGCAAAAGTGCATGTTTTGAGGACAAGTCTTTTGACAAATTTCCGGACCCTTCTCCAAATGCCTGAGAAGGGTTTAAATACTACTAACTAATTAATCTTAATTACATAAATTTAGGACACGGTTTCAAATGACCGCCCTTCTACTAAAGCAAATTTATTTCTAAAAATTGAATCTAATTTCTAACTGTTTCTGTATTTTCTCCTTAGTGTTGTAAGCAATGCAACATTCGCCTGGGAAGAGTCGGCTAGTTGTCTTCTCCTTTCGTTTGAGCTATGAAAATAGAAATAACAAGAGCTGGCACCATTTTCTGACAAACTAGAAGATATTTTCGAAAATATTCCTCTTGCTTGGTGTATTCACTGTGTGTATACTTGGTATAACCCAAATTTCTTTCAAACTGATTGTGTTGTTGCTATTTCAGTTTCCGGCCGTGTGAATGACTGAATAAGTTAGGGACTTTGCTCTCTGAACAATTTTCTGTATTTAAAACTGCTTCCGTTCTTTGTTCCAGGATTTTCTGGAGCGTCTTCCCTCTTTAGCGTTTTTCTTTTTTCTTTACCCAGTCTGAGCTTCAAGATCTTTTGTAAACATGCTGCTTTTGTGCGCCTTTGACTCTGAGTCTTAGATAGTCTATTTCCATCAGTATCTGTTGAGTGATACTCTGGAATCCATGGTCCTACTGCATGCGGCATTTGTTTGCGAAGGCATCTCTTCTCTGTTCTCCGAGTATTGACGCTTTCCCCTTTTCCTTAGATGTTTCCTACATATTGATTTATATTAGTTGTTTTCTTATAGTTTACGCAAGGGAAAAGAGTAACGACGAAAAGATTGACATGAAAGCTTTAAGCTCTAATGAATGCATAATCATGACACTCATAATGAACTGACTCTTCGAAAAACACAACACAATCCTTCTTGGATACTTTGGCGTACAATCATTAATTTCTCTTAAGGGGCGCGCCCAATTTTGGTCTACAGACAGCTTAATTCCTTGAACACTATGTCGAGGAAATTTTGCGATGAGTGATTTTTGCGACTCGCACCGCAGTATCGAGGATTGCAATGTCAAGATGTGTCATCACAGGAATTGATGGTCGTATTCATCGCAGATCACAACATTGCAAATCGCAACACCGCAGATCGCAAATCGCGCTTAGTCATCCAATCATTGTGTGCTGCTTATGCGATGTTGTGGTATGCGACGTCGCATATCGGTCGTCGGAGATTCCTTAATTTTTCATTTAAGAGTGCTTCACAATATATGCGATGCGAGAAATTTCACGTCGCTTCTTCGCAGCTTATTATGCGCATAGGAAAACGTCTCACTCTCTTCTTGCGATGCGATACAGCTTTAGGGAGTTAAAATACAAAAATTTTGATAAATTGTTTTTTGGATTTTTTGTTAAGGGTCCCCATTTGCTTGGTTTTATTGCTAATACCAAACAAAGAGGGGGGTTGTTGGTGACCACAACACTTCGTTTATCTAATCTGGTTGGATAATAGAAATGGCACATGATAATGCTTCCACATCCTCATCCTTTCTTGAGAGTGGATCTGCCACCACATTTTGCTTCCCTCTTTTGTAGATGATTTCAAAGTCATAACCCAACATCTTTGTGACCCACTTTTGTTGCTCTTCAGAGGATAATATTTGTTCTAAAAAGTATTTAAGGCTATCATGATCCGTTTTTACCTTGAAGTGTCTTCCCATTAGGTAGGGTCACCATTTCTTAAGTGCATGGAGTATTGCCAACATTTCCTTCTCATAAATAGCTTTTCTTAAAAACTTTCCCTTGATTGGATGACTTTCAAAAGCAATGGGTCTTTCATATTGCATTAGAACAACACCAATTCCATTTCCTGAAGCATCACATTCCACAATAAAGGTTTTTGTGAAGTCCGGTGTAGCTAAGACCGGTGCTTGGCACATTGCCTCTTTAAGATGTTCAAAGGCCTTTGTTGCTTCCAGAGTCCATGAAAATGAATCTTTCTTCAATAATGTTGTTAGAGGTGCTGCTATTCTCCCATAATTCTTAACAAACTTGCGATAATACCCTGTCAACCCAATAAATCCTTGCAGATGCTTTATGGATGTGGGGATTTTCCATTCCTTAATGGCTTTAATTTTGCTTCGATCTACCTTAACTCCTTCATGAGATACAATATGACCCAAATATTCCACCTCCTGGACTCCAAAGAAAAATTTGGATCTTTTTGCATATAATTGTTTCTCCTCCAATAGTTGTAGCACCCTGTCAACATGTTCAACATGATCCTTCCAAGACTTGTTGTAGATTAGTATATCATCAAAAAATACTAACACAAATTTTCTAAGGAATGGTTTGAAAATTGAATTCATCAAACCTTGAAATGTTGAAGATGCATTGGTAAGGCCAAAAGGCATGACCAAAAATTCATAATGACCCTCATGAGTTCTAAATGTCGTTTTCGGAATGTCTTCAATCTTCATTCTGATTTGATGATATCTCGAACAAAGATCCAACTTGGTGAAGTAAATTGATCCATGCAATTCATCCAGTAATTCATCAATGACATGAATGGGGAACTTATCTTTAATAGTGAGCTTGTTGAGCTCCCTATAATCTAGACACATGCGCCATGATCCATCCTTCTTGTGCGCCAATACTACTGGAGCTGAGAAAGAACTTTGACTCGGTTGAATTATACCAGCCTCTAGCATTTCTGCAACCATACGTTCAATTTCACTTTTTTGGACATAGGGATATCTGTACGGCCTGATGTTTGTAGGAACACTTCCTGGAATCAGATGAATAGCATGATCATGATCACGCATAGGTGGGAGACCTTTGGGAGTCTCAAATACCTTGGAATGATTGTCCAAGACTTTTTGGATATCTGGAGAAATAGATGATTCCAATGTGGAAACATCTAGCGAACATAATCGTGCAATTACACCTCTTTTCTCCTTTTTTAGAATCTTTGTCATGCCATTAGAGTTGATTATCTTTCCTGGTTTCCCTGCAATACCCCTTAATTCAACTTCCTTTCCTTCCATAGAAAATTTGATGAAAATTTCTTGAAAATTAAAAGCTATTGTACCCAAGGATTGTAGCCATTGGACTCCTAGTACAACATCAACACCTCCCATTGGAATGGAAAGCATTGGGCTAGTCAATACATATTCTCCCATGGATAGCTTGATATTATGGCACTTTCTAGAGCAATTTATTGTTCCTCCATTTGCAATGATCACTTGACACTCTGGTGCTGGATATAGGAAGCAATTCAATTCTTTTGCTACCCTACAATGAATAAAATTGTGGGTGCTTCCTGAATCAATCAACACTATTACCTTTTTCTTCTTGATTTGTCCTTCTATCTTGATGGTTTGAGGAGTGGTAATTCCCACCAATGCATTACAAGATATGGTCGGATTTATTTTTTCTTCATCTAGGCTTTGTTCCTAGAGTATATCCTCTTCTTTTGACCTTTCTTTCTCCTTTTCTTCTTCCTCTTCACAATCTATGTAGAATAATTTCTTCTCAGCACACTTATGACCTTTTGTGTATTTGCTATCAAAATTGTAACAAAGCCCTTTTTCTATTTTTTCTTCCAATTGTTGTGGTGTCAACCTTGTAGGTTGTGGAAGACTAGGGGCAACAACACTTCCGTCTTTATAGTTGTGAGTGGTATGCTTCCTAGTTGCCATAATTTTGCTTTCCATTTTTCTTGCTAACCTGAATGCCTTCTCTAATGAATCAGGTTCCCAAAGGCGAACATCATGTTGGATATTATCCTTTAAAGACCCTATGAACAGATCAATCCTATCCTCCTCTGGAATATCTTTTACCCTTATGTTCAATTTTTGGAACTCCTCAATGTGCTACATTATTGAACCCTTTTGTTTGAGACTTATCAATTGGCTAAAAAAAGTGTTTCTTTTTGTATCCTCATAATGTGCTATAAATTCTTCCATAAAAATTGCCCAAGTGATAAATTGTTTATGAGAACAAAGCCATTGATACCATACAAACTGATTTGGTTCCAAATATACAGTTGCCATACGTACCTTTTGTGCGTTTTGCACATTATTGAGATCGAAGAATTGCTCCATCTATAATATCCATGTGGCAGGATCCTTGCCATCAAACTTCCTCATATCGATTTTTGGAATATGGTGATTCTTTGATCCAACATTAGCGTCTATGGAATCATGATTAACTTTTCTTTTGTTCTCATCATGAGTTTCCTTTACTACCTTTTCACCATTAGTAAGTATTTCTTGTAGAAAATTTGTCAAATCTATCTTCAAATCTGCCATGCCTGTCTTCAAATTATCCATATTAGCTTCCATGCCATTCATCTTAGCTTCCACACCATTTATCTTAGCTTCTGTTAACTTTTGTGAGCGTGACATTTGTTGCACTTGTTCTTGTAATTTTGATATATCATGTAGCATTTCTTCCTCTTCTTCATGAGTCATGCTAGAGCTTTCAAGTTCCTTACTAGGTGTTTGCATTTTCTTTCCTCGGGGCATCAGTTACTAATAATAATGCTCTACTATGCCCTTTGAATTCCTTCAAAATAAATTTTCAAACCAAGCTTAAGCAAAAATTTAAAAATATCTACACACCTTTTTCACTTTGTAGGAGCTCGATATTTCCTTTGATGTATCTCTGTACTTTCCAATCATCTAGTTCTGAATTTGTGACCTGTAGTAGCTCTCTGTGTCCTCTTTTCAATGCCACTAGTCTGATCCAGATTGGATTCTCCAAGAAAGAGTTATGCACAATCTCCCAAGATAACCTGATTATAGACCTTTTCAGAAGAGCGAACTTGTATGAAGTGCCACGTGTACAATTTTCGATCTTTGGTTCTAAAAAAGATATACAAGAAACTACAGTCCATCCTCTTTCTGTACCTTCTTATGAAATTTCAATCTGATACCCAGAGAGAATGTTATAACGATTTTCCCCAGGTCACCTTTTTAGAATGTAATTCAGGAGTCTGCAAAAATACCAACTTCCTCAGATCATTTCTCTGTAAATATCGTGCGAAAAACTCTGAAATTCGGACCCAAGGTTCAACGCGATTTCTTCTCAAATGGGTTTTTTTGTGACTTCTGAAACGTCACAGAAAAAAGTTATAGTTAAAATTCCACGATGACCTGTTTGGAGCAGCGAAACCCTAGAATCCAAAGCTCTGATACCAAATGTTATGAAACCAGCTCAAGAAAAGATAGAAAAGATAGATCAACGCCTTAGAATTCAGCCTCTTCGAGGGGCTAACCTCCTTTAAATTACATAAATGAACAATTATTGGATGATTCAAATGACAAAACCTCCTTTCTATATATAGGAGTCTAAGGAGTCACAATATAATCCAGCCGACCTAACAATAATAATATAAAGCCACAAAAATAACAATAGATGGATTCTATGGGGCACAGAAATAACAATATGGGGGTAATAGGGGCACAAAAATATAAATAAGGGGTATAACTACAATAGTAATGGGGTAATCACTAGTATTATAGGGACCCAACAGTATACCTATTAAAATTTGTGAATTAAATCCTTAAACGCCACATGACTACGCGTGAGAAGACCGTTAGCGCAATTTTGAGCCCAAAAGGCATGACTGTATACTGAAAGCATCCCCACTCAATCGCGAAGGTAATCTTGATCCTGTCTTCTGGTGTGATATTTATTTGATGGTATCCATAGAACCCATCAGTGAACGAATAGGCCTCCTGCCTGCCAACATTATCCAGAATTTCATCTGTGATCGGAGTTGGGAAAGGATCATGAACAGAAGCATCGTTCAACTTCCTAAGATCTACAAAAATATTATCTCATCCTTCTACTTCTTTTCCTGAACTACCATCGTACTTACCTAATCAGACTCCTCCACTGGTTCAATAATAATCGCTGCCAATATTTTTTCCAACTCTAAGCAGACCTTTTCCTTGTACTTGGGATTAAGGCAATATGGCCTCAGATTAACAGGCTTCGTGTCTAGTTTCAATGTTATTTTCATCACTCCCAAATCACCTATGATTCCTTTTCAGTCTGAAAACTTTGTGGGGAAAATATCTTGATGTTGGCGGAAAAACTCAGCGACCTTATCCACCGTGGCATCATCCTGGTAGTCTCCTATCTTCACAAAATTCGGTTCTGCCTCAGTTCCAATGTTCACTTGTCTAGTTTTTAGCGGAGCGGTGTTATCTGGATTCTGTATCTGTAGCCCCTCAACCTCATAGTGACCTTATACTTGTAGGATATTAATGCTCCTAGGATCCTCCACTTCTTCTTCAACAGTCACATTATAGCACTCCAGTTCATGGCACAGCTAGGTGGTCCAATCTAGTTGGATGAAATCCAATGGATTCCACGGTATTATAAATATCGTTGCCTTGACCTCCTACAATGCTTTGCTAATGCATTCGAATCCATCCTCAAAACTGAACATCATTAAGAATCCTTATCTCAAAATATCTAACTCACCCATGTCGTGGCGAAGCTCTATTTCTAAGTACCAATTCATTGGTATTACGTCCAAAGAATGACAGAATAAATGCACCCACTCCAATTGTGGCCCTGATCCATAAGCATCAGTCCATTTTGCTAAGTGATCGTGTGGATCACTCCTCCCATCATATTTCTACGTCAGTCGCACTTTTGGGTTACCAAACCGTAACCTCATCATCTTTCGATGTTCACGCCATCCATCAAAATTGTCTTTATGCATACCCCAACATATTGTGGGTGTAATGCACAACACAAATCCAATGCTTAGAAGTTATGCTTCTCTGGTACTTCCCTTTCAAATGAATCTAAAAATTTTTATCTACGTCAGTTAAAACATCCTAATAAGGAAAAATCCTTACCTTTGATGATACACAACGCAATGATTTAGTCATCATGTTACAGCGCGGCGTAGATACTTCATGCAACCTATTCTACTAGTGTTGCAGCTCTTCATCTGAATCTATGTACAAGAAATTTCATGGTCCCATGAAATGCATTCACTCACTGTCAGATTCACCCAATCTTGGTCTCATGCTGTTATTTTGTAGATCTAGTGGAAATCATCATCACTTTCATAATCATAGACCGACTCAGTATAACGTGGTCCTTTTCTAGGGTCCAAAGGCACTAATACATAGAGCAATTTCCTCTTAAATAACATTGTCCATTTCTTCAAATTGATCACCCCTTTCATGTCAATAGCCCAGTCGATCCAAAGGAGCGCGGGGTAAGGATTGTTGTCATCAATAATTTCTATCACTTCGAAACTAGCCAACGTGCTCGTGCCTTCAATATCTACTGTCACTCCCTGCAATCTTCCCATAGGAATAATCTTTTGTTAATTTTCCATCGTCAATTGAATCGGAGACAACTACAGCGAAGGTCTCCCCATTCCTTCCCATGTCTGTTTGGGTAGTACATTTTCATCTGAACCTAAGTCCAGAATAACTTGATCCATTTCACAGTCCCCTATTTGCGCAGTGAGCCTCATCTCATGCCCTATTCTTGCCTTATGCTTACCAAATTTTATTGTTATGAACATCCCCTCAAGAGCATTTTACTTTCCAGCACACATATTTTTTAATTCCTATAATACTTTCACGGCCTATGTTATCTCCGCCACCATTAAGGAAAAGATGGCAAGCCTGCAGAGAATGCAGCAAAAGATCAAGGAAGACAATGCAGGACCCGCAATAGAGTAGCTGATGAAGCAAATCAAACAGGCATTGACGCAGGACGGGACTGAGGTAGCAGTGGCTCAAGTAGATTTGAGAGGTCTCCGCAGTAAGGTCTCCGCGCTAGTAGAGTGAGTCGGGGGCGAATCATGATATTTTTGTTGGGGGCCTGTTGGGACAGGGTCCCCTAGGGTCAATTTTTGGGAAAAAGCCCAAGTTTTATTATAAAAAGGCTAATGTCTTTGCAAGATGTGGTCGCGAAGTGCGTAGATGGTAAAGTTTCATAAATAGTTTTACCCTTCTATTACGTAAGTTGTGTCGGCTTGTATAGACCTACCGATGGTCCGCAGACCATGGGATTGTGTAAGTAGGAGAGTCTTTGATATTCTAAGGCAAGTAACAAAGGATGAAGATGAATTTAATGGGTCATTAAGAGTAAGAAAAAATAAGCCTTCGAGTAGGAGAGAGGCTCTGTAGTTGTGTGCGCAGAGGCCTAGAGTAGAGTTTGTAGCTAAGTGTGCGGACCCCTGCAAGTGAGTGCACAAGCAAGTCTTGAGTCTGTAAGAATAACTGAAGCATTAATGAAGAAATTATTTTATCAAATCATGTGTTTTGTCTATTTACTTCTGTAATGAATGAATGCGCTATTATGTCATGATGAATGATGGGTTTATGAATTAATATTTTAAATTCTGTGATTTTACATGATTTATAATGTCATATAAATGTAAGTAATAATAATTGTTTACGCGAAGAATATCCCATTGCATTTTAAATTTATTGAGCACTTAAGCCAATCTGGGGAAATAGGAAGTTAGGAGTAATCACAGAGGTGCATAAATGGTTGACTCACCTATTTAGGGTCTGCGAAAGACAGTCATAGACCTTTGCGGAGGTATAGAATATGATTAAGGGAAGTTATATCAATAAGCCCTAAGGGCTTATCGATCTGCGTGAAGGTAGGTTTAGGGCATAAAATGGCATCACAATCATCTCTAGGTGTGGAAACTTGGTTCCATCACCCCCCCATACTACTTCGGGTGAGACTTCAGTTCAGCTCCGCGGGTTGATGCCGAAAGGGCCAGTGGTGTAGTGATTTGTTTGTCAAAATTAAGTTTGAACTTGGGTCAAGACCCACTAAGCCAAAAAATTGTTCTATTATCGATAACGAGATCTGCATAAAGATATGTGTGATGTCACATCACTGGAATCCAAAAAACAAAGAAATTGAGGAGTGGTTGGATAGGAAGATCCAAGAATTCACGACACAACATGAACAGTGAATGAAAAATATCACTTAGACACATTATACCTACATTTGCAGACACTTGAGGTATGTTGTGATGACGTTGCATGTAGATTGTTTCCATGTACCCTGGATGGCAAAGTAGGTGTATAGTGTCACAACCTTCCACCAAATACCATCCAGAATTGGGGGGTGTTCAAGGGAATGTTCGTCGAGAAGTTTGTTGAAGACAAGACCCCCGACATGTTGCTAAAGGAGCTGGGTAGTCTCAAGATGTAGTAGAAAGAGAAAGTCAAACATTTCAATTATAGGTTTAACCAGATTCTGAACAAGTTCTTAGTAGACACTAAACCTCATGACTCCATTACCATCGATAACTACGCGTCTGCATTTCTGACCAACATTGCATAGTTTTTCAAGTAAGTTGTGAGACCAACTCTAACATAAAATTGTGAAGATGCTATAGTCGTGGAAAAATACCTGTGCGCTATTGGAGTCATTGTAGATGAAAAATCCACTAAGGAATCCAAGGGCACGGGGAAGAGGTCTCAGGCCTCTATGAGTAAGGTTAAGGAAAAGGAACCAAGTGACATTGAGATCCTTACTTGTCTCCTGAAGTTATGGACTACTGAAGTTGATGAAATCAAACAATGGACAAGTGAGACAATCATGAGTAGCAAGACTCTAAGATACTTGCTAAAGAAGAATGCATCTTCAGGTAGAAGCCAGCTAGCCAATTTTGCACAGAGCTCCAACCTGGTGTTGAAACTTGAAAATCTTGTGACAAAATGGTACTTCTCATTTCAAAATGAACCCCATTCTAAAATAATGTGCTCATATTGGAACCATATGATGAGAAGAATGGCCACATGACTTTCCGAAGACAACATGGTTAATGAATAGGCTGAGCCCAACATTGAAGATGAAGAAGATGTTGCATCTGATGAAGCCCTAAGTATTTGGCATACATTAACCATGTATCAATGTTCATGCACAGCCCAAAAGACCACCAGCGAGAAGTAGACTTCGAGTGATGGTCTGACCCCAAAGCATAACAATTGATATAGCTTGAGAAGTCAAGGGGTCCCCATTGTGATTGAGATACCGAGACACAAAATAAGAAAATACATACTAAGGATAGTAGATCCAGCGGTCAAATCAACATAGAAAACTGAGAGCAAGTCCTGGAAGACAACTACAACAAAGAGTACGTCTGTGAGAAACAAAGACAAGAGAACCCCACTGGACACCATGAACATAAGTCTACCCCTAGACACCTCAGTGAGTCTCCCCACTTTGGATTAGAACATCATAGAAGAAATGAAGAAGAATCATGCAAGCATATCTCTGTATGAGTTAACCAATATCACGAGTCAGTGATACCTTCTTCTACGCGCACTTGAGTAGACCTCTACAGGTGATGCTACCTCTTCCAACAAGGGAACAATTAAGTCTCTTGATGCACCTGCATCCATTCTCAACATCCTTTGTATGTAGGACGCAAACTCACTCTACCTACATGTCCTATTATCAATTGAAATATTCAATTTCAATGTCCACAATTATATGGTTTATTCTTGCACATCATTCAATTTCATGCCACCCTCCATCGCGAGGAAGATCAATGCCCAATGGAGCAAGACAAATACATAGATCATCCAACTTGATAGAACATGTGCCACTAATTGATGAACTTTGGGATGTGATAATTTGGTTATCATTCGATGGGTGAGTTCATCAATGCATCAACATTGTAATTGTGTACATTCTGAAAGCATATGGCATCTTTCTTAGTAGGGACTGGTCAAGCAAGCTAGACAGATACTTTTCCACTGACTGGACACACTTATGGATTCTATACTAGGGAAAAAAAAACTAGATATGGGAGTTGTCAGAGAGATACATGAAGTAAAACGTGACCCCCTTCAATGGAGAAAATAAACTGTTGCCATTCTCAGAACTTATGTTTGACAATTTATTTCTGGAGACATAGTTCGGGTGTTATCTTACACAACCATCCCCAACCCCACCAAACGCACAATTGGGTCTCCTTCCATGGCCAATTGGTGAAAATGAAATTTTATAGTACATTGTAATAGTAGTACTAGTGAGGAAAGCGGCCCTTATATAGATGATATGTGGACCATGTACTTTGACAGTTCCAAGACGAAGGAGGGCTCTAGAGCCGGTTGTGTCCTAACAGACTCGTTGTAGAGGAAACACTTAATATCTAGCCACTTGGAGTTCAAGTGCACGAAAAACACTGCCGAGTATGAAGCACTCATCCTGGGCATAAAAAAATCCATCAACCTCAACATTGTTGTGCTAAAAGTGGTAGGTGACATAGAGATCGTGGTGCATTATATACTTCATTTCATGGCTAACGTTGACATCTGTTGATATAAAGATGATCTGAGGTTGTCATTGATGTCAAACCAAGAAGCACCAAGGGCTACTTTTATCTTGAAAGGGAATTTTGACTTGACAAATTACTCTATTTTGAGTCAAGGATCTTCTATATGGATTCTACTCGTTGAGGTGTTCCCGTTGATATATGGCACGCCAGGTAATTCTTCATGGTTTGAGAGATACTCATGTTTGAAGTTAGTAACTGCACTTAGTGGTCTAAAACCATATGGCGTTGTGGCATGGCACTCATAATTGGTTTAGGTCATTGAATAGTCAATAATTAATAATTTTTTAAGCTCCTGAAATCCCTCCAACATTCTCTATAGAAGCCCCTCTCAACTCTATAAAAAGAAATCTCATATATCCTCCAAATGAAGGGATCGTGGAATTTTCACTATAACTTCATTTCTGTGAAGTCTTATATTCTGAAATCAAAACCCATTTGGTTTGCAATCCTGATGAACATCCTGAACAAATTTCAAATCATGTTTCGCTATATTGTCGGAGATATGATCTGTGGAAGTTAGGGTTTTTGCAGGCTCCCGTATTTCATCTCAATGAAGTGACCTTTGGCAAATCATCATAACTTTCTCTCTGAGAAGAGGATCGGAATTCTGTAAAAGGTGGAGGATAGTGCATGGACTGGAGTTCTCTGTGTATCAATTTTAGAGCTGAAGGAGGAAACAGTGACACGTGGAACACCATACAAGTTTGCTCTACTAAACTAGTCCATAATTAGGTCATTGTGATATATTGGGCATAACTTTGTCTTGAAGAGTCCAAATCAGGTCAGACCTATGGCATTGGAAAGAGGACTCAGAGAGATACTACAGGACCCAAGATCACCTATTGGGGATCTAAAATCACATAGATACATCAGATTAAATATCATGCTCCCAGAAGGCGAGAAAAACTAGATCAAGTGTTGTCAAGGGGTGCAAAGGACCAGACTTTCTAGGGCAGCAAAGAGTAAGGTGCAGCAACATAATGTAGCAGAGGTAAGATATAGGTAAGTATCTTCTGTATATGCATGTTCAATTCTTAATTGCATTAGGTTCTTTGTATTCTAATTTGTTGTTTTTTTTGGCACTGACATATTCTGGGCACGATGAGGTAAGTTTTGCTATTATCATGTCATGGGTATTTCCTTGAAGACTTTTTGCAGGTACTATATATTCACCAAGAGAAGACCCAATGCATAATATAATGTTCTGAAGAGTGAGAAAGGGTATGTTATGAAACCATCTCACAAAAATATAGAAAATATAGATCAACGCCTTAGAATTTAGCCTCTTCGAAGGGGCAACCTCCTTTACATTACACAAATGAACAATTCTTGGATGATTCAAATGAGAAAACCTCCTTTCTATATATAGGAGTATAAGGGGTCACAATATAACCAAGCCAACCTAAGAATAATAATATAAAGGCACAAAAATAACGATAGAGGGATTCTATGGGGCACAATAATAACAATATGGGGACAATGGGGCACAACAATAACAATAAGGGATACAAGACCAATAGTAATCGGGGAATCACTAGTATTATAGGGACCTAACATGCCCCTCTCCTTAAAAAATGTGTTTTCCTCAACACTTGAGTAGTTCTGGATGCTTTTGTATAAAATTCTCATCCTCCCATGTGTAATCTTCAGTGGGTAAGTTCTTCCACTTGATGAGATACTCTGAAATTGATTGATTTCGTAGCTGTCGAGTTCTTGTTTCTTTGACTGCTTCAGGTTCCAATATGATTTTCCCTTCCTCATAAAGTTCTAGAAATATTGTCTGAACTGGAATCTTTTTAGCTATAACCTTCTTTACGCATGAAACATGGAAAACTGGGTGTACTCAGGAAGCTGTAGGAAGCTCCAATTTGTATGCCATAGTACCTATCTTTTGAAACACCTTGTACTGACCATAATACTTTGGTGATAATTTTTTATCCTTAGATTTCTTGAGTGACATTTGTTTATATGGTAGTAGCCATAGGAATACCCAATCACCTACATCAAAACTTCTTTCACTCCGATGTTGATCTTCCTGTTGTTGCATTCTATTTTATGCCAAGGTGAGGTTATCATTTAAGAGTTGGAGAACTTGTTGTTGGTGTTTGATCTGATCTTCCACTACTTGAACCTTAGAATTTTCTCTTAAATATGATGTGATGGATGGTGTATGATATCCATAAAGTGACATAAATGGGGTCATTTTTGTTGTAGTATGGAAGGAAGTTTTATACCACCATTCAACCAGAGGCAACCATTTGACCCATTGTGTATGTTTATCAGATACAAAGCAACGAAGATATCCTTCCAAACATTTGTTTACTATCTAATTTTCCCCATCAGATTGAGGATGATAAGATGAGCTATGAGCTAACTGAGTAGCAAGACAAGAAAATAGTTCTATCCAAAAATTTCCAGTGAAAATGGGATCTCTATCACTTACAATAATCTTTGGGTTTCCATGTAGCTTTTGAATTGTTTACATAAATGTAGTAGAAACTATACTCACTTTAAATGGATGAGATAATGCACAAAAGTGTGCATAATTGGTAAGTCTATCAACTACCACCATGATAACACTCTTTCCTTCAGACTTGGGTAAACCTGTGATAAAATCCATTGAAACCTCCTCCCAACATTGGCTTGGAATGGATAAAGGTTGTAATAGTCCTGGTGTCTTAATTTTTTCAACATTATTTTGTTGGCAAACCAAACATTCCGCCACAAAATTTTTAATATTCGATTTAAGGCCATCCCAAAAAAATCCTTCTTAACAATGTGGTAGGTTTTTAGAAATCCTGAGTGCCCTCCTCAGGGAGAGTTGTGCAATTCCCTAAGAATATTTTGTTTGAGTTGGGAATTCCTACATAGGTATAATTGATCCTTATACCATAAAAAATCATTTTTCCAGCTAAATGTATCAGATGTACTGGGATCTTGTTGTATCTTTTGAATGAGTTCCCACACTTCCTCATCATTCTTCCATTCATCCCTTGCTTTTTTTATACAGTCTGTTTGGATAATAGAAATGGTGCAAAGAAACGCTTCCACATCTTCATGCTTTCTTGAGGGTGCATTTGCCACAACATTTTGCTTCCCTTTTTTGTAGATGATTTCAAAGTCATAACTCAACATCTTTGTCACCCATTTTTTCTTCTCTTCTGAAGATAATCTTTGTTCTAAAAAGTATTTAAGACTATCATGATCTACTTTTACCTTGAAGTGTCTTTGCATTAGGTAGGGTTGTCATTTCTTAAGTGCATGTAGTATTGCCAACATTTCCTTCTCATAAATAGCTTTTTGTAAATATTTTCCTTTGATTGGATGACTTTTGAAAGCAATTGGTGTTTCTTCTTAGATTAAAATAGCACCAATTACATTTTCTGAGGCATCACATTCCACAATAAAGGTTTTTGTGAAGTCCAGTGTAGCTAAGACTGGTGCTTGGCACATTGCTTCTTTAAGATGTTCAAAGGCCTTTGTTGATTCTGGAGTCTATGAAAATGCATCTTTCTTCAATAATGTTGTTAGAGGTGCTGCTATTCTCCCATAATTCTTAACAAACTTGTGATAATACCTTGTCAACCTAAGAAATCCTCATAGATGCTTTATGGATGTGGGGATTTTCCATTCCTTAATGGTTGTAATTTTGCTAGGATCTACCTTAAAACCTTCATGAAATACAATATGACCCATATATTCCACCTCTTGTACTCCAAAAAAACATTTGGAGATTTTTGCATATAATTGTTTCTCCTCCAATAGTTTGAGCACCATGTCAACATGTTCGACATGATCCTTCCAAGACTTGTTGTAGATTAGTTTATCATCAAAAAATACTAACAAAAATTTTCCAAGGAAGGCTTTGAAAATGTAATTCATCAAACCTTGAAATGTAGAAGGTGAATTAGTAAGACCAAAAGGACCAAAAATTCATAATGACCCTCATGAGTTCTAAATGTTGTTTTTGGAATGTCTTCAGTCTTCATTCTGATTTGATGATATCCTCAATGAAGATCCAACTTGGTGAAGTAAATTGATCCATGAAATTGATCCAATAATTCATTAATGACGGGAATGGGAAATTTACCTTTAATAGTGAGCTTGTTGAGCTCCCTACAATCTAGACACATGCGCCATGATCCATCCTCCTTGTGAACCAATACTACTGGAGTAGAGAAAGAAGTTTGACCAGGTTGAATTATACCAGCCTCTAGCATTTCTGCAACCATACATTCAATTTCACTCTTTTGGACATAGGGATATGTATAAGGCCTGATGTTTGGAGGAACACTTCTTGGAATCAAATTAATAGCATGATCATGATCACGAATAGGTGGGAGGCTTTTGAGAGTCTCAAATACCTTGGAATGATTGTCCAAGACTTTTTGGAGATCTAGAAAAATTTATTATTTCAATGTGAGAACCTCTAGTGAACATAATTGTGCAATTATGCCTCGTTGTTCTTTCTTTAGAAGATTTGTCATTCCGTTAGAGCTGATTATCTTTCCCAATTTCCCTGTGATGCCTCTTAATTCAACTTCCTTTCCTTCTGAAGATAATTTCATGAAAAGTTATTGAAAATTAAAAGCTATTGTACCCAAGGATTGTAGCCATTGGACTCCTAGTACAACATCAACACTACCCATTGGAACAGAAAGCATTGGGCTATTCAATACATATTCTCCCATGGATAGTTTGATATTATGGCACTTTCCTAAGCAATTTATGGTTCCTCCACTTGAAACCATCACTTAACACTCTGATGTCAGATATAGGAAGCAATTCAATTCCTTGGCTATCTTACAATGAATAAAATTATGGGTACTTCCTAAATCAATCAACAGTATTACCTTTCTCTTCTTGATATGCCCTTCTATCTTGATAGTTTGAGGAGTGGTAATTCCAGCCAATGCATTACAAGCTATTTTTGGATTCATTTCATATTTTTCTAGGGTTTGTTCCTAGTGTATATCATTTTCTTTTGATGTTTCTTGTTCCTTTTCTTCCTCCTCTTCACAATCTATATAAAATAATTTCTTCTCAGCACACTTATGACCTTTAGTGTATTTGTTATCACAACTGTAACAAAGCCCTTTTTCTCTTTTTTCTTCCAATTGTTGTGGTGTCAACCTTATATGTTGTGGATGACTAGGGGCAATAGCACTTCCATCTTTATGATTGTGAGTGGTAGATTTCCTTGTTGCCATAATTTTGCTTTCCATTTTTCTTTCCAACCTGAATGCCTTCTCCAATGAATCTGGTTCCCAAAGGTGAACCTCATGTTGGATGTTATCTTTTAAAGTCCCTATGAACACATCAATCCTATGCTCCTTTAGAATATCTTTTACCCTTATATGCAATTTTTGGAAGTCCAATGTGCTCCATCATTGAACCCTTTTGTTTGATAATTATCAATTTGCTAAAAAACGTGTTGCTTTTTGTATCCTCATAATGAGCTATCATTTCATCCATAAAAATAGCCCAAGTGACAATATTTTTATGAGAGCAAAGCCATCGATACCATACAAACTGATTTGGTTCCAAATATAAAGTTACAATGCATGCCTTTTGTGTGTTTTCCACATTATGGAGATCGAAAAATTGCTCCATCTATAGTATCCATGTTCCGGGGTCCTTGCCATCAAAATTAATCATATCAATCTTTGGAACATGGTGGTTCTTTGATCCAATGTTAGAGTCTATGAAATCATGATTAACATTTATTTTGTTATCATCATGAGTTTCCTTTACTACCCTTTTGCCATTAGTAATAATTTCTTGTAGAAACTTTGTCAAATCTTCTTTCAAGTTTGTCTGCAAATTTTCCATGCCTTTCTTTAAATCATCCATCTTAGCTACCACGCCATCCATATTAACTTCCATGCCATCCATCTTAGCTTCCACGTCATTCATCTTAGCTTCTACGCCTTTCTTTAAACCATCCATATTAGCTTCCATGCCTTTCTTTAAACCATCCATATTAGCTTCTACGTCTTTTTTTAAACCATCCATCTTATTTTCTATTACTTTCTGTGCGAGTGAAATTTGTTGCACTTTGTCTCGTAATTTTGATATATCATGTTGCATTTCTTCTTCTTCTTCACGAGTCATGTTATAGATTTCAGGTTGCTTACTAGGTGTTTCCATTTTCTTTCTTTAGGGCATCAATTACCGATAATAATTCTTCACTATGCCCTTTGAATTCCTTCAAACTAATTTTTCAAACCAAGCTTATGAAAAAATTTAAAAAATACTACACACCTTTTTTCACTACTAGGAGCTCGATATTGAATCTGATTTATCTCTGTAATTTTGGATCTCCTAGTTCTAAAATTTCTTCCTACAGTAACCCTGTGAGTAATATTTCTAACCCCACAAGTCTGATCAATATTGGATTCTCCAATGAAGAGTTATACCAAATCTCCCACGATGACCTGAGTATAGATTAGTTAAGTAGAGCGAACTTGTATGATCTGCCGTGGGTCACTATTTCAATCTTAGGTTCTGAAAATGATATCCAAACAAACTACAGTACGTCCTCTTTCTGTAACTTCTTAGGAAAATTCCATCTGATTCTCAGAGAAAAAGTTATGATGATTTTCCCAAGGTGACCTGTTTGGAATGTAATTCGAGGGTCTGCAAGAACCCTAACTTCCTCAGATTATATCTCCACAAATATAGCGAGACACGATCTGAAATTCTGATCATAGATTCAGTGAGATTTAGTTGCAAATGGTTTTTTTTAGCTTCTGAAACGTCACAGAAACAAAATTATAGCAAAAATTCCACGATGACCTGTTTGGAGCAGTGAAACCCTAGAATTCAAAGCTCTGATACCAAATGTTATGAAACCAGCTCACAAAAAGATAGAAAAGATAGATCAACACCTTATAATTCATCCTCTTCGAGGGGGAAACCTCCTTTACATTACACAAATGAACAATTCTTGGATGATTCAAATGAAGAAACCTCTTTTATATATATAGGAGTGTAAGGGGTCACAATATAACCAAGCCGACCTAAAAATAATAATACAAAGGCACAAAAATAACAATAGAGGGATTCTATGGGGCACAATAAAAACAATATGGGGACAATGGGGGCACAACAATAACAATAAGGGATACAACGACAATAGTAATGGGGGAATCACTAGTATTATAGGGACCTAATAGGGTAGCATGAAAAGAACAAAAATTAAGGTGCATAAAATCATCAAGAAGTTCACCATATGAAGTCTTCAAGTGGGAATCACTACATACAATCATTGTAAAAGTAGCATTGTACAAAGTTATTGTAAAAGCATCATTGTAAAAGCTGTACACGTTTCTATCTACCAAGAGTTGAAGAGGCAGTTTTGGGAGGTTTAGCATCATCATTAGGTGGTTATGTCATAGTTGGAGTTATGGTCTAGCGTGTCTTCCTCTTCTATATAATTCTATATCCTTGTAAAGTGGACCATTTTCCGTGGTACGTGAGTCCATTCTTCTTTTATTATTCTATAGGGTGTTAGGGTGGTGCTAGGCTGGTGCTTGAAGTCACCAACAAGTTCAAGCCTGTGAAAACTTCAAGGTGGTAGGGTGGTGCTAGGGTGAGTTGTAGCTCATTGGGTGTTGGGGCATCTGTTCAGTTGACTACTGAAGAATCTCTGGCGTTGGAACATCCATCTAGTGGGTGCTGGAGAAGAACGCTTTTCTAGATTCTAAGAAGTTGGTTCTTTCTTTTCAATTGGATTTGAAGATTAAAGAATTATTAGAAAATCGTTCGGTGGTTTTTTACCCAGAGAGGGTTTTCCACCTAAAAGTTTTGTTCCTCATGTTAGCACCTGGATTGAACCTCAGGTTGAAGGAAGTCAATGCGAAGGTAACCACAAACCATGCTTAGCCAAGTAGTTAGCCCTACTAGGTCAAGAGAGGGCTCTCTCTTTAAGGATCTCATCCAAATTGACTGGATCTAGAAACTAATATTAGGCTAGGTATAATCACACAAGTTTTGATTTGATTTTGAAGGATTTTGTTGGATCAGGAGGAGCCAAAAAGTTAGGGCAAGGAAGTTAGGTCAAAAATGTAGGGTGTTCGATGGGGCAAGGTAAGCACAACGATAAGAACCTTAGGGTTTGATGGATGAGGTGAAAATACAGGTGAGGAGCTAGGTAGAGCAAGTAAACCTCATGGATTCTTCCTAAACTGAAGAAAACACAAACTGTGAAATGTCTACCCAAAACAGAGCATAAACATTATGGATTCTGCCGTTTAGACTTGTATACATTCACATAAAGAGTATGAAATGATGAAGTGGAGTCAAAAATACATTTTAACACATGAAAACATAAGAAAAACTCAACTAAGCATCATACCACATGGATCCCAAAGAAATAGCTGCAATTTTTCATTAATCTCCTGCTATAACTGGTACAAAATGATGTTTATCAAAGCCTAAGCAATCCCACTGAATCCAATCCTTTACAATGAGAAAGAAAAAGAAGATATATACCTCAATTAAACCTCGTCCATCTTTAGGGGTTGAATCCCTAAGATGAGGAACTAATCCATCAAAAGCTAAACAAGAAATTGGAATCTAGGCAACCCTAACAACTTGCGTCTAAAAGGGAGGGAATTGATTCATTTGACTTAAAGAGAACTTTTGATCCAATGAATGCCCCCTCCAATAACTAATATTCATCTTATTTACATGTCTAGTCACCATTTACATCATTAAAAACATCATCCATGAGAGGAAACCCAAAAATTACAGTCATGGCACAGTAAAGTGAAAATTTAGTAGAAAATTGTCCTATGCACAGTGCTAGAAGGCTATACACAACATGTTTTGCAGGGCCTTTTTGGAGGCCTTCTCGGTATCCAAATTGAGCTCATGATATCTCATTGGAAAGATTATCCTATCTAATTTCCAAATCTGCCTTTATTTTCCCATTTAGAGTTGATTTGGCCCCTCAAAAACGGATTCTCCCAAGGCTGCTTCTATGCACAACGCCATGGTCAAAACAAGGGAAGAAACATGATTTTTTTAGGTGTTTTTTACCTTTTGGCTGACCATTTTTTATCCAAAAGATTATAAAATGCATAGGGAGCATGCTTACATCATTAGGAATCCAATGTTGGTCTTCTTTTGGCCATTGGATGCTCCTAGGAAAAGTGCAGCGCTAGTGGCCCTGTGCATAGAGTCGATTTTCTGCTAAATTTTCACTTGGGATTGCTTAGGCTTTGATAGACATCATTCAATGGGATTTCTGTAACCTCAACCACACCTCATATGAAGACAACTACCTAGTGATCCATGTAGCATATACTGCAGACAGTGTCTGCAACACAAATGTTTTATTGTCTTGACAAATTTTTAGGATACAATCAAGTTCAGGTAGCAAATCTTGATAGAATTAAAACAACCTTATACCAAGTTGGGTACATTCGCTTTCCAAAGGATGCCTTTGGACTGGTGAATGCAGGTGCAACTTTTCAGTGCACAATGGACATCGCCTTCCATGGGCTCATTAGCCAGAGCATGGTGATATACCTCGATGACATCATAGTCTTCTCAAGACATCGGTTGGACCACCTATGCCATCTTAACAAAATCTTTGAGAAATGTTGAAAATACGGGATATACTTGAATCCCATGAAGAAAATCTTCCCATTGTTTGAGGGAAACTTGCTTGGACACATCATTTCGAAGAATGGGATCAAGGTAGATACAGATAGAGTTCGGACCATCACGTATATCCCTCATCCTGTGAACAAGAAAGCCATGCAGTCTTTCCAAGGGAAGATCAACTTCCTCAGAATGTTCATCTCTAATTATGCACAAATTTTCAAACACATCAAAGAGATGATAAAGAAGGAAATTGTCTATAGTTGCGGAAATAAGTAAAAGGATGAGTTCAACCATATTAGGAAAGCTTTAGTAGAAGCACCTGCATTGTACAAACTAAACTTCAAAAAACATTTCTTTCTCTACATGTTTTCTTCTGACACTTAACTCATTACTATGCTCACTGAGAAGGATGAGCTGAACAATGAGCGACCCATCTCCTTCATTTGTGCAAGACTACAAGGACCCAAACTCAACTATCCCACCATGGAAAAACAAGCATATGTAGTGTAGAAGGTGGTAAAGAATTTCAAACCCTACCTCCTGAAGAAGCATTACAGTGTCTTTGTGATGCACCCAACAGTCAGAGAAATTCTTGCTCAATAGGAGTTGGGTGAAAGGAGGGAGAAATGGATGACAATACTGCAAGAGTATGATCTTAACATCAAGCTAGTTCACACCATTAAGGGTCATGGTCTGTGCACACTAGCAGTGGAAGAAGTACAAGCACAGGATAAAGAAGAAGAGATCGCAGGCTAGGAGCAATAAACAGAAATGTACAATCACGAGCGAGCCTCACCCACTTCGCACGAAGAATCTTGGTACGCAGAAGTGCACCAGTACCTTGAACATGGCAATGTGCCCTCTTAGTTTTCTATGCAGAAAAAGAGGTCACTCAAATTCAAAGCTCTATCTTACTAGTGGTACATGGGATGCTTTACAGAAAGCATCACAATGGTGTCTTGCTTAGGTTCCTAGAGGCACAATATTCAGAAAGGGTGTTATGTGATCTCCATGATGGATCAGTCAGGGGACACTTCGTGGGTAACACAACAGTGCACAAGGTCATGCATGTAAGTTTCTACTAGCTAACATTGTTCAAGGATGCACATACCTATGTCTGCAAGTGCCCAATATGCCATTGATTCTCTAACAGAAACCGAAGGCCATCATCGCCATTACAACCCACTGCGGTGGAAGAACCATTCCAACTGTGGGGCTTCGACGTCATCGAGGAGATTTTCCCATATTCATCAAAGTAGCACCACTATATTTTGACTACTACAAATTACTTCAAACAGTGGATAGAAGAAGTTCTTATAAAACAAGTGAACGACTAGGAAGTCATCAACTTCCTACAAAAAAACATCATCTCCAGATTTGGCATTCCTGTATCACTTGTTTTTGACAATGCAACATACTTTTCTTCATTGAATCTTTATGACTTTGCATTGCAAAATGGTATTGTGTTGAAACAGTTTGCTAATTACTACTCGCAAGGAAATGGTCTTGCAGAGTCTACAAACAAGAACCTCATCCACATTACCAAAAGACCATTTAATGTTAACAGAGAAAATGGCACTCTGCTCTAGTGAATTATTTACAGGCTGATTGAGTCACATGTAAGCCTTCTTTGAATACCCCCCCCCCCTAGTTCTTGGTTTATGAGAAAGAAGCCATCCTCCTGCCAAATATCTACTTGCCTAATCTCAAGTTGTCCCAAGAATCCCAAGGAAAGTTGTGTCTGTTAGTACAACATAAGATGGACACATTGCATAAACTAAAGGAAGAAAGGATGAAATAAAAAGAAAAAATTACACTCCACCAAAACCATATCAAGAGATGGTTCAATAGAAAGTCTGCAAGGAGTACTAGCTTTAGTGTGAGTGACTAGTCTTGAAGTGGGACAAAACCCATGAAGACAAAGGCAAAAACAAGAAGTTTTAGTCACTGTGGATTGGTATATTTACCATCCACAATAATATTTTCCAAGACACGTACCATATTCAATCACTTGACGGGAGGATTGACACTCTCCTTGGAAATGGCCAAGACTTAAAATGTTATTTTCAATGATTTGGGGCCAACCCCGCACTATGTAAATAGTCTTTTCATTACTTGTTCTGTTGTTTTTTTTGCTATTTTCTTTGATTTTATGTCATGCTATTTTGATTTTGTAAATAATTGTTATTCCACATTGCGTTCTAGCTTTTGAATGTGTATGTGGATGAATTTCAAAGAGTCTTGTGACACCATAGCACTTGGCTAGTCCCATATCTGTCTTCTTTGTGTTTGGTCATAAATTTTGTCTGATGAAGTCTTGATGGAAAATAGGATCCATATGTAAGGAGAGTTTTGGTCAAACAATGAACCTATGTCTAGTATGGGAAACCTCACGCCTACACTCAGTTTTCTGATCTAGTGTGTTCAGGCTTATCCAACTAGTAGAAACAGAGAAAGGGAAAATCTAAGCAAGCAAACCTAAATTAGATGTATTTACATGATTCTCTAAAGGAACAAGATCTCCTGATCTCAATAAGTCAAGATCATTCTTCTGCCACAAAAAGAAATAATTGCATATGGATAGTTCTCTTTAAAAAATAACAAAGACAAAAGAAGAGAAAGCATTCCTACACAGAGAGGAGAAGCAAGCAACTCCACCGGGGTATTGTCTAGGCTCACTGGAAGTGGAGAAATGCTTGTGCTCCTGTGTGACTCCATCGGGGTACTTTCTAGGCCTAATGGCAGCAGAACAACACCAGAGATGAAAACTTATACTCTAGAAATCTTAATCTCACGAGTTAAACTACCCTTCCCAATTCAAAACAATGTGATCTAGTTGAATCTTATGTTGTGTTCAACTAGGTTAGTACAAGGCGAACCATGTTTTTCAATGGGGTAAGTGGGGAAGCCAAAGAGATCTTCATAATGAATCAATACTCCCTAAATTACCAAGGCCCTGCACTACAAACAAACCAAAACGGAGAAGTTGGTATTCAACTAGTGTGTTGCCAGGTGTTGTAACGGCTACAAAACCCTCCAAAATTTTGGCTTGCACTCAAATTTCAGATCCTTCCTTGGTTTTTAATTTGATGGTTGCAAACCATTGAGCTCATTCCTTGAGCTATGTCAGAGTCTTTTCACCCTTTTTCTTGCTTAACCAACTTTCGTATTTTGGCATGTTGATTGCTTTGTCATTCTTGTGATATTGTTCTGGTCATTTCAAAGATTTTTGTTTGTGTGTTTGGGTTGTGTTAGCTATGTGAGCACCCGTCGCACTCTCACACAAATTTGTAATAATTGCCGCGCAAGTGTCATCAAGGTCGTCCAAAGGGCTATCCCAAGTGTCACGCTTGTTGCATTCAACTCTAGATAGTCCCATAGAGAGTCATGCTTTACTATGTTATCTCGGAACTACACAATGCTTGAGGCTATCCTTTGGGTCAGCTGCACTGCACAATCCTAGATGTGACTAGCCTATCTTCCTTCCCATAATTGCGTAGAAACGACCTCCCAACCTATTTGAACTGCGCATTTCCGAAGCATAGTAATCAAGCCTCTTTCCTGCTAGCTGGAACCCTGCATTGCACAGAGCCCTTAGCCTGCACTACTCCTAGAAATTGTCTAGAAGTGTCCTCCTAGTGACCTCCCTCAGTCATGATTCACTACTCTCAAAAACTACATAGAATTTTCCTCTGGTCCCTCTGTTGTCATGCCTTGTCTACCTCCCAATGGACTCTATGCAGTTTTCCCGAACAGTGAAGATTGTTCCTTGAAGTTGCTTGTCCAAGCCTGAGCTTCACTCCGCATAGTCTTAATGACTAGTCATCCCTCCTTGTCACCTGGAACTCTACACTATGCAGTAACTGGGCCTCTCCCAACCTGTCATCTACCTAGGTCCGAAACATAGAAAAAAGTGCATCATGCTAGACTAGGAGTTTTTGGATTTGATGTCATCCTGTCATGAGTGAATTGTAGAAAAAGTACACTGATAGATCATGGTGAGATGACGAATGGGATGGAGAAGGAGTGCACATACTAGAAGACTTACTTGCAACTAGATTGAAAAACAAAGCACACCAAGCAAAAAGCAAAAGGAACACATTCATGGAACCATCATACAATACCAAGAACATTGGAGACCCTGCAACACCAAGCCATGAATAAGAGAAGAGAAAGTACATCCATCACTTAGCAGTGCAATAACTTGACATGGACACCATAGCTAACCAATACATGTTAGCAGTGTTGTGTTAATTTTTGTCATGATTTGTCAAGGCCACGTCACCACCATGGGTCATATATGTTGTAATTGAATGTAATCTAAAGTGGAATTCCAATGGACACACACAAGAAGTTGAAGAGTCATGTTAGTTGAAAAGTCATAGGAATTTCAACGGTCATGAGGGTAGTCGAAGAGTCATAAGTGTCAAGTATCACCCTTGGCTGTATATACCCCTCCCATTGTATGAGCAAAGAATTTTCACCTTGGCTCCTACCACATAGCCTTGAGAGTAGACAGTCAGTTCTTTGAGGAGCCACTCCTGGGACTAGTGATGTATGGTGTACAGATGTGTCTTGGGACTTTTGATTAATACATAAGCCTATTAAGACCAACACATTTTCATGCATGTTTTTTAGATGTTTGTGAGCCTATTATTTCATCATTTGTAATGCATGTTTGTTTCACCTGTACTAAGATAGTTGAACTGTTTCAGTCGTTTTATTACTTACATTGTTGGGAAGGTGTTGTACTAGTTATCACTGTTGTCTCATCCATGTGGACTACTTAGTGGGATAATAGACAGACCACATTTTCGTACTGGTTATCACTGTTGCCACATGCTTGTGGACTAATCTGCAGGATACTTGACAAACCATCTTTATGTTCAACTTACAATGATTGTGACATCTGTGTGGATTACTCAGCTGGGTCGTGTACGTGTTTTCCCCTTCACTTCGCTTTTATCGACTTTCACATCTGCTGTGGACTATTATGTTGGATGTTAGAAAGACCTTTCTGGTTTGCGTGTGTATATTCATGGGTGGTACTATTACCTCTCATTTAGAGGCTCACATTAATCTCTCCCTTTGCAATAAGAGAACCGAGACATGAGTTACATTACACAGTAACTATGCATACTCACCTCACTTTTTGAAGACATGAGCCTAACACCCTCATGTGTTGAACAACAAGAGGCGAGGAAAACATCTAAGTAAATAGCAACCGGGCCATTGTACCAAATGGGACTCCTACACAAAATGGTGTGAGGTCTAATTGGGACTTCATACCGGGGTGACCCCTTGAATGTTGGTGAGTACAACACCATCAACACCTATGTATATGATTTGTAGTTGTGTCATGTCTGAGTCATAGATCTACTTTCTTAGGATCTAAATTCATCTAAGTCTACCATCTATATCTTATATATGATACTACTATGATAAATAAATGAATGAAGTGTGATTTGTGTGTGTAATAATGTGCTCTCTTCAAATTTCCAACATGGTATCAGATCCTATTCTAGCATGACTCCTTAAAGGGAGGGTTGGGAAGATGAGAGAGCCTTGAATTTTATTCCCCTACAAATATATTAGGATAGATTTTTTCATTGTTTGAGTCAAGTTTATTTTTATGTGTAGATTTATTCCTTATGTGTCTTTTCCATATGCACTGGAGGTAAGAATCACTAGTAAAAAAAATTGTCTCCGACTATAACTCTGGTTGTGTGTTGTCCTGGAATGTCACAAGCTGTTGCCCTGGGTCATGGGTGTCTTTCAATATTCAACCCTGATGGATTATCTAGATCTGTCGTTGAACGTGATCATGAATATGAGTATTTTGAAACCTTTCACCAACATTCTAGCAACCTACATAATCAGTCTCAACAACTATAATATGGTGTTGTTTTTTATTCATATGTCATGAACGAATCAAGCATTGCACCCATGGGAAGAGAATTATGATGTCTAAAGATTCATTTGACTCAAAATTATCCAAGGAGTGGTCATTCGTCCATTGATTGCATTGCGTCAACTATTGCACGGATGAATATATCAGAGACGTTTGATAAGCCAGTTGGTTCAAGCACCGTTCTAGAGATTGAGACCCAAACACCAAAGATATGATTGAAAATATTTAGATTAATTGTGTTGTTTGGGTGTGTGGATCAAGTAGCTCATAGTTAGTGATGTTGGACATAACTAAAAAAAAACTATATCAACATAGGGACTTCCCGTGTAATTGCAAAGTTAAGGAGAGAAGAAGAACAAGCCTTGTGGAGCAAGTATTTCCGATCAAAAATATTTTATATTTGGGTGATTCTGGTTAAAGATCCACTTTGAAGATGGTGGCATAGTTATATAATTAATAAAATAAAAAAATGGTGTTCCTATGAGTGGTAGTGATATTTATGTTTTTATTCATAAAAATTTTATCATGCAAAATGACAAAGAACATGTCAACTATTGAACAAACTAATGTGTCTTGTTGTGCTCTGAGAGAATTAGTTACATTTTGTTCTTAATAAGGTCAAGCTGGTGTGACCAATCGTGCTCCGAGAGTGTTAGTACAAGTTATTTTCTGTGAGGATGAGTTGTACAATTTCCTGTTAAAGACATTTTGTACCCATAATGCTATCCTAGATAACTGATGAAGACTATGGAGGGTTGCGGATTGAACAAATGGGGTCAGCTCCATAGGATGGTTCAATATCGAGACTGACATGTTGTGCTCCAGAGGTCGAGAAGCATCGATTCTGCAAAGTACATCAATGGTGGTCAAAATAAATTATGTCTTAAACAAATCAAGTGGGATGCTCAAAAGTGTGGTGAATAAAATAATAGAAACTATGAGATTTTAGAGTGGATGTGAGTGTATTGATGACCATATCAGACAAATATGTCAAATATCAATATTTCTGTTGTAATATTTGTTACATGTAAGCATTAAGGGACAGTATTGGAAGTAATTCTTCCATGTATGTCATGTGATTTACAAGTTTTCATTGTGATTACTGAGGTGTCAATCTAGAATTCATTGTTTCCTATGTGTATGAGTTGTAGTTGTGTCATGTCCAAGTTATAGATCCACTTTCTTAAGATCTAGATTCATCGAAATTTATGATTTATATCCTATCTATGTAACTATTGTGATCAATAAAGGAATGAAGTGTGTTTTTTGTGTGTAATAATTTGCTCTATTCATATTTCTAGCATTGTCACCTCTAGCTCAACATATTGTCAATAGCTTTTGATTTTTAGTTGCAACTTGGATGCAAGAATACTTAGGTCTAACAAAATTATCATTTTATACCTTTTAACTTGATAGTTTAAATGGAAATCAACATATCATCCCATAAAAATATCACATCAAATTTAATCAAAGTGTTTATTATGCTACAATATGTAATTTCAAATAATTTTAGTTTTACAATTTTTAGTTCTTGTATATTTAAGTATGTATATGATCTCTTAGAAACATGGTGATTTTTTTAATAACCATGTCTAATTAAAAATATGTATTTCTTTCTAAAAGATCGTATACTTAAATTAAAATAATATATATCTATATCTATATATATAGATTTATATATATATATATATATATATATATATATATATATAAAAAAACATGTGTCAATTTTTCATAATCAAATTATTGTCTATAAATAACTATATTGTGTAAAAACATACTTTCATACACTACTTTAATACTTAATCATAATTTTGAAATTAAATTATCTATATATATATAAGTTTTTATGTGATATAAATATATTCGTTTTTAACATTTAACTTTATAATTTGAATGGTAATGACTTGAAAATCAATAAAATTTAAAGTGAAATCTCATCAACATGTTTTATCCACTAACTGAGATAAGTATTTTTTTCTTATTTTTAACTTTATTATTTCAAAAACAAGGAATCCAACTTTCAATAAAAATATCAAGTCAAATCTAATGAAAATGTTTATTTAGATATATTCGAAATAAAATACAATTTTAATTAATTATTTTTAATATATTTTTTTTAAAACAATTTAAAATTAAATTAAATATTAATAATATTATTTATGTTATTTATATATATTTTAATAATATAAAATCACTTTTTTTATTAATAATTTTTTTAAATGTACAAACATCAATTAATATATTAAACAAAGTCTTTTGGTAGAAATCACATGAGAGAATTTATTTGACGCAATGGGTCGCACCAAAAAAATTCTCTCATGTGATTTCTACCAAAAAAACTTTGTTTAATTCATTATGGATCACATAAACTTGAATACAGAAATCGATTAATATAATTTATTAGAATATATGTTATTATTTATATATAAATTAATATCCAACATGGTAACTGCTATTACTTGTAGTATTTTTCTTAAATTTCATTAAATATTATCACAGCACACCAAATTTATTTTTTTTATAATTAAATATTATTATGGTGCACGAAATGGTTTTTTATAAATTGATCCCAATTATATTAATTTTAATTTTATGTAGATGGTTTTTTTTAGCTATATTCATATTATTTTATTTTATTTTTTATTATAAAAATATGTTAAAATATTTTTATTATAATTTGTTGTTTCTTTTTAAAAAACTTTAATTTAGTTATCAAATACTTTTTGTATAACATGTCGGCACTAAACAACAATGCTATGTTAAATTATAAATTTTTATAATATTTTGAATAAAAAGACATGTCAAAATTGATTGCCATTTTTTTTTGTCTGTTTAAAATATTAAATTATACTATTTTTATATTTTATATCTTTTTGTACACAAAAATTTAAATGACATATTAAAATCCATACATTTTATTATTATAATTGAACTTTTTTGATAACAATGTTCGTTTTAATCGCATTTTATTCTAAAAATGTAATTGATATATTTTTTTTGTTGGTATAGATTTTGTATTGATATAATAATATTTTATTATAGTAAGAAATAGTAAAATTGAATTATGAATTACAAAATTTGGGGTAAATTTTATTAATGTATGGGGATTTTCCTTATGTAGTGTTCTAATGATAAAGAGTTAGACTATTTTAAATTAAAAATGAAAAAGGAAAAATTGTAGAAGTTGAGAAGTTGAGATTGATCTTTTTTTTCTTTTTTTTTTCTCTATGTTCCACTTCTTCTTAATTTTCTTCACTATTTTCCAACAATCCTCATTTTTACTATTTTTCCCCAAATCCTCCTCTGTTTTTCACTTTCTCTCCTCCTTATTCATCTTCCTCTTTTTCTCCAAATTGTCCCTCCTTTTTTTCCCAAATTTTCCTTTGTGTTCCTCCGTTTCCCCAAATCTTCCTTTCTTGTTTCCCAAAGTCCTTATTCCTCTTCTTCCCCCCAAATCATCATTCTTCTTCCACAATTCACCTCTTAATGAGGACACATATCACATTGATCTACATTGTATTCATAGGTCAATTTTTTTTGCATGGACAATGTATTCTCCTCCTTTCATGTTCTCCCTCCTCCTCCTCCTCCTATTTCTCATAACTGCATTCCTCTTCTTCCACTTCTCTCCCAATTTTTTCCTCTTCCCCTCCTCCCCCCTTATTTTTTCTTCTCCCCCTCTTCTTCTTCCCCTCCTTACTATTCCTAATTTTCCTTAAATACTCATTAATTTCTTCCCTTGCAATAGTTCTTGCTCTTCCTCTTTCTCCCAAATAATATTGCTTCCTCTTACACTTTGTCTACTCTTATGCCTTCCTTTGTCTAATCCCCCATGGGACCACCTGATGATAGCATTTTCCATCTCCCTATCACATGTCATTGTAATATTCACAATTACCTTGATTTCTAACATTGTGGAGACTTGTTTTGGGTCTATTATAAGTTTCTTAGGTCCCCCAGTGGATCAATGGTAAGAATATTGCATAATATGTAGCTATTATCATGTTTGTTCTTCTAATTTGTATAGGCTATTATGACAACACCAAGCCAATTCCCCTCATTATTATTATCTCATATATATTTTCATTTATAATTAAAAAGGACTGAGAATTGGGGGAAAATTTTAGAGTTTGAGGAAGGAGGTTGCCTGGGATGTAAAGGAAGTTTGACTTGTTTCTTGAAAACCATTGAAGGTTGTTTGGTGTGCCTTAAATGGGCTAGTTTTTCAAATTAATGGAGTTGGAAAGAAGGAAAACAAAACCATGCCTCCCATGGTAAATCTACAAGGAAGAAAGAATAAGAATAAATGAGAAAAGGGTTGCATTGGCGAATGAGGAACATAGAATCCAACCAACATGAAGTGGGGATGGAAGGAAGTGTTGGAACACAACATTCCCCACTACCATTCAGGATAGAACCACCATGGATTAGAAGGAAGGTGTGATATCATTGTCGGTACATGCAACCAACAAACGGTTGCAATGAAAATAATGGGGAGGAGGATCATACTTCGGCACGGTAGAATTGAGCGCATACGTGAAAAGAGCACTCACACACATTAAGGAGGATCGAAGATTTTTACATAAAAATATTTGGAGAATGCAGGTAGAGCACCACTGAGCAAGAACAAAACAACAAAAACTTTGTGATTTTATTGGAACGCGGGGGAGAATATTCATTACTGGATTAAGCATTGGGAGGTGGAAGAATAACTCTCATGTAAGGACAAGGATCTATGGATTCCCCATAAGGATAAGGTGTGGAGATAATTTTCTCTAGATTCCCTTGACAACTTAGGTAAAGGCATGTTCCTTGGATCCTTGTTAAAGAAATATTTAGCTCCCCTCTGCTTGTTTTCTTTGTTTTCTAGTGTGTTCTAGATTCCTTTGCTGATTAGAGGGTGGAGGCATAACCTTAAAACTCCCTTGTTGATTAGAGGGTGGAGGCACAACCTCTAGATTCCCTTTCTAATTAGAGGGTGGAGGCACAACCTATGGATTCCCTTGTTGATTAGAGGGTGGATGCACAACCTCTAGATTCTCTTGTTGACTAGAGGGTGGAGACACAACCTATGGATTCCATTTTTGATTAGAGGGTGGAGGCATAACCTGTGGACTCCCTTGTTGCATTGACGGTGGAGGCACAACCTCAAGGTTCCATTTCTGGTTAGAGAGTGGAGGCACAACCTTTGGACTCCCTTGCTAACTTAAGGATGGAGGGATAGGCTTCGAATTATCTTGCTGAACTAAAGGAGAGGTGATGAACCTCTGGATTCCTTGAAAGAAATTAATTGTATGAAGGAGCTCATGGGTGGAGGTGGATGGTCCTTTAGAGTCCCTATTTCAGCAGGAAAAAATTGTTTGATCCTTTAAGTGTTCATCCTTAAGCTCTAGAATCTAGCTCAGGGGTGACTATTGTAAGAAGGACTTGGTTGTAATGTGTCTAAGGTTGGGTGGAGAGTTGAAATCCCAATATTAGTTTCTTGGTTCAATATATCAAATATAAGTGTCTAATCATGATTCTCATGTCTTAAATGTTTATTCTTGTTTAATGTATTGTGTTCTTATGGCTTGTAATTCCAAGGAATGTGTTGTTTCCTATTTGAATGTGTATTGATGTTTAAAGGCAGGGATGTGGAATCATTAAATCTAGGTGTTGGATTATGGCTTGTATTGTTATGCATTCTAGGCACTGGTTCAATGTATGCGATATGTCATGAGTTGAGAATTCTCTGCTTGTTTTAGAAAGACTATGGTTGGCCTAAAGGCCTATGGTGTCTAGATCTTTTAATGAGCTAGAAGTGGCCTAGTGATCCACCATGAAAATGAATGGATAGATCTCTATGCATGAGTTATAAAATTGAACATAGCTGAGATATTGATGTATGTTCTTGTTCCTTGTATTGTTAATATTAGTTGATATAAGAGTTGATGACCACTTAAATCTATATTTAGGAGTGTGTTACTCTTGTACTCATCTCGAGTCCTAAATAATGGTTTAAATGATTGTGTGTAGAAAATGTAGGCTAAACTATGTTATCTAAGTGAACACGCACATTAAATTAACTTAGCCACCAAGATGTTGACCACCTACAAAGCTTAGAAGAGATATCATAGTGTGCGTGTATATGTGTGTGTGTGTGTGTATAATGGCCTAATGGTCATGGTCAAGTCCCAGTAAATCTCAAGATAGATAGCCCTAATGGGTCTGTGTATACCCTTGACATCTATAAGCTATGCAAATAAGTGGGGAAAATGATCCTAATAAGTGTTTTAGTAGTTATGCGCCGAGGTGGGCATTAGTTACACAAACTGCGAGTTCGAGCTACGAGATGTGTGAAGACACTCACACTTCATGCACCATATGGCTAGGGGCCATGCCCAAGGGAAAAAGAAGAGATAGTTGGGTTATCAATTAGAAAGAATCCATTGTCATTAGATGACCCATAGGTTCTTCCCCAGAGGTCTTTCCCTAAAGGTTTTGATAGAAGGATGCGAAAATCTTGTTAGAGTTAGATTGTTGGGGTAGTGTAGCATAGTGGTGTCAAAACTTGAATGTGCCTTGAGAACTTCGACAGAGAATCCCCCAATCACATGTAATTGGAAGACTTGAAAAGGTAGGGGTAGAAGGTTATGTGTCGCCTAGTCCACGTAGAGAAGTTGACGGAGATTGATGTCACCCCAACACTTAGATTTGGCAATGTCACCCTAGATCATGGACCCTGGAGGATTAGGGTGAAGGGCATGGTAGAACCTCACATGAACTTAAGTCTTAGGGTGACTTAGAAAAGTGGGGTCAACATTAAGTGTTGGTGTGTGAGGAGGAGGAAATCCCCAATAGTATTATAACCCAAAAGTGTGATTTAACCATGCATTGGAGAACCAGATGGCACCCATGCCTAGCATGGTGAGTGATGTGGCTAGAGGGTGACGAGGCATCCTAGGAAGTAGGACACGTGTCACACACATCCGAAGTTTGAGGGTTTGAGTGGCCTGAAAATGAATGACATGGTGTAAGCCTGAACTAGAGCTACATGGAGGGTGACATCACCCAATTAAAGGGACCAATAATGTCACCCTGACATTTTTTCCCAGACAATTCCACGAGCTATCATGTACAGTGCCATCGGGGTATTATCCTTGAGGTGATGTGGCATGGTGAAGCCCACAGGTATAGGTGGGAGAGAGCGGGACCACATGGGTCGAATGAACTATCAGGTGTCAGTATGAGTGGAAATCTCCACGTAGCATAGTGACTTGTCAGTACAGGAAAAAACAAGGGAATGCAAAACTAAATTATAGGATTTAAACCTTAGGATGCCATGGAAGGAGTGGAACTGAGCAATAAATATTGCAATAATTAATGTGAGGACATGGTGGAGAAGGGACAACTAGATTTCCACGTAATCTTAGAAGGATCATCCCTAGAAGTAATAATGGGGGGAGACAAGAGTTACATGTGGAAAGAGTATTTTGGGGTGATGTGGCTTTCGAGGGGCCCACACCTGCAATACTCCCCTTATAGTGTGCATATGCTATGGGTTTGGTCATGCTTGTTGTAGAGTGGGGTTATTACATGACTAACATGAATTGGTTGACAACTAGGTTAATATTTCCATGTGGTAATGAGAGTTCAAATGGTATATGTTGGAAACTAGATCACTACTGAGAGGGGGGGTGAATCAATAGTGAAGGGACTTACAAAATTCTCCAAATTATTATTATTTTAAACCATTCATAAACAAAAGCACATAAACAGATATTAAAGCATCAAACATAAAACATAAACCATGAAAACATTCAATACATGGAACACAAGTATTTCTGGTGGAACGCCCTTCTCCGAGCAAAAAAACCACCCTTGTTGCTATTGCGTTGCTCAAAATATTTTATTATGTTAAACAATTCTTTACATATAGATTGAGTTGGCTACTATCAAATATAAATCTATTTCTCATGTGAATCTATGAACAACCATCTATTGGAAGCCACCACAACCAACAATCCTCACCCAGTTACTCCTGAACTATCAAATGACTCTATAGGTTCCTATCTATTGGAAGCCAACATGACCAACGAGCCTTGCACAATTTCTTCTAAACTATCCAACTACCATTGGATTGAGAAAAATTCCCACTTATATTGATTTTGCCAGAGTCCTCCAAATCCACTCCTCTATGTGGTTCCCATTTCATACATTTTCAAACTAGAACTGAGAACTTCTCAACATGAGCACCACAACAACATATCTTCAAGGCACACAATTGAAATCCAAAGCTACACCAAAAATTGCATCACGATCTCACCAAACACCACATAAAATAATTTGATCAACACATCACCTAAAACCCTCTTTGTAACAATTAAAATTGCTCACAACTAAAGGATGCACTTAAACAATGAATTGGAGAATATACTAGGA
This sequence comes from Pinus tabuliformis, assembly GCA_031772625.1. NCBI lineage: Eukaryota > Viridiplantae > Streptophyta > Pinopsida > Pinales > Pinaceae > Pinus > Pinus tabuliformis. The sequence goes on along the minus strand of CM062813.1, from coordinate 1,003,011,803 downwards.
GAAAGAAATCTCCAAATACACCCGTATTCAAACTTTATTTCATCTACTTGCTCATTGCAAAATATATTGGCTGAAACATACTCCTACTCTTTGCTACAACACATGCAAACCACTTTAAAAAATCTACATCATACAACTTTCACAGCTTGCACACAATCCTCCAAACTCATAATCACTCAAAAAATTACTAAACCAACCATTTTTTTTAACTCAATAGAAAATTATCCTCATCAATGTTGAATCCAATACCAAGGGAAAATACTAAGGTAATACTAATACCAAGTATAAATGCCAGGGTAATGTTGTGCAAGCTAAAACACCAAATGAAAATACCATGGTAATACCAATAACAAGGGAACTTGTACAACTGTCAAGGAAACAAGCCAAAATAACACGTGTGATTACCATGGTAATACCAATACCAAGTGCACATGTACCATGGTAATACCAATACCAAGGGAACATGTATCGTGGTAATACCAATACCAACTGCACCTGTACAATTCTAATACTAATACCAAGGACACTTATACCATGGTAATATCAATTAGCTACCATACAAAATACTATGGGAACCATCCTTGGTAACATTATATAACCAAACAATAACATGTATAACCAATGCATAACTAAACACCTCCAACACATGCAACAACATGATCAAGCCATCAAGCAATCTCCAATACATATAGAAACATCTCCAACACATGTAGCAACATATCCAATGCTTCGAAAACTTGTAGAAGCATATTCAATACTTGTATCAACATCAACTTGTAACAAGACACCATGAAATTCCCTACAACCATATCTACTCAACCTCTAGACCCTACACTAAATCATGCCACAACCAAGTTGACATCAATTCCAACTAACAAGACCAACAAGGTGACCATTGCTAAAACCCACCACTGATCATGAGAAGGGCTACCAACAACATCAGGTTAACATAAGGCATATGATGAACAACACCAATACCCTATTTACATCAATGGAAATGCTACAATGCCAACAATATATCCATGTGGAGACCACGCAGGTGCCATGTGGTAGGTTTGTGAGGTGGCATTATTTAAAAGGCTAATTTTTGAATGGCCATATCTTTTGATCGAGGAGATAGATCAGAACAAAATTTGTACTAGTGGAACCATCTCGATGAGATGAACATGGTGGTATCATTCATTTTGAGTTTCTTAAGGGAAAAGAAAGAAAACAAATTGGACCCTATTTCCATAACTTGGCCTTGGAGATTGGGTCATCTTAGTAACTTCCTATTACTAACCTTCTTGTTTGTCCCTTTTTTCTTTTTTTGGGGCTTGGGTCAAAATTTATTAGGGAAATTCTATTTGAGACCAAGGTTTGACATTTTAGGAAAATAATTGTAGATATATAGGATTTTTCTTTTTCTTCTTCTCCTCCTCCTAATTTTCTATTCCTCCTTCTTCCTCCTCCTTCTCATTTTTCCCAAATACTCCCCTTTTCCCCAAATTCTCCCTTCTCTTCACCTTTTTACCAAAATCCTCCTTCCTTTTTTTCCAAAATCATCTTTCTTCTTCATATTTTCCAAAATCCTCATCTTCCACAATTTTCCTCTTAATGAGAACACTCACATTGATCTAAATTCTATTCAAAGGTTTGAGCTCTTTTGAATATATATCATTGATCTGCAAATGGAACTTCGATCATCCTCAACACTTTGCAAGTATGATAAGCTTGGGTCTATAAAGGTCAAATTAGTTTTGCAGCCTATTCAAAGATGACTAGTTAAGTTTTCACATGACATTAAAAGTGAAACAAATTCATATGTAACTCATATGATAAACATGTAGAGAAGAAAAAGAAAGTGATAACAGAGTTCACCCCTCCTGGGCTACATCTCTAGGCCTTTCTCTAATGGCTAGGATGCTTTATTGATCTCAACAACAAATGAGCACATTGAAAATTGTTGACTCTTGGAGTGGTATTGTTTCTCATACAAAGAAACATTCTTCTACAAATAATTATCACTAAAAAATATGAATCCCTACAAGAAGTCATGATTGTGTCAACAGAAAAAGGATTCTCTCACAATAGTTCCTTGTATTCCACCTGAAATAAAAAATCATAAACATACACCTACTTCATAATGAAGTGTTAATAAGGTATTTTCCCATAAGAAAACTAAGAAAAGACTGAAAATAACTTCTCTATTGAAGTAAAAGTTGCTGCAGATGTAACAGGATGGCTAGAAAACCCTTATCTAGGCTCTTTCCATGCTCAAATAAGCCTCCATCTGGCCTCAAAACTCTCTCTATTTATAATCCTAAAGGACTCAACTCTGTAAATATTCCATCATACAATGCTCAAATCAGAAATTTGTTTCTTCCATGGAGTTCATAACACTCAACAACCCCTATTAGGCTCTTGTTAAGCTCCAAAAGACTCAAAGTTCCCTGAGTTATACCTCCTCGAAGGTTTTCCTACTAACTGTCCTACAAAATGCCAAAACTCACTAACTAAACAACACCTTCTACCTTTAAGAATACCATCGAGCAAAAATTTCTCTTGGGACCGCTGGAATTATTTCTGCAAATAGTGAAAATTGTTGCCTCGTTAAAAAGACCACTCGCACCAAGAAATTTCTCAAAACTTTTGGTCATGTGGGTGGCCATGTGGTCAGGGGTTAGGCCACGTGCTAGCCCCTTTGGTCCTATCCCTCTGGCTTCTATCATATTGTTAACCACATGGCCTAGGGATGGTCTATGCACCCACCCCAGCCTCCTCTGAGACCTCCACCTATATACCGTTAGTTTCAAACAATAATATGTGACCAGGGGTCAGGCTTAAACTCCCTCCCTCCAATTAAATTATTTACCCAGGGTCATATGCAATACAATGGGACCAAGGGTTGAGCCTAATATCGGCCCCATCCACTTTAGCTCCTCCATCATGGACATATACATTTCCAAAAGGACCATTGGTCATGGACTATCATCCATCCCCTCCACCTACTGCACCATGGGAATATATGTAAATAGAACTAGGGGCCACAGTCGGTCGGGTGGGCCCATGAGCCCGAGCCCTTTCCCTAACCAGCAAAACACATAATATAAAATAGAATCAGTAACGTATATATAACAAGGTTCAATGAAGTGGTGTGGTGGTAAGACTTGTGGTTTGCTTCAATAAGGTCGAGGGTTCAAACCCTGCCAAGGCCAGTTAGTCGACCTATAAAATTTTTAGCCAACCACTAAGGGTCACATAGCACCCTTTCATTGGGCCACAAGGCACCTCATCATTGGTCCACTATGAAATCCAACAACCAATTACAAAATTCCAACCCAAACTATATGATTCTTCCATGTGTCGATCCTGGATTGGTCCTCCTATTCATCCTACATCCTATTTAGCATGTTGATATCAACATAACATAAGTTGTACAACCTGACCACTTAGCAACCTAGTCAACCCTTGAAAAATAATTTAGTTTTTGGGAAAAAACTTGAGAACATCATAACTTCCTTATATGACATCAGATTGAGGTGATTCAAGTAGTGTTGGAATCAAGATAATTAAAACTACGATTTGGCATTGGTTTTAGGAGATTCCGAGCACTTTCAATTTTTGAGCTTATTTTTATCTCCGGATCATACCTCCCCATTAGAAATTTTTGGACCTCTATGTTTATCTTCACTCCAAAAAAAAGTGAGGAAACATCTCCTTTACTTTCCCAGTCTCAAACCTTCTTGCTTTACTTTTCTTGTTGCCTTTGAGCCCCTATTCGAAAGTATGTTGGGACGAGGTCCCCCGGGGAAATTTTGTTAAAATATTGTAATTCTATACATTTTGAGGAGCAGAGCATGAGTAGCGTATTTCAATAGGAGTTAAGGGGTTTAGGAAGGTCAAAAACCCTTATATTTTGGTATTGTATTGAGATCCACCCATGGTTTGCAAACCATGGTATTGTGATAGAAAATAGTATAAAAAGGTGTCTTAGCGGGTGTAAGGGAATCAATGATGGGATGGATGAAACAATTTTAAGTCTGTAATTGTAGATATTTTTGTATTTGGGTGAAGGAAAGGGCTCCTACAACTAAGTGTGTAGAGACATTGGTATGTCCACAGTTGAATGTGCGGGTCCCTGTAGCTGTGTGTGCAGGTTCTAGAAATTTTGTATGAAGAAGATCTAAAGTAATAAAAGATATTTGAAGCAATTATGTGTCTATTTTTATGCATTTGTGCATTTTCGGTATTTATGCGCACTTGAATGGTAATTATCTGTATTTTGTCTTAAGTAGTCCATGAAGATTTGGATTTATAATTAGATGTTATTTTATGCATGATTAGATGTTTACGTGAAGTTTATAACTTTCTTTAACTAAAAATCACTTAAGATCATGAATAAGGGTTTGCGAAGGTCAAATCAAAATTGAACCTGTAAGAAACGCTTTAAACGACATCACATATCCTTCTGGATGCAGAACCTTGGTTTTAGCATCCCAAAATACTGCCTTGAGTGAGACTGCACCCCGCACTACATGGGTTGTTTCTGAAAGCACTGGTAGTGTAGGGTTTTGTTGGTTAGCACAGCTAACTCTGAACCTAGTTCCGTTGCCAAGACCATGATCTATTTGAGGGATGTGTGATGTGGCATAAGTGGATACCAACTAAGAAGGAAATCAAGAAGTGGATAGATCAAAAGTTGCATGAGTTTGCAGGACAGGAGAATAGGAATCCACGATTATCAAAAGAAAAGTGGTTATATCGATATCTCTTTTTGGCTTGTTGGGGCCTAACCTAGGTTCAACAGTGAATTTAGCCAAGCAAATCCTGATACTACTGGCCCTTTCGGCAATAGTCCGCGGTGTGCAAATCGAGGTCTCATGCGGGGTAGTATGGGAGGCTGCTGGAACTAGGTTTTCGCACCCTAGGGATGTCTTGATGAAGTCTGGGAAATTTGCAAACTAAACCTGCACGCTTGCGCTGCTCAACGTAGTTGTTTGTCCTTTGCAGCTTGTGTGACTGCTTTCATGCAACTCTATAAAGAGCATGAAGAGGTGTTGTCTAGATCCTTTATCCTTACCATGTTATTATTATAGATCTTAACTCAATTGCATATACCCAATATTCTCATTGATTCAACATTCATAACTAGTGTGTGTAATCATAAACTATAAAGAGATGCATAAATATAATAGAAGCATAGGCACATAATATTCCAGAATCAACTTATCTTTTATTAATTCTCTGTCCTAGTACAATCCCAACTCCGCCCTGCACACTCAGCTGTAGTGGTCCGTGCACATAGCTGCGGACTCTACCAGGCCTTTGTGCACTCAGCTATAGAGCCTCTTCCTACTACAACAACCTAAGAATCAGACTTACAGACTCAGAGCTAATTCATCCTCCAAAAACCCATATCACTTCTCGAAGCTAAGACTACTTTTACACTTAGAGCCTCTATCTATTTATACAATCCCATGGTCTGCAGACCATGGGTAGGCCAACACATTCTATATTAAATTACATTATTTTAGGGTGGACAACCCTAGACTCTCATACTCCGCGCCCGCATTTTGCGGGATTTTCATATTACATTGACCAAAACTCAGGCTTTAACCCCCAAATCCTACTATGGGGAGATCCGCTTCCCAACAAGCCCCAAACACAATCATCGTGACTTGTCCCGAGTAACTTTTTTGGTGTGTTGACCCTTGCGTGAAGTCCATCCAACTATGCCTATCTGGCGTGAAGGTCTGCAACTCACCATGCTGCCTTTGTCTGGATCTGCCCCATTTCTGCTTCGTAATCATATACGTCTAAATTGATTCTCTACTTTGATATCGGCTTCGAGTACCTGTGTTTATAGTCTTGCACCTCTGTCCAACATGTCAGGTCACCAAGACTGTGCTTTGGTCGGTTAGTCAGACAACTGGCCCACTGTGTAGGGCTTCAGGTGACTGCCATTTACTCTTCCTGGGAAGGGCTTTCCATTAAGTTTGACTACCTGGACCGCGCCTCCATCTGTGATCTCCTTTACCACATATGGTCCCAATCAATGCATTCTGAAGTTTCTAGGGGATTTTTCGAACTTGCCATCATACAACAACACTAAATCGTTTACGTTGAATGTGCGCATCTTGATATGGTAATCGTGCCAAGATTTCTCATGTTGTTTCTGTACCTGCTGATGGAATCTGGCCAGAAACCATTCTTCCTCAAGTTCTTCCAATTGCGTGAGCCTCTCTTCCAAGGCTTCGCGGTCCGACATGCCTGTCATTGCTACTACCCGCAAAATGGGTACGATGTATTCCATTGGCATGACTACTTCCATGCTATAGACTAACCTAAAAGGTGTCTGACCCATCAATTTCTTCCACATAGTTCTGTATGGCCATAATATGGTAGGTGTGCGTAGGTCCTAGTCGTTTCGCTACATGCTACATACTTTGGTCAGCGTAGTATCTAGAATTTTGTTGAATGCTTCTACTATCCCATTAGCTTGTGGATGGTATGACGTACTTTGCTAATGATACACCTAGAACTCCTCGGTGAGTGCACTGATAGTTTCATTTAGGAAGTGTGTTCAGTGGTCACTCATTAAAATTTTTGGGCATCCAAACTGTGTCAACATGTTGTCGAACAAAAATTTTGTAGCTGTGGTGGTTGTGCAATCCTTAACTAGCTATGCTTCCACCCATCGAGTCAGTTACTTTGTCGTGGTGATGATGTAGCGCACAGCCGTCTTCCCCTGATGTTTGATTGACCCCACAAAGTCTATTGCCCATTTTTTGAATGGTTGCAGCGTCATCTGTGGATTAAGTGGCATCTCATCCCTTCATGATGGTTTCCGAGTCCTTTGACATATGTCACAAGCTTGATAGTATGCTTTCGAATCTTGATGTAGGGTTGGACACCATAGCCCAGCACGAAGAATATTCTATGCCATCATCCGTCCTGCATAGTGTCCTCCTGTAGGCCCCCCATGTGCTTCCATGAGGATCTATCATCGTTCAAGTTTAGGTACATATCTTCACAATATCTCATTGTTTCCCATTTTGTAGAGGTGCCCCGCGATGATAGAAAATTCTGTCGCGTGTACCACCAATCCCTTCTTCTGCTGGACTGAATATTCTTGTAGCGTAGTCCCTGTGGTTAAGAAATGGATTATATATTCAAAGTGGCCGTCCGTGACATGCACTGCAAAGAGCTGTGCATCAGGTAGTCCTTCCTCCAAATTTTTTGTCTCTTCGCTGGTCTCAATTCGTGATTGGTGATCTGGTCCTCGAAGTCATATTCTTGAAATAGTAACATCCATCTGCATATGTGCCCCCCCAACATAGGCTTGTTCACCAGGTAATTCAACGCATAATGATCGGTATACATCTTGAAGTGTTCACCAAGTAAATAGTGGCAGTATTTCTGGAGTCTGTATACCATTGCCAATCCTTCGTGCTCAGTAGTATAATAGTTCTTTTCAGCTTAGCTTCTGACTCGCAAACATGATCGGGTGATCCATGCCTTTTGCGCCTTCCTGCATAAGCACAATGCCCAGTGCAATACATAACACATCAACATGTACATGAAATTCGATGTCCCATTTTGGGAAGACCAAGATGGGAGAGAATGCCATTTTTTCCTTGAGAACATCCAAAATTTTCTTACAATCATCATTCCAACAATATGTAGCATTATTTTTCAATAATTGTTCCATTGGTGGTGTTATTT